>JAGSMP010000872.1:0-394767 GCA_029286625.1 Parnassius orleans
ATTCCGATGATATCCCGGACGTCAGTCTGAGCGAGATTAGAATTACTCTCCAGCACCTTAAAACGTCCTTAAAATTCCTTGCCCTAAAACCCTCTCAGAAATGAGAGGAGGCCTGTGCCCAGCAGTGGGACGTATATAGGCTGTAACTTTACCTTAAAAAAGGGAAGTCCCCGGGCGACGGTGGAATTACAGAGGAGCTTCTGAAAGTGGGTGGAAAATCGGTACTTAAAGTCCTTCAGAAGCTCTTTAATTCCGCCCTCCATGGTGGCACTATTCCGGAGGCGTGGAGCAGAATTGCGGTGGCCTTGTACTTCAAGAAAGGCGACAACGCCTCTTGAAGAAATACTGGCCGATTTCCCTTCTGAGCCGCATCTATGTGCTGTTTTCGAGAGTCATTACGAATCGTCGCGCACGCAGAATCGACGACTTCCAGCCTCCGGAACAAGGCGGTTTCTGAAAAGGCTTATATACCATAGACCACATACACACCCTTCGGCAATTGTACGGAAGACAAAAGAGTACAATCTGCCACTTTGCCTTGCGTATGTGGACTATGAAAAAGCCTTTGATTCTGTCGAAATTTGGGCGGATCTACAGTCCTTTCAGCGGTGCCAAGTTGATTGTCGGTATATCGAAGTGCTGAAGTATTTGTACAGTAGGGCCACGATGGCTATCTATAATATATAGTTGTTTATGAGTATCATAAATAACAGGTAAGTGCAACTTCGACCGATAGGTCAATGAACTGATTCAACTCGGATGGGCAGCGTTCGGGAAACTACGACACATCTTCTCATCAGGTATACCTCAAAACCTAAAAACGAGATTGTACAATCAGTGCGTGTTGCCAGTGATGACTTATGGATCTGAGACGTAGTCCTTCACTGCTGGCCGTATGAGGATGCTCAAGGTCGCTCAGCGAGCTATGGAGAGGGCTATACTCGGCGTTTCTTTGCGTGATAGACTTAAAAACGAGGATATCTGCAGTAGAAATGCACGAGAAATAACCGACATAGCCCAAAGAATTAGTATGCTGAAGTGGGAATGGGCCGGCCATATAGCTCGAAGAACCGACAACTGATGCAGAAGAAAGGTTCTCGAGTGGCAGCCTCGTACCGGTAGGCGAAGTGTAGGGCGACTCACCCCTAGATGGAGTGACGTACCTGGTAAGACATGCAGGAAGTCGATGGATGCAGGTGGCTCAGGACCGTGCTTTGTGGCATTCCTGGGGGAGGCCTATGTTCAGCAATGGACTTGTGAAGGGCTGTATTGATGATGATGATGATGATGATATTTTATATAATATGTTACATTACACAGGTAATTACTGTGTAACCTTGAATTGGCTTATAGTAGAACTGATGGCCTCAAAAACAAATAGTACCCAAGATATGATTCTGTAAAATACCAAAAGTTTTCACGAATTTTAAATTCGTGTACACCATGACCACAAATCAATTAGTTTCGTTGGTTTTTTGTTAGTAACATACTTTACTGTAACTGTGCCGATAGACTTTACGTTAACCATCAGAAGGAATATAGGACATTCAAGCACTTGTTTTAATAGTTTAAAAAAAAACAATAAAAACTAAACAAAACAATGAAGAGAAAAATAATGGGACAACTTATGTATAAACGGGCCGAATGTTTATTTTACTATATTGAATGAAGAATAACGACGTTTTCTGAAAAAAATTATTCCAACAAAGAATAAGAGCAAATCGGAGGCCTAATCTCGCAAACAAGACGAAAGTAAAGGACTTATCCCGTTGCGCCGAAGTTCCTCTTTTTGTCCCAGTTTGTCTTCCTGCTTATTTAACACAAGTTTGTATATCAGCCTACGCGATATTGTGAAATCTGGAGCGCAATTAACCTTGCTTAGTCTCTTCTTATTTTTTTTACGTTTTTTTAAAACATTGTGTTTTTATTTTATAACCTGAGATTTACTCCTTCTTCATTCCAGTTTTCGCAAGCGCGCTGGTCATGTGGTTCTCAGTTCGAATACTGGGTCTAAACTAATTTATGTGTGCGACGATTCATCCGCGTGCGTCGGAAAGTACATAGAATATAACGCCCTCCTCGGTCCTGCGCCTAGTCTCTCTCGTATTGGAATTGATTTGCTGTCTCATCGGACAACAAGAACGAGGGAACAGAGAGTGAACCTGTGCATACGGACAGACGCATGCACTATAAAGCTGTCCTATCCTTTAAAACTGACCGCTTTGACCAAAATTCGGTTTAGAGGACATTATATAACCCGACGCATAAGATGTTGTGGACTGCAACGTGGCCAGAACTGACTTCTATCTTCATCTTTCTCATAATGGTAATCCTAATTTCATTCCATTCTTATATGGGGCAAGATTATGTGCCTTCAAAAAAAAAGGATAACAGTATCCTTCCTATTTCCGTTGGTTCCACATTTCGATGCTTAACTTCAAAGTTAGCATGCAGGCACATAATATTTAACCTTAAGACAAAATTTAAGCCTACAGTCAGGTCTGGCAACTTTACCAATGGATGTTAACTTTGCCATCAAGAGTGTACTGGTACAAAATTACGACTAACACGGAATACGTTACGTTTTCGAGATAAGCCATGTTTTGGATGAAAATACAATAACTAATTGACAGTATTGCTTTCGATATGGCAACATGAGAGTTAATTTTGGCATTTTATTTTAACGCGGAACTGTGCCGGCGAAATAACCTCTTTGTTCAGTGCTCTAGAACTTAAGTTTTTTTTTTTTTATGTTTGAAATACTGAATGTAGGTATCTACAACGTGTTACAAGATACCCCGTAAAAATATAATTAATTATCAAAGCCAAAAATTTTGTCAACTAATAAGCTGTCATGTAGATTATTTAACAGAAAGGCCTACGTACCTATTTTACCTAATAAGTGAATAATTGAATTTTTCTACTTTAATAGTTTTTCTATTTTTCATTCATAAATGTTTGCGACCTCAATACAAGGATGTCATTATACTCAAGTACTGGCTTTAAAAAATGTCAAGTTGGAAAAAAAAATATGTTGTCAATTTCAAATCTTCTAATCGATATCCTACAACTGTTTCGAGTTATTCTATTGCTATGTTATCGTCTCAAAATCAAGAATTAACAAAGAGAATCGCTCAGTTAGAAAATAAAGCAAAAGAAGACAAAGAATATTTTACGCTATTGGAGGAAAGGGTTGAACATTTTTTCAAGATTTTTTGCAAAATAACGATGCTTTCTAACTCGGAATATTACGATATGATGTTATGCGTAGGCCATAAAGATAGCAATTTAAATCGTGCTCGCGAACTGTATCGGCAACGATTTATCGATGGTAGACCCCCCACTGTTTCGTACTACGTACCCGTGTTTTCTGAACATTTTAAGACGACTACATTCCACTGGCTCTTTTCATCGGTCTACTGGAAGTGGACGTCCAAGCACAGTCGACGCCAGGCAGGATGAATTAGTGTTAGAGAGTTTTGAAGAAGAGCCGACCACAAGTACGAGGCGAGCCGGAACAAGATTCGGTATAAACCATGTTGCAGTTTGGCGAATTCTTCGTGACGACAATTGTCACCCTTATCACTATCGCCGTACACAGGAGCTGATACCCTCCGATTTTACACCCAGGAGAAACTTCTGCGAGTGGTACCTTCGGCAGTTAGAGGAAAACCCTAATTACGTAAACTGTGTTCTTTGGACGGACGAGGCAACATTCACGAGGTTAGGACTTTCAAACATGCATAACGATCACGTTTGGGCTCGCGTGAATCCACATGCTTCATGGCAGGGCAGATTCAAACACCAGTGGCGGCTGAATGTGTGGGCTAGTCTATATGACGGGCATGTCATCGGTCCCGTCATTATGCCATCACGTCTGAACGGTAGCAACTATCTAACGTTTTTACAAACGGAATTCGAAGAGGCGATTGACGACTTTCCTGTGGCTGACTGGGATTACTTTGAGAACCAAAGAAACATGGTGTTTCAGCATGATGGAGCTCCGGCACATTTTGCTCGCAACGTACGAGAACATCTTAACGTTCGCTTTCCGCGAGGATGGATCGGCCGCGGGGGACCGGTGCTATGGCCTGCTCGTTCTCCGAAACTCATACCCTTGGACTTCTTTTTGTGGGATTATGTGAAGGACAGAGTGTATTTCTCCGATTGCCCAACGATTGCTGAGATGGAACAGCGTTGTAGATCGGTTTTCGCATCAATAACACCAACGATGGTGCGAAATGCCACACAAACACAACGCGACGAGCGAGGTTGTGTATTGAGCAAGGCGGAGCACACTTTGAGCCGTTTCTGTAAATTTGACGTTTATTATGAAAAAGTAAGTGTTCATTTAAGTTGTTTCGTTAGGTTAGGCCTTTTAAAATTTTTGTTGTTCCGCGAATTAGGTAGAAATGTAGGTACATTCTGGGTTTACTCTTTAATTTTACTGAAATAGGGGTTGCACATCAGTGAAAATAATAATATTTTTTTATTTCGTTTGGGGTATGTTATACAGCTTTACTACGGTTCTTAAATATTGTGAATTGACTCGTTATAAGGCCCCATTTAACCTCCTTTCCGCTTTACGGGTAGTTTTGTAACACCCAGTATATCTTTGTAGTAACGTTATATTAATGGTTATCAAAAGTAATATATCGTTTTCAAGTTAGTTTTAACATTTATCTATAAAACTAAATTGTCAAAGTTACTATACTAGAGATGCCATAATGTGACGGTTACTTTGCCATGTTTTGTTACAACAAAGGGTTGTCACTTTCAACCTATATTTTTACCCGATTACAACTATTTAAACAAATTGTTCTGCACTAAACATTCTATGTTTGTATGTATGTTTGTATGTATGTTTGTATCGATGTTTCACCGTAGCAGCCCATTAGACCGATTTTAACAACTGAGTCGTCAATCAATTCATCTTTATTAAAAGTGAAGGAAAATAATAAAGAAATCTATATTATTTTAACTGCGTTGTCGGACATTAATAATATTATTACTACTCAGTATTTTTCATAATTTCAACTTAGTGTACTGATATTAAGCAAAACATTAATTGTCATTTTAATGATTTTTAAGATTTTGCTATTGTGGGGAAACAATATTTAGATTGATTACAATAATTATGACCTGACATCATTTTATTACGGCCCGTAATAAAATGGTGCTGATGACTAATAAAAAAACGAATACTTGTTAAAAATGATTGTAACAAGCTTTTTTTTTCTTCTATACTATAATTGATTTAAGCTTATTATTGCACCAATTTTATTTTTAATTTTAGACGAGAGTTTTCACGGTACTCACGTGCTTTGACACTAGAGGTGGCTGTGAGGCGGCGGTACATCCAGTGCGTACATTTTTAACAAACTCTGATACAGATGTTCTTCTGAAAGTTTACCTAAGGAATGCTTTTAACTCTATCGATAGGGTAACCTTGCTCAAAGAAGTGGCTAACAATACCCCCGAAATTTATCATTACGTTTGGCAATTTTACAGTCAAAATACTAACTTGTTTTACGTAAACCGTGTTCAGCAGGGTGACCCACTAGGTCCAGCACTTTTCAGTTTGGGAATTCCACCCATTATTTCAAATTTGAAATCCAAGCTGAATGTCTCGTACCTGGACGACGGTACACAGGGAGGTAGAGCAGTTGATGTCCTCAGTGATCTTACTCATATTTTTCGAAATTTTTAAAATATTGGTCTTGAAGTATATATGAAATAATAAATGTGAAATATTTTTTTCCAATAATTTATCTAGTTGTATCAGAGGCACTTTTATGCAAAACTTCAATAATATTTCTCCAGGAATAAAAACTATCAGTACGGAATCGCTATACCTGCTAGATGCCTCGTTGTTTTTCGTTAGTATTAAACCTGTTTTAAAAACAAAATTTGATCAGTATTTAACCCACGTTGATAAATTCTATATCTTAAACCGCCACATTTCTCTTACTATTTTAAAAAATTGTCTCCTTGTACCTAGAGTTACATACTTACTCCGCTCGAGTTCAGGCTGGAAATGTTCGGAAATTTCAAAAGATGTTTATAATAATCTTAAAATAGCTTTAGAAAAAATTCTAAATTTAAATTTAAATTCATAACAGCCTGGACTCAAGCTACTTTACCTATAAAATGATGTGGTATTGGTGTGAGAAATCTTTCTAGCGTTGCAATACCTGCTTTCCTTGCTTCCGTGCATAGTGTCAGTGACTTATGTAACATAATTTTAAATAATAAAGTAGACCCGTGTTTTGCTACGTAGACAGGGCAAACATGGCAAACGCTTTGTCCCGGCGAGAATGTTCCACTGGAAGTTAACCCACAAAAACAGTGGGGTATTCAGTTAATACAGAGTATGTAAAAAGATTTGTTTCATAATTTCCACAGTGACCAAGATCAGGCACGCCTTCTAGCTGTTTAGACTAAGGAATCTAGTTACTGGTTACACGCTTTACCATCAAGTAATCTCGGCACATTACTTGATGGGGAAAGCTTGCGCATCGCCGTAGGAATCCGACTTGGAGCGGCGATTTGTCAACCCCATCAGTGCCCCTGTGGTAGCAGCGACGAAGATTTTGGGCTCCACGGGTTTTCATGTAAGAAAAGTGCTGGTAGGTTTTCACGGGACGGTTCTTTGAACAATGTCATCCGAAGGGCTCTTGTCTCTATAAATGTTCCCTCGGTTGTGTTCCACGGTGTGACATTGGTCCCTTGGGAGACAGGTAAAGCCCTAGTGTGGGATGCTACTTGCGTAGAAACTTTGACGGTCTCTCATCTCAGGGATACCTCGTTTAGAGCCGGGGCGGCATCAGAGGCAGCTGAACTAAGTGGCGCAAATATGAGTCTCTGAGAGATGACTACATATTTGTGTCATTTTCTGTAGAGACTATCGGTCTGTGGGGTCTACGTGCGGTTAAGTTCCTAAAGGAACTCTATCCGCGGCTGGTCGTTGCTGCTGGTGATAAGAGGGCTGGTTCTTTTCTCGCTCAAAAGCTAAGTATAGCCATTTAGCGAGGAAACGCAGCCGGCGTTCTTGGCACGATACCACGGGGTGTAGGACTGTATGATAATTAAGTTATTAGTTTTTTTTATTATAGTTTTTTAATATTGTATATATTACTTCTAACAATACATATTTATTTATATATAGTGTAGTCGATGGTGTTCAATATTTCAACATTAGGCTATATGAATATTGTATTATATTAACGCAATTTAATGTCTTCACTCCACCTAGGCTTTTTGGAGGCTGGACCAAAAGTTCTTCAAGCCATTTTGTATTTATTGCTTAATTCTATGAAGAATTAACTAACATATACGCTCTTTTAGTACCGAAAAATATGAATGCGTATTTACATGTTCGCACATGAAAATGTAGATAATTAATTTGGGAACAAAAGTTTGAATTCTCTTGTTTCAAACTGTTGAACAATAAAACCAATTGGAAATCATATTATTTTACTATACATTTTATGGTGGAACAACTAACTCTAAAACCTTGTGAGATTTTCCACACCGTAATATTACAAAAAACGCTTTAACAAATTTGTTATGAATTTTGTTGTAACGGTTTATTAAAACCAATATAGCAAACATATTTTAACTTGGTACTATTGGACATATTTAAAATGCCATTACTGACTAAATAAGGTGAATTCCTATGCCTTTTCGGTATATTAAAACAAAAACGCATATGCGTTCTGCAGTCTCTATGTACATTCTTCGCAGTTTTTTTAAATAAGCAAGGACCATAAACAATATCATAATAATGAAGTTGGCATAGTACTAAACTGTTACAAAGCAATGTCACGTTTTAGAAATATGCGAATTTTATACAATTTTTTAAAGAACGATAGGATTTGCCGATTTTTGTCTGAACATGTTGCTCAAATTTTAAATTCTCATCCATGAGGAGACCTAAATTGCGTACACAACCCTCGTAAGGTACGAAGGTGTCAAAGATCATTTTTACCTGGTGCTTTGTTCCAAGTGTAATGGTAACACTCTTTGAGGGGTTGAGTACCAGACCATGTCTCAAAGACCACTCCGAAATAGAATCTAGATCTTTGTTTAACTTGGAAATAACAACTGCAACCTCCTCATCGATTGTCATTATGTGAACATATATTTGGCTGTCATCTGCATATAAGTGAATTTTCAAGTGAGTTATTGCTTTTGTAACGTTAGCCGTGTATATTGTGAATAATGTGGGACCAAGTATTGAACCCTGGATAACACCTTTATTAAGTGGGAGCGTTTTGGAGACCATTAGTTGTCCTTGACTATCTAAAAATTGCACTTTTTGGTAACGATTACGGAAGTAAGTTTGAAGCCAGGTGCAGGCCAAATCTGTGAAATCATAGTATTTTAATTTTGCCAATAGGACAGATATATCAACGCAATCGAAGGCGCGGCTGAAATCTAGCAAGACCATAATTGTTCCTTAACCCTCATTGGACGCAGCAAGAATATCATCAGAAATATTTAAGAGAGCTGATACTATACTGTGATTTTTTCTGAAACCAGATTGATTCACAGATATGGTGAAATTTGAGAATAAACGCATCTTTCAACTATTTTCGATAGTGCAGGGAGAATGCTTATTGGTCTTATATCAGAAAGATTATCCACCGTTGATTTTTTAGGAATGGGAGTGACGATGGCACATTTCCAAGATTCTGGAAATACTCCTTCCAATATAGATTTATTGAGTATCGCCACTATCGTTGATAAGGAATATGGAAGCGTAAGTTTTAACATTAACATGGAGATGTCATCAGTTCCGGTCGCATTAGTAGCTGTAGAAGCAATTATACTTTCCACTAAAATTTCATTTACGGCTACGAATCGAAATTTCATTTCAGAGTGGTCAAGTGATTCAATTTCTTGAATGACACTTTTAGCGGGAGGTGGACATGATATGCTGTTTATAAAGTGATTACTAAGTGAATCAGGATCAAGAAGATGATCCGGTATAGAACGGTTTTTAACGCCAGGTGAAATTATTCATTTATATGACGCCACATCTGGGTAGGATTTGCCTTATTATTGTTGACAAGTCAAGTAAAATATGCTTGCTTTTCTAGATTTTTTGCGCTATGTTCCGGTGTTTAAATCCAAAAACTAAATGTTTGTCTAAATGTTTTTTAATAAAATTATATTACAATTAAATCTTATGTCTTAATTTATTTCAGCACTCTACAACTACTTTAAACAATCATAATAATATCCTGTAAAGACGTATTCGGTAAGTGTTTTCAGATATGAAGCTCATTCAAATTTAGACAAAAAAAAAGAAAATTGCAAATTTTGTGAAATAGAACGTTGTGATCTATTTTATGAGCCTTTAATTTCAAACATGCCGTTGGTATTTAATTTTGTTACGATAAAGAAAGGCTACGTATATTCCATAACAGAGTCGTATGTGTGAACCTCTCTACCATGAAGAAACCATTGTTTAGCTGTAGACTGTATACTGGCAAAAGCGAACATAAAAAGGTATTGTGTTTGAATAATATATTTTGAGTATCTGGCGCTAACACTCCAAACTACTTAAACAGAAGTAGCACTTATAACTTTATCCGTTATGTTGACTTAAATAACTATTTTACGATGGGATTGCAAACGGGATAGTTCGGTGGCGCAGGTTGCGATATTAAAGGCTGCGGGTTCGAATACCGCACGAAACAAGTATTTCTATGGCAAACCAAAGGTTTTTCTGCGTTTGATGATTTTTCATGTGCAATGTGAGTGTATATGAAACGCTTTCACGATGCAGCAGATTAAAAAGAAATAGAAGACCACAGTAAGTGCCAAAATTTCTTCTAAATGAAACAAAAATGTAATTCTGCAATGAAAAGCTTTCCCCCATCATGTCTCCAAAATTCTCGCTAGAAAAACCCGCAAGAAATCATAAAAATATTATGTATATATTATTTAATTAAAGTAAAACGATTAATTAATATTTTAATCGCTGACTATTTTTTCAAATATTTTTCGGTAATATTAAATCAAAATAGCTGTCTACAATTGCTATGAAGTTTGAGAATGAAGTTTAACAAAATGTAGAGTTATCTGCGTGGAAATCACTCTGCTTAAGAATTATTAAGATTAGCTGTTTAAATTGAATGTTTCTGAGCAGTTCCTCTAAAGATAATATTTTATTCACATTTAACTCTACATTTTTAAGGCTTAAATATATTTACATAATGTTTAATATCTAACGAAACTCAACAATTTTGTATAATATTTTGCAATTAATATATTCAGTTAAATTTAGATCACTGTATTCAGTTAAATCACGCTATTGCTTACTGAGCCTTAAGAAATATTAACAATCGTTTTATTTTAGGAGCACGTTTAATTTTACTATTTTTTTTGTTCATAAGATGTAATGAAATTAGAAATTATTGTGTTGTCTCGTGTATCTAGTGGCCAAAATCAGTTGCTGGGTTTTTCTGTCAAGAGATTCTCATTAGTAGCATGGAGTTAGGTAGTTGCGGTGTTACAAATTCATGCCACATGAGTAAAGAAACCGCATAGAGGCAAAGCTTCTTAGGAGATGTCAACATTTTTGCCTATTTTGGTAGGGTTGGCACAGGAGAATGAAATTAAATAAACAATACGTTGGCAGTTTTTATTATATACCTAAGATTTTACAAACTACTTATTCTAAATATTTTATTTATATAATTTTTGTTCTTCAGCAATTTGCTGTGAATTTTAAATAAATGGTGAATTATATTCTAATGTAAAGTTTTTTTAAATAATCTATTGGAAAGCACTCACTTGGCGCAACAAATGTGCAAACTTGCACACGTTTTAATATTTCATTACCAATATTTACAATGTTTCTTTCGAGATCAAAATATTCGCGTAATTTTTGCTCAAGCACTTCACACATTCATTTCAGAGACATTTGTTGGCAAATTGAGTGTTGGAAAAGCATTTCCAAATAAATATTTTACAGTTCTTTTTTTAGAAAACTTAATTAAGGATTTTTCGAAATAATCCTCACAGATTCTATACTGTTGCCTTTTTTATAATTAAAAAGTTTTGAAAGGAGATATTTTCGTTCGACAAGTTTTTACCACTCTTGTCGTCTGAAATTTTAATAAAAAACATGAACCTACGTTTTTAATTTATAAACGTAATTATTCCATTATAAATATTATAAAAATAACTATTCAATCACTTATCTACAATATATATAAAAGGCGAACCTGACTGACTCATCTATCAACGCACAGCCGAAACTACGGATTTTGCTGAAATTTGGTATACAGACAGTTGTAATGACGTAGGTATTTGTTAAAAAAGGATTTTTGAAAATTCGCCCCCTAAGGGGGTGAAAAAGGGGTTAAAATTTTGTATGGAAGTCCGTCATTTTTAGAGTTAGAAGCCTGAAACTTTGTTTTTAGGTTAAGGATTAGAAATAAAATAAACGTTTTTAAAAATTCAACCCCTAAGGGGTCACCCCCCTATCAATAAATGAGTAAACAAGTGTTTCAGGCACTTTCAGAATTCAACCCCTAAAAGGTGGAAAAGGGTGACAAATTCTGAAAATCAACATGGGTTTCGTTTTTATGGTTTATCGGGTCGCTGATTACGAAAACAAGAACTATTTCAAAATCCAACGTAGCAGACGGGAAATACCTGTCATCATCCCCTGTGGGGGGGTGCGATGTGGTTGAAATGACAATATGGGTGTCTTTTTATGGTTTATTGGGACGTTAATTACGAAAATGGCATCGATTATGGTTTGAAACCAACATGGGTGGAAGGATGGATGGATGTATGTTTGTATGTAAAAATCATCATGGGTTAAGTGCTTGGGTGTTTTTGAGGTTTTTATGTCGTAAATAACGTAAGTGATATTGATAAATATTTTAAACTTAATTTATTAGAATTGAATAGAATATAATTTTATTGCACAAAACATAAAACAAAATAGACAAGAAGATTTGTACAAAAACTTTGCACAAAATTACACCTGAACAAAATAATACTAATTTAAAAATTAAAAAACAATGAAAATAAACAACCAAACCAAATATATTTTTTACAAATTAATAAAATAATGTTTTCTTATATTTACGCGAAGACTACACATTAAATGAAACTAATTTTTATGGATTATATCGCGTTTAATTTTATCTTTTTAATTCCCGACGTTTCGGGTACTTTACAGCACCCATGGTCACAAGGGGTGACTGAGGTGTTTGACGTCCCGATGTCATAGTTAGCCCGGCACCTTCAGTTTTTTAATATTAATTTTTGGTTCGATCTACGCAGAATGAGCTTACAATATTTTGAAGTCTAGCAGTGGTATACTTGGGTTTGGATTTACTTTTATTAATTATAGGATCCCAAGCAGATGGCAGCACCCATCCATCTTCTCTATTGAAATTAGGATGTATTTTAATTTCAATAGCCTCGCGAATCATCCTTGGTAGGAATTGCTGTTCCTTTGCGAGGATTTGTGGTCTATCAAATCTAATGTAATGGCGGGGACGATCTTGAACATGTTCACAAACTGCAGACTTCCCGATACGTCGGTGCTTCAAGTCAGCTATATGTTATTTTACGCGGGTTTTTATAGATCTTTTTGTATGTCCTATGTAAGAGAGACCACATTTACAATCCAGCTTGTACACTCCTGAATCTTGTAGAGGGATATGATACTTGAAGGATGGTAAAAATTGACTAATCTTCTTCGGCGGCTTGAAGTATGATTTAATGGAAGCTCGCTTCAAGATGTAGCCAACCTTGTCTGTGACTCCTCTGACATAGGGTAGTATAGGGTTTTATAGATGTTTTTGTTTGTCCTATGTGAGAGAGATCTCATTCATAATGCAGCTTGTACACTCCTGCGTCTTGTAGAGGGATATTACACTTGACGGATGGTAAAAATTGACCTTTTTTGTTTTTGAATTTTTTTGTTTTTGAAATTGAGCCACCTTAATTCCATAAACTCTAAAATACAATTCACAATGGAGTTAGAGGCAAACAATTCTTTAGCTTTCCTAGATGTTTTAGTCATTCGCAATCCTGATAACACTATTGGTCACACTGTGTATAAGAAAAAGACTCGTACCAACCGATTTTAATGGTGAATCGCAACATCATCTATCACAGTTTTCTACCGTGGGAAAATCTTTGTTTCAGAGAGCACGAGGATCTGTGCATCTGTGACAGAAAACATCTGGCCGCCGAGCTTCAGCACGTCGAGCAAGTACTGCAAGACAACAAGCTTCGGGTCCCGCGCCTACGTCACAGTGACCGAGTGAAGCCGGCCACAGTCGAGCGTGTGCCTGCTGTACTACCCTATGTCAGAGGAGTCACAGACAAGGTTGGCTACATCTTGAAGCGAGCTTCCATTAAATCATACTTCAAGCCGCCGAAGAAGATTAGTCAATTTTTACCATCCTTCAAGTATCATATCCCTCTACAAGATTCAGGAGTGTACAAGCTGGATTGTAAATGTGGTCTCTCTTACATAGGACATACAAAAAGATCTATAAAAACCCGCGTAAAAGAACATATAGCTGACTTGAAGCACCGACGTATCGGGAAGTCTGCAGTTTGTGAACATGTTCAAGATCGTCCCCGCCATTACATTAGATTTGATAGACCACAAATCCTTGCTAAGAACACTGATTCCTACCAAGGATGATTCGCGAGGCTATTGAAATTAAAATACATCCTAATTTCAATAGAGAAGATGGATGGGTACTGCCATCTGCTTGGGATCCTATAATTAATAAAATTAAATCCAAACCCAAGTATACCACTGCTAGACTTCAAGATACTGTAAGCTCATTCTGCGTAGATCGAACCAAAAATTAAAAAAATATATATATTAAAAAACTGAAGGTAGCCGGGCTAACTGTGACATCGGGATGTGAAACACCTCAGTCCCTCCCGTGACCATGGGTGCTGTAAAGCACCCGAAACGTCGGGAATTAAAAAGTTAAAATTAAACGCGATATAATCCGTAAAAGTTAGTTTCATTTAATAAATTAATAAAATGGCAAAACCAAAACAAATACTTAGGTACCTACCTATTTTGTATTGATCTTCAAGTTCCAATCACTTCCAATAGATGGCGTTGGTATCGTTTTAGGATGCGGTAACGTTGTATTTTTTCGAACTAATATAAAGTGAATGGTTAATGAGCGCTTCAACAGAAGAAGAAGGAAGGCGCCTGTTTGTTTCGTGTTCTTTCATTTGTAATGTACGGAACCCAAGAAAATGCAATGGTGGTGCGTTCACAAATTGTTCGATTTGTGGTAAATGTTTGGCCTAGGTTTTTAGTTATGACCCACGACAGAAATGGCGATAATTATTCAACAGCAAATGAATATTCAGCAGATGTGTTAATAAATGAAACTTACGGTGGACTTTGTGAATTGGTAGCTGCAGGAATAATATTTCCGTTTCGGTTTGAAGTATATCGAAATGGTCTGCTATACACAGAGTCCGGAACAGATTTGTCCAGTAAGGCGATTACGATTTAGCCGTGAGTTATCTAATGGACATTTTGACGCCTATCTGACTATTGTTGCGAAGAAAACTACACAGCGTCGCATGGGGGTATCTGTCGAAGAGCGTGATCCTTTTTCAGAGCTTGACCATTTAACTGTGATTAACATTTAACAGCGGGACAGATGAATCTGTATTGTGGAAATCAAAATATGAAAAAAAAAGAAAAAGAAGGTCGAGATTTACTAATTACACAAGAAAAAGTCAGTAAAAAAGTGCTCAAGAAAGATATAGGCAGAACAAGTCAGATTCAAATCGTAAAGCTGTGTCCGCTTATCAGACAAAAAATCCCGATGTACACAGGCAAGCTGTTGCAAATTACCAAAATGCGAATCCACAAGTGCATATAGCAAATCAGTCACGGAATGAGGAAAACATTACACTGCGTTTGTGGAATAATAGGGTCCATTCCGCTATGGAGTATTACCCTAATATTGCTTATAGAACTGAAAGCATTTCTATAACATACAAGTGTCAGCGGTGCACTGCGCTGAAATGGAAGGATGAGACACCTGGTTTGTGTTGTAGCGCTGGAAAATTGCAACTTGATCGGTTGAAACAACTGCCTGAACCACTCTATAGTTTGATTAATGATCTACACCCACATCATGACCATTTTATGGGTAATATTCGTAAATATAATGCCTGTTTCCAGATGACTTCCTTTGGTGATAAACAGGTAACAGCAGATGGTTTTTTACCGACTTTTAAAGTACAAGGCCAGGTCTACCATTTAATTGGAAGTATATTACCAGAAGTTGAACATGACGCTCAGTACCTTCAAATATATTTTGAAGGTGAAAATGATCTAGAAGTAAAGATTCGATGTTCTAAATTTCCTAACTTAAAGCCAAATTTAATCAACCAATTGCAGAATATGCTGCATCAAGTGAACCCGTATATAAAAGATCGGAAAAGTGCCATTGATAAAGCCCCTCCTTCAGAGTCATACAAAGTTGTCATACATGCTGATAAAAAAACAACCAGAAGAACATAGAAATAGGTACAATGCACCAACTACAAATGAAGTGGCCTTAGTGTTAGTGGATCAACAATTTGATCGAAGGGACATCATCCTCGAGAGTCGAAGTAATTCACTTCAGCGTATTAGTGAGATACGTCGAACATATGATGCGCTACAGTATCCATTGATGTTTTGCTGGGGGGATGATGGGTATTAAATCAACATACCACAACGCCATCCCACAATTAAGTTGCCGCTTAATAAAACTGTCTCTTCTGCAAGTTTCTATTCGTATAGAATAATGATTAAAGAAGGAGAAGATAACTATTTAGTCAACTATCGTGCCCTTTTTAGTCAATATTTGGTGGATGAATACGCCAAAATAGAAACAGAGAGATTAAATTATATCAAAAATAATCAAGACAAGTTACGTGCTGATAGTTACATCCATTTAAAAGATACTATTGCACGACAAGACACAGAAGTCAACCAACTAGGACAAATGGTTTTCCTTCCATCATCTTTTACGGGGGGACCTAGATATATGCACGAAAGAACACAGGACGCTATGACCTATGTTAGGAATTACGGCCGGCCTGATCTTTTTATCACTTTCACATGCAATCCTCGCTGGGACGAGATAAAAGAGCAATTTCTTCAAGGACAACAACCTTATGATAGACACGATATAATTTTGAGGGTGTTTCGACTAAAGGTGTAAAAGATCATGAACTTATTGACAAAGGGCGAAATGTTTGGTGAAGTGCGATGCTATATGTACTCAACGGAATGGCAAAAGAGAGTTCTTCCACATATTCATATTCTTTTATGGCTTCACAAACGTATTACTCCGGATCAAATCGACAATATAATTTGTGCTGAAATACCGGATCCCAAACGTGACCCAGAGCTTTACGAAATCGTTAAATTTAATATGATACATGGTACATGTGGTACTTTAAATCGAAAGTCACCATGTATGAAAGATAACATGTGCAGTAAATGATACCCCAGGCCTTTAATAAGGGAAACTCAAACTAGTGAAGACGGTTATCCGCAGTACAAGAGACGTTTAATAGATGACGGTGGGTTCTCTGTTGATATCAAAGGCACAACCATAGATAATCGCTGGATAGTCCCTTATAATCCAGTATTATTAAAAACATTTTACGCTCAGTTAAATGTAGATTATTGTCATTCGGTGAAATCAATAAAATACGTCTGTAAATACGTAAATAAAGGTTCAGACCAGGCATCGTTTGCTTTAGAGAATGAGAAGGATGAAGTTAAAAAAGATATATAAGTTCATTAGAGGCAGTATGGCGAATCCTTGAATTTCTCATTCATGAGCATTTCCCTCCCGTAGTCCACCTCGCTGTTCATTTGGAAAATGGGCAAAGGGTTAATTTTAATGAGCAAAATCTGAGTGAAAGAGTAAATAGCCCTCCAACAACCACACTCCTATCCTTTTTCGATATGTGTAAAGTGGATAACTTTGCAAAAACATTACTCTACCTAGAAGTACCTGCATACTACGTTTGGGATAAAAGAAAGTTCCAAAGGTGAAAGAGAGAAGAAAACGTTGAAGGCTGGCCTGGGGTCAAAAAAGAGCACGTTCTGGGCAGGGTTTATACTGTGCATCCGGACAATACAGAATGCCGTTACCTTCGCATGCTTCTTCATGAGATCTGGGGCCCAATTTAATTTGAAGCGTTAAAAACTGTAGATGGTCATATATCCCACGTTCCAATCAGCGTGCAAAGCTCTCTGCTTCCTTGAAGATGATCAGCATTTGTTCGCAGCAATGGAAGAGGCAGCACTTTGCCAATCACCGCAAATGATTCGGGATCTTTTTATGATTATTTTAATATTCTGCCAAGTATCGGACCCTTCAAGCCTTTGGGAAAAATTCAAAGAATACCTATCTGAAGATTTGAAAAGGCAATTAGAAAGACATTAAAGAGACATAAGTAGAGCACATTAAAGATTTGGTATTTAACAAATGCCATTCCGTAATAGATTCCGATTAGCGTTAGGTGGTCGGCTACTAAAAGTTTATGGGTTACCTCAGCCAAACAAAGAACAACAATTAGAAAATAGAGAGTTTCTTAAAAAGACAAGTTACGACTTAGCATCATTAGAAAACACAGTTAAAAATAATGAAAGATCACTGAATGACAAACAAAAAGCAGTTTAGAATCAAATTAACACAAAAATTGAATCAAATGAGGGTGGAATATTCTTTTTAGTCGCTCCCGGTGGAACAAGCAAAACATTCCTCATAAATTTGCTATTAGCAAATGTTTGAAGTACTCGCGGAATTGCTTTGGCTGTGGCTTCTTCTGGGATCGCAACTACACTGCTTGAGGGTGGACAAACTGCTCATGCTACCTTCAAGTTACCACTCAATTTAACAACAGCTGATACTACCATTTGTAATATATCAAAACTAAATAATTTTGCTGAAGTTTTAAAACATACGAAAATGATAGTGTGAGATGAAATAACCATGGCTCATAAGGGTTGCGTAGAGGCTTTAAACAGAACTGTACAAGATATAAGAAGAAATAAGAAGTTAATAGGTGGTGTAACGGTATTGCTGGCTAGAGATTTTAGACAGACTCTACCAGTAGTGCCAAAAGGAACAAGAGCAGTTCGGGTACACTTAGGAGAAAAAGAGTCTCTTGCTGGCGAATTTGCGAATCTCCTACTTGAAATCGGCAACGGTGATTACCCGATAAATGACGGAATGATAACCATCCCTGATAATTTGTGCACAGTTGTATTTACGTTACAGGAGTTAATATCCAAAATTTACCCAGATATTGCTCATATCCACGATAAGCCAATGGAATGGTTGTGTGAACGCCATACTAACCCCGAAAACGACCAAGCAGCGGCAATTGGGATATACTGTTAACGGCTTTTGAGGGGAAAGAAATGATGTACACGTCAATAGACTCTGTGGTCAACACAGATGACGCAATTAACTACCCTGTCGAATTTCTTAATTCACTGAAACCATCGGGTCTTCCACATCATAAGCTTATTCTGCGCGTGGGCACTCCTGTTATGTTGTTGCGAAATTTAAAACCTCCTCAACTGTGTAACGGAACCAGACTAAAAGTAAAAGCGTTACATCGCAATGTAGTGGAAGCCATAATTATAACTGGATGTGCGCAAGGGGGGAAACTGTTTTTGTACCAAGAATTCCCTTGATCCCGAATGATCTTCCCTTTGAATTCAAACTAATACAGTTTCCTCTCAAAGTCTGCTTTGCAATGACCATAAACAAATCACAAGGGCAGACATTAAAATTTGCGGGTATATACTTGAGAGAAAACTGTTTTTCACACGGGCAATTCTATGTGGCTTGCTCACGCGTAAGCTCGCCCTGTAGTCTGATAATTTTGGCACACAGTAATAGATTAGCAAAAAGTGTGGTGTATAAAGAAATTTTGTAGTTTACTAGCTTTTGCCCGCGACATCCAGTTATAATTGTGGCTTTTACCAGCAGCTCTTTTTCATACATGGGCGCGATATAACCGAACCCCACGCGGACGAAGTCGCGGGCAAAAGCTAGTAGGTAATAAGGTACTACTACGTTTTCTTTCAATGTTAAGGTATATGTGTGAGGTACCTGTGGTGTTACTACTTACCCAGTGGAGTCTTAGAGATAATTTAAAAAAAAAATCCATTATTGTTCATGCAACAATACAGTAACCCATATTTACACTTTATTATATTTTATATGATACGAATAATAATTCTTTAAAAAAAGAAGACACTTATTGTTTTTAACATCACCCTGAGTTTGAGCACTGGCCGAGCCGGTTTAGAGCAGTTTTTCTCTGTACGTAACGAGCCGCCCAGTGCTCACGCATACACGCGCGTCAAGTTTGTATTAGTGTAACTATCATAGCGCGGTTATATGAAGCTTTGCTTCTGTACGGTACGGTTCCTTTACTCATGTGCACATGTCTCGGAAAAGACGTAAAACCCTTGGTCCTACGCCTGAGTGCTCTCCAGACAGAAACGAAAGAATATAGAGGACAGGATTACAGTGCACTTGTGCAGCGAACTATAGTGAACTATATTCTGCCCTCGCAGTCTAGTCTAATGGATAGTCTCCTATGAGTCTGGCCGCCGTGACTAAAATTCAATCTGGAGGATATCATTATCTCTATTTCGTCATATTTTATAAAAAAGCCTTCTATCCTATAATTATACAATGACATCTCAGCCTTATTATTAAGAAAACGATAAAACTGAAATTAAGATCTAATTTAAATGATTATGTATCGTAGGTATATGGTGGAATAGAATAATTTGTCATGAGTAGACTAACAACTATATATGTAATTACCCTAAGCTAAAAACGAAGCTACATTCATTTACAATTGGTTAACTATCTAATTAGTGACGTAATATCAGCGACTGACTTTACCTAATTTATTTCTACAGTACTTTCAAGTGCACATAATAAATACCCACTTAATTGTTCTTTAAAATGTTGGTCACTTATGATTTTTAAGCAAAGTGTACGTACATTTAATATCCTCTACCCTATATTGTCCTGTGAGTTTCATAAAAGGCGTATAAGGGAAACAAACCCGGATGGCTGCACCGTCTTCCTAATAACAACTAAAAACAAAAAACTGCGGATGCCAAACCGCATACCAAGCTTGATACTATGGCAAATATCTCCCCTAGACAGACCAGACAATATTGCCATAGATTGCCCGTTTAGCAGTGGACTATCAAAGGCAGTAACGGCAACGGTAGTAAAGTAAAACTACAGCTTATTATAGTTATATACGCCCCACTTTTGCGCAGAGTCCTCCTCTCAATGCTGAGAGGGTTTGAGAGCATTGGGTCCGCCGTGCTGCTCTACTTCGTGTTAGCGGACTTTAGACACCTTCAAAATATATTTCAATCCTCAGATTAGCAGGTTTACTCACGATATCTTCTTTCACCACCAAGCGCGTGGTTAATATTTGTAGTTGCAATTAACAATTTCTTGTTTAATGAAATAAAAAAATAGAAAAATAGATTTAAACCAATAATAAATAATGTCGTTTAGGCCGAATTTCAGCTAGTCTTAACGGGGACTAGCCAGGCACTATAAACCTGTCTTGTTATATTGCTCGAGAGTATGTGCAATCTCTATTCCTTCACTTTCGTAGTCCAATGGTAGCCCGACACGCCCTACGAGAGATCAGGTGCAGGAGAAATAGCTTAACGTACTTCTATACTGTTGCCTTTTTTTTGCACGGGGCTAAACTACCGCTAACTTCCTGTTCTGGACTGTTACTGAGAATTTCTTGTCAGAAAGGTACGAAATTCGAACTCGAGGCATCATGATCAGCAACCACTAGACCAACGAGGCAGTTGAATAAAACAAAAATTACTGAAAGTAATGTGATAGATACGATTAATAACTGCCTTTATTTTTATAATTCTTACGCTGCAACAATAGTTTCATTTATTTGAGTAAGTGCCGTGAGTTTTAAAAATAATAAATAAAAGGCTATCCAATCTTCATTATCAGCGAAAAACATATGAATACTGTAGTCACTATAAAAATAAACCTTTTGTTGTGCACGTATATTAAAAAGGCGGTAAACACCAGGTGTTCGATCGCTCGAATTGATGTTTCACTCTCTGTTGCCTGTCTTCCGATTTTAATAGTATATGCTTTTGATGACATTTGATGCATGTGCGACTAATGTTTGTTAGAAACGGACAATATCTGTTAAAAATGTATATTCTATTTGAGAAAACATAATTAACAATTTTACAATTTAC
This sequence comes from Parnassius orleans, assembly GCA_029286625.1. NCBI lineage: Eukaryota > Metazoa > Arthropoda > Insecta > Lepidoptera > Papilionidae > Parnassius > Parnassius orleans. The sequence goes on from JAGSMP010000872.1 coordinate 21,335, forward strand.
CAAAAAAATAAACATTAAGCATTACCAAGTGAAAAACGATATAAAGCATAATAATGTACGTGATTTCTTCCGAAATCTAATTACACTCGTCCAAACTGACAAGCAGGCGTTGACCCACGCCATACCCAGACTACGTAAATTTAATAAGCTATGTTAGTTTGCTTTTCATCAAAGTTTATTCTATAATAAATAACTTAACCCTCCCGTTGATTTACTTAAGCGTGTTGGTTTTTGATAGATTTTGATGTATATTTAGAACTAATTATGATAAGTAATGAACTAAAATAGCCGAATATTAAAATGTAGTCTGAAAAGATAAGACCTTTTAATTACATAGATAGACATTTTCATTAAATAGTACATTACTATTAACCAAAATAAATTTTGTTGTTTTAATCTTCAAGCCGTTGACACGACTTATTTTTTTTTTTCTAATATCCCTCATTTATTTTAAGTGCCTAAATAATTTAATAACATTGACTACCAAACTATTCAAAATTTTAGTTTATCAGGGTATAGCCATAACAAAATTTGCATTTTGTAAATTGTTTTAATCACTCTTTTTAAACCTATTTCATTAGTAAACAGAAATACCTAACACCTGTAAAAGAAAATAAATGAATTTCACATATGCGATATACATTCGATTTATTTTGTATTCTTTTTTACTTGAACTAATATTTGCATCCATATACGATGTTATTTTATTTATAGGCTACAAAAATTTTGAATCTTTTCAAAAAACCTAAATTTCTTAAAAAAATTAATTTTTCAAAAAAATGCAGAATAAATCGAATCATTAATTTAAGAAATTTAAAGAGATTTTAACTGACTCTTTAGTCTTTTAATTTTTTCTTAAACCTTATTTGTTAAGTAAGTATTTAGATAAATGCAATTTTTACATGTGCTGTATTACAAATTATCTACGTAAAATAATTTCTGAGAAAAACATTAATCACGGAAAGACACAGACACACACCGTGGTGCTCCCGTAAGTGTTTATTTACGAAAAAGATGAAATAATAATTAATTGTGAATTATGAAACATGATAGGTTAATTAGGAATTAAAAAGTAAAAATTAAACGGGATAAAATCCGTAAAATTAGTTTCATTTAATGTGTAGTATTCGCGTAAATATAAGAAATAAGAATATGAATTATGAATTAATATTTTCATACCGTACCGAAGTTTGATAACAGATTATATATTCAATCCAATTGAGCGATGATTCACTTTTCGATCCAAGCCAATATTTGTTGAAAAAAAAATGCCAAAAGCTTCAAAAGTTTAAAGTTGTAAGTACTTTATCATAATGTATAAACTCGTGAGATACTTAATTATAAAGTGAGAACAGAATTACATCTCAAATGAAACATAGCAACTTAGATGGATATAGCTAAAATGTGACCTATGTTGTCTTGTGTAATATAACTTTTTACATATTACGTATGGAATCGTTAAACTTTGTGTCATCTCGTCTCTGATCGGTTAGCTCATATGTTAGTACGTAAAACATTTTGTACGAAAAACAATGATTAAGAAATAAAATTTCGAACCAAAATGATATTAGGGCTCGTGTATAGAAAGCAGACTACATTGAAATTGAAACATAAACTTTACAATCTTTTTAATTTTTTTTTAAAAGAATTATTAAATAATTTTGGTCCAATTTCTGTTACAAAATGTGGCCTTTATTCTCAGGGAATAGTTTATAAGTCACTAACTAATTTCCTCTGCGTTAGTTTAAATACCTCATGTAAAATACTAAATATAAATACATGTTTCATTATTAGTTTTTTTTTCCTCATCTATACAATACTTAAAAATCAGATTGGAATGTCTGTCTATAAAATCGAACTCACTGCCTTATATTGAGCTGAAGGTCTTATTTTCATGCATTAAAACACGAATAACCATTATTAATATTTGTCTGTTGTTGTGTTTTGAATTTTTGACAAGCTTTTTCTGTCTGTCTGTCCGGGCTGAGCTTGGAATTTTTTTATTTTTTGGAAAAACGAAAAATTTTTAAACTAGATGATCTTTGATTTTCTTAAATCTAAATTTCGCCACATTTATAGATCCTACACATGCGAAGCCGGGGCAGATCACTAGTACACTGATAAACTATCTTTTTCGGTTGACAAGCTTTTTTCATATTCAAATATCCCTTGTAATTATCCCCAAATCAAAATTAAAACCATTCAAGTAAGCCATAAATAAATGCTGAATACTATAAAGGAGTTTCTAGTGTTTTGATTGCAGACAAAATAATAAAGATGGCAGAAACCATCAAAACTTGTTAGTCATCTAACTAACCCTATTTATAAATTTTTAAGGCCTTAAGAAAACAAAATCAGGCGTTTCATACATTATTTGAGTGAAACTACAATTGCGCAGCAAAATCAGGTCATCATTATCTAACTTGTATAACTTGTGTTATGCTGATAAGAGCCGTGGTAGCTCAGGGACTAAGCGCTCACCGTTAATTTCAAATCACGCGAGTGGCGGAGATAAATTTTAATAAATTTATATAAAAAATTAATAATAAAAATCCGGGTTGGGTTTCATCACCGCCGACACCAATGAAATTGTTACTTGCAATTTTAAGTGCTCATTTACTATGTGCTTGGCGTTGTAATGTTTTCCACATTAGGAAAAAATTTTTCGAATACGTGAAGTCCGCCAACACGGCACGGCGAACTTACTCTTGAACCCTACCTATACATATAATAAAAACTAGCTGTTACCCGCGGCTTCGCCCGCATGGTCAACTATCTGGTGAAGATACTGGTGGTTCTGGTGAACTATCCATTGCTTTTTGAATTGAAAGGAAACTGAGTTTTATAGATTTGTCAGAGATGCAGCCATTAAAAGGAAACTGTGCAAAATTGATTCGTCAGCCTATTTAAATGTTTTGAAACGCAGCGTATAGGAAAGCATGAAAATAGCCTGTTTATTCAAATGGAAATGGATATTTTTTAATTAAAGGAAACTGAGCATAATTATCCGTCAGGGATGCAGACTTTCGAAAAGAAACTGAGCTATATTGATTCGTCAGAGATGCAGTTTTCTGAATGGAAAGGAAACTGAGCCAAATAAAGATCCGTCAGAGATGCAGCCTTTTGAGTTGAAAGGAAACTGAGCTTAATAGGTCCGTCAGAGGTGCAGCATTTGGAATTGAAAAGAAACTGAGCTAAATAGGAAATTTTGAATTGAAAGGGAAGATCTGTGGAATTCTGATTAATTGATTGTGGAATTTTGGAAAAAAACTAACTGAACACTATTTTAAGACGCTACTGTACACAATGTTATATGTTTTCCATTCGGGGAAAGAATGTGGAATTCTGGGCATTTGACACACGCGAACATGCTACATACAGCTGACCATGAGAGAAGCACGGTTTTTCTAAGTTGACCCCGCTACCTGTAACGTTTGCCCTTGCGCTTTATTAATTGTCATTGCAAAACTGAGCTTAATAGGAACTGCAACCTTTTGAATTGAAAAGGAAGATCTGTGGGAATTATAGGGATCCGTGGTATAATAACATTTTCACCTTTTCCTACGCCTGTCAAAATTGTAGCACCGATTATGTTCCGTCCAAGATGTGTCACACGCAGCCTTGTCCCGTTACATAACCGAGGAGCATCTAAATTTCGCATTAGCATGACTGGGGCGCCTAATTTTAATTGAAGCTTGTGAGGCACACCTGACAACTCTAGAGAATTTAGAAACTCTAGGGATATGAAGTGCTCTGTTCTGTGTCCATAACTGTGTCTACTGAAAAATACTCTGTTATTTCTCCTACTACTTCGCTTAATATATCTGAATTTATTTTGTTAACGCTCTCATTTTTTGGTGCTAGAATTGCCCTTTCACATAACCATTTGTCTTCATGCATGTTGTTCGTTAAATCTGAATAAACGCTCGCAATTAATTCGGAATGACTCTGTACTAAATTACAAAAATCTCTCGTCAATTTAACGCAGCCCTCAGCATCCGTTTCCAACCGCCCATCGCCAATTTTTAATAGTGTGTCAGCATAGTTTCCAGCATTGATATCATTATACAAATGCACTCTCATATTCGTAGTTAAACTGAATTTTGTCACCTTGTTCCATAAAATAGACGACTTGAGGCATGCTTTAATTTCATCTGCAGGTGTGCCCTTTTGAATGACAGGTAAAGTTTGGCGAAAGTCACCAGCCAATAAAACCACCATTCCTCCCATTACATCGGTATTGCTGCGCAAATCCTGGAGCGTTCGATTTAGTGCTTCTACAGCTTTTTTATGCGACATTGTACTTTCGTCCCACACTAAAAGTTTGCATTGTCGTAACATTATACCTCGTGCACTATTTTTGCTAAAGTTGCAGATCGGCGATTCTTCCTGGGCTAGATTTAGAGGGAGTTTTAAAACAGAATGTGCAGTGCGGCCCCCGCTTCGCAGCGTGGCGGCTATACCGGAGGAAGCTACAGCCACAGCAATGTTTTATCTTTCCGTACTTGCGCTAATAATAAATTTAACAAAAATGTCTTCCCAGTTCCTCCAGGAGCATCTAAAAGAAAGTGCACCATTTCCAGATTCAATTTGTCATAATACTTTGTCAAAAACTCGTTTTGTTTGGGCAGCAAGCGGGGTACAAATTCGGCTACTTGCTGCTGCAAATCTGGTATATCGTAGTTGTTTCACGTATAATTTCATCACTTAGTTCATTTTCAGTTGTTCGCTGAGGGCTTATCACTCCAAAGTCGCTTAATTTTTGCCTACCATTGCCATTACTTTATCTTCAATTTTCCAAGTGCTTCATTATAAATGTGTTCATTGTATGTCATGTTCGTGTGTCTGCTGTAAATTTCGCAAAATATCTTCCGCCATGTACTCTTAATATTTGTCCCACAATTTATGTGCATTAGATAGCCCGCAAGATGATATGAGAGTTGCATAAAGATCCCTAATTTTGGCTGGTGACTGGCACTGCACAGCTTCCTCCATGGTTTCATCCCAGTGATTATCGTTTTCTAAAAGATGCAGAGCTTCACATGCTTCTCTATAAGTTGCGCATTCCTGACCGTTGACAGTTTTAAGGTCTTTATATCCTGTAGGACCCCGAACATGGTGCAGCAGCAATCGTAAACAGAAACATTCAAAATTAGTTACATGGACGGTATACACACGACCAAGGGCATCTGATGACTTTACACCGGGCCAATTTGCAACAGGCGCGCCTTGAATACGGCGTTTCCACTCCTTCCTAGATGTGTTCCAAGTATAATAGCGGGGGACTTCAGAATATAACAACGTTTTTGCAAAGGCGTCGGTTTGACAAAGTTGAAAGAAGGCTGTTAGTGTAGTTTTTGGCGGTGATGCAATTCTTTCTTGGAAATTTCTTTCGGTAAAATATACACGCTTTCAATTTTCTAAGTGCACAGCAAGGTGAGTAAATGTTGGGTGCCTTTCGTGTAAAGGGAAGCCAAGGAGACGCCACGCTGCTTCGTTACTGCTGACATAACGCCCTGCTTGAAAGGTCTGTACTTCATTAACGGGATTTGCCTCACCTTCACTCCTGAGATTAAATATTGCTTGGTCGCTTCCTTTATTTATGTACTTACAGATATACTTGATTGCGCGGACAGAGCTACATGCTTCTACATTAATGTGGGCATTAAACATTTTACATAGAATGGGCGAATACGGGACAATCCAGCTGTTATCTAAGGTTTCGAACGCTTCAGAGCGAGATTTGATTGTAACTTTCCTGCCACTATCTTCGGGAGCTCTGCGTCTGTATAAAGGGTAGCCATTGTCATTGTGCACTGTTTCTTTTAATAGCTGTTTAGGGAATTTCTTTGTACATTTTCCTTCTTTCATACATGGCGATATTGAATTTCGTACTCCACATGGACCGTGAATCATATTTCGGACGATGGTATCATACAATTCTTTATCTCGCTCAGGATCTGGAATCTCGGCGCTTATTATGTCGTCTATTTGGCTGGGCCGCAACTTCTCTTTAAGCCATATTAGAATGTGGGCATGCGGTAATCCTCTTTTTGCCATTCAATTGATTACATGAAGCACTGCACCTCTCCGAAAATTTTCCCTTTGTTAATTACATGCATTAATTTTTGTACTTTTAATCTAAAACTCTAGGAACTAAATCGTGTCTGTCAGTACTTTTTTGGCCCGGCATTAGCTCCTCGGTTATTTCTTTCCATGTGGGATTGCAAGTAAAAGTAACAAAAAAGATCAGGTCTTCCGTAAGTTCGTACATAGGCGAATGCGTCTTGTGTGTACTCATGTAGGTAGCGGGGGACTGTTAACGAATGATGAGGGCAGAATTACCATTTTACCTAAATCTCTGGGGTTTACATTGGCGTCGCTAGAAACTGCATCTTGTAAATGTATATAATTCTCAACGCGCAGCTTTTTTTGATTTAAAGATATATAACGGAGACGTTCACTTTCTACCTTCATATATGTCACATACATGTCTACCAAAAATTGATGAAATAATTGTCTACACCGGGCTAAGAGGTTAAAATCATTTTCTCGCAACATCATATGATACGCATAAAAATCCATACATGATACTTTTTTGTTCGGTTTGTGACCGGGTTAATGAGTGGAATTTGAAAATGATAACCCTCTTGTCCTTTGCAATAAATCAATGGGTATTGCAGAGCGTCATAAAACCTGTGTGTATCGGCTACCCGTTGCAACGTATCATCACGTGCTCGCAAGACAATGTCTCGTGAAGAAAATTGATCACCACTAATTACGGCTGCTATTTCGTTTATCAAAGGTGCATTGTAGCGCCTTTCATGCTCTCCTCGAGGGATCCAATCTGCGTGAATGACGACTTTATAATCCTCTTCAGGTAGGTTTTCTAAAGCAATTTTAAATGTTTTGACTAAAATGTTACGTTCATGCAAGAATCTTTGAATTTTGAACACTGTGTCTCTCTCAACTCCCTGGATAAATTGGCAGCGACGGTCTACCTCAATTTATTCGTCACCCATAAAATATACTTGTAAAAATTTATGCTGTTCGTTTTCAGCTGGATAAAGTGAACCTATTCTATGATAAATTTGCCCTTGCACCGTAAATGTAGGCGAAAATCCCGGCATTATTATTTCCCGGTCAACTCCGAAGTACGTCATTTGAAAGCATGAGTTATATTTCCGGATCCTGTTTAAAAAGCGCCGTGACTCATTAGCATCATAAAAAAAGAGAGTTTTCAAAGGTTCTTCTGGTTCCCCAAGTAACGGAAGAGACACTTTGCCATTGGAACAGCACACTGCGGTCTCATCTTTCCATTTTAAAGCGCTGCAAAATCGACACGCCTTGTCCATCAGTCCGATAACAACTAACCTGTGATTTTTATAATCAATCAACGGATCATAATTGAATGCTGCGTCATTAAAAACCGACCAATTGTTTCTTTGAAAATTTTGTCGACGTTCAGCTTGGAGCTGTGCATTTGCATCTATTCGCGCCTGTGTCTGTTCTGGTGTTTCAGATGCCTTTATAGTAGATTGACGTTCAGCTTGCTCAATGAGTCTGTGTTGAGTTTCGTCAGGTGTTTCCGCGGCTCTTAAGGCGGCCTAACGTTCCGCTTCTTCGAATAGCCTTTGCTGACTTTGAGCAGGTGCTTCAGTAGCTCTTAAAGTAGATTGACGCTCTGCCTGTTCAAGACGCTTTTGCTGACTTTGATCAGGTGTTTCAGTAGCTCTTAAAGTAGCTTGACGCTCTGCCTGTTCAAGACGCCTTTGCTGACTTTGAGCAAGTGTTTCAGTAGCTCTTAAAGTAGCTTGACACTCTGCCTGTTCAAGACGCTTTCGCTGACTTTGTGAAGGTGTTTCAGAAGCTCTTAAAGTAGCTTGACGCTCTGCCTGTTCAAGACGCCTTTCCTGACTTTGAGAAGGTGTTTCGGAAGCTCTTAAAGCAGCCTGACGCTCTGTGTGTTCAAGACGCCTTTGCTGACGTTGAGAAGGTGTCTCAGATGCTTAAAGCAGCCTGACGCTCTGCTTGTTCTTGCCTTCTCAGTTCAGCATCTTCTAAAGATTCTAGCGATCGAGCTTATCTTTTAGCTTGTCTTTGAGAAGATACTCTTGAAAGGCTGGACTTACGTTTGCGAGGCATTATGAAGTAAGAAAAAACCTATTTATAAAAAAACGTTAAAATACCTAAAAGGAATTAAATTTCCTTTTAAATATTTTTTTTAAAAGCAAATCCAAAATATCTAAAAGTCATAAATATTCCTTTTAAATATTTTTTAAAATCAAAACAACAAAACCAATTCAAGACACAACACGAATCCGAAAACGATAGCCAAAAAAAAATCGAATCAACTTAAACCAAATTACAAAACAAATCGCAGAAAACCGAAATCGAAAGCAGTAGTCAATATAAATATAACCAACGAAAAAAGAAGTAAGTGTATAGGTACCGTATACACTATCTATACTATTAATATTCCTTTGAAATATTGTTAAACAACCTAAAACAACGAAAACCAATTTACGATTCTAAATAAACAAAATCCAAAATCAAAGCCAGAGTCTAAATATGTATAAAGGACCAACCAACCAAATCAACAAAACCGATCCAAGAAAATACACAAATCCGAAAATGAAAGCCAATATAAATCCATTGAATCTTAACCAAATCACAAAGCAAATAACAAACAACCGAAATCGAAAGCAGGTAGTCGAATAAGCTACGAAATAGAAACAATTAAAACGTATAGGTACCGTATGCACTATAAGTTTAACGGCGGGAGTTAAGTACATGTCAGGAAACATTTCGTTACCGCGTTTTAAAAACCTAGTAACGACATCTAGCGGAATCAATTTAAACTATGTATACGTTAGTTAATAAGAACTAATAGTTAATAAGAACTTTAACGGTGGTAGAGCCACGCAGCAGCTTTTGCTGTTGCACATATGGGCCGGCTCGAGCCGGGTTAGTACCACGACCTCACAGAATACCGGCGTGAAGTGGAAGCTCTGCTTTGCGTTTCGTCTGGTGAGTGCAGGTGAGTGCAGTCCCAATTCTCTCCCCCCCCCCATCAACATGGTAGCGGAATTAAATTTTAGACTACCCCAGGAGGGGACCCCTGCCACGCTATCCGTGAATTTCTGCAACATCAGGGGACTTCACTCGAACCTAAACGCCATCCACTACCATCTCGAGACGGCGAAGCCGACCTTGCTCTTTCTGACCGAGACGCAGCTGTCCTCTCCGGCTGATACTTCGTATCTCTCCTACCCAAGGTACAAATTGGAACACTCCTTTGTGCCTCGTGCTGGAGTTTGCGTATACGTCAGAGAGGACATCTGTTCTCGACGCCTCGGCAGTCTTGAAGGTTCGGAACTGTCCATCCTTTGGCTGCACGTAGATAGCGACGAACATCCGCGCTTCTACGGGTGCCTCTATAGGTCCCATAGCGGTAATGCCGAAACAGACCGACTCATCGGTCACGTCCAAATGGCTACAGATTCCTTGCTACAACAGGTCCCATCCGCAGAGATCGTGATCCTTGGCGATTTTAACGCCCACCACGCCGAATGGCTCGGTTCACGTTTAACCGATCATGCGGGAAGATCTGTTTACGACTTTGCCTTGGCATATGGTCTGACACAACTGGTTACTTCGCCTACGCGGATTCCAGATGTGGAGGATCATGCACCTTCCCTGTTGGGCCTTCTGCTGACCTCTCATCCGGATGGATATCAGGTTTCCGTCGATGCCCGTCTCAGCTCTTCGGACCATTGTCTGATCCGGAGTGTGGTGCTACTCACGCTCCCCTCGCGGTTACGTTCTGCAGGTTGCCGCCGTGTTTGGCATTACAGGTCGGCGGATTGGGACGGAATGCGGTCTTTCTTTGCATCCTACCCATGGGGGCGGGTTTGCTTCTCGCCGGATGATCCCAGCGCTGTTACTGACTCTGTCACTGATGTGGTGCTACAGGGAATGGAACTATTTATTCCATCATCTCTGGTACCTATCGGAGGCAGATCTCAGCCTTGGTTTGGTCGCTCCTGTAAGACTGTATTACGCAGTAAGCAGGAGTGCTATCAGGCCTGGGCTGTGGCTTCGGCGGCTCGGGATGTAAGCACCAGCATGCTTAAAAAGAAGTATAACTTCGCCTCCAGGTCCTTCAAAAGAGTTATTGCCAAGGCAAAGTCAGAGCACATAGGCAGAATTGGCGAGAAACTAGTTCGCCTTCCTTTGGGAACCCGTGCATTCTGGTCTCTCGCCAAGGCTGTCCAAGGGAATTTCTGTAAGCCATCACTATCATCTCTGCACAGGGAGGACGACTCACTGGCCCACGCCGTAAAAGAGAAAGTCGACCTTTTAGGCTCCTTTTGCATCCAACTCGACTCTTGATGACGGGGAACACACCGCCGACCATCCCGCAGTGTGAGTGCTCCATGCCGGATGTGCGGTTCTCACAGCGCTCGGTCTGCAAAGCACCCTCCTGGACATCTACAAGTCGAGTGGGCCTGACGGAATCCCCCCAAGTGTGCTCCGGAGTTGGCACCGGTTCTAACGCGTCTTTTCCGGTACTCCTACTCCCTAGGCGTAGTCCCGAAATCATGGAAGACAGCTTTTGTCCAACCGATCCCTATAAAAGGCGACCGCTCAGACCCGTCCAACTACAGGCCTATCGCCATCACCCCCTTGGTCTCCAAAATAATGGAGTCCGTTATAAACTGCCAGCTCATGCGGTACCTTGAGGATCACCAGCTGATTAGTGACCGCCAATACGATTTTCGTCGGGGTCGATCAGCTGGTGATCTTCTGTTCTACCTGACTCATAGATGGGCGGAGGCAGTAGATTCCAAGGGGGAGGCATTGGCCGTTAGTTTGGACATTGCGAAGGCTTTCTATCGGGTTTGGCACAAAGCGCTTCTTTCGAAGCTCCCTTACTATGGGCTTCCCGAGAAATTGTGCACTTGGATCACCAACTTTCTTGCAGATCGGATCATCAAGGTCGTTGTAGACGGTGCATGCTCCGACTACAAGCCTATTAACGCTGGTGTTCCACAAGGCTGCGTGCTATCACCAACGCTGTTTCTTCTGCATATCAATTATATGTTGCAAACCGGTAGCATTCATTGCTATGCGGATGACAGCACTGGTGATGTTCTATACACCGGCCGTGCCAATATTTCTCGGGAAAACGTCGCCGAGTACCGGAACAAACTTGTGTCTGAAGTCGAGTCTTTGCTGAACAAAGTCTCGGATTGGGGGCGACTAAATCTAGTCCAGTTTAATCCTCAGAAGAGACAAGTTTGCGCGTTTACCGCTAAAAAGAACCCCTTTGTCGTATCTCCTCAGTTTCAAGGCACTCCCCTTGTTGCCTCAGCCAGTATCGGAATCCTCGGCGTTGACATATCGAGTGGCGTGCAGTTTCGTCGTCACTTGGAAGAGAAGGCCAAATTGGCCTCTAAAAAGCTTGGCGTGCTCAGCAGAGCGGGACAGTATTTCATGCCGGCACAACGCCTGCAACTTTACAAAGCGCAGGTTCGGCCTCACATGGAATACTGTTCCCATCTCTTTGCTGGGGCTCCCCAGTGCCAGCTCCTTCCACTTGACCGCATCCAGCGCAGAGCGGCTCGAATCGTCGACGACCGAGTCCTTTCCAATCGGCTCGATTCATTGGCGCTGCGAAGAGATGTTGCATCTCTTTGCATTTTCTTTCGCATTTACCACGGGGAGTGCTCTGAGGAATTGTTCGGATTAATCCCAGCCGCCAAATTTCACGAACGCACATCGCGGCAGAACTCCCGATACCATCCACACCATCTGGATGATTGGCGGTCCACCACTGTGCGATTTAGAAGATGTTTTTTTCCTCGCACAACTTTCTTGTGGAATAGTTTACCACCAGCGATTTTTCCGGACCGATACGACTTAGGGACCTTCAAGAAAAGAGCCTACTCCTTTTTAAAAGGCCGGGAATGCATCTGCAATTCCTCTGGTTCCCCTGGTGTTGCAGTTGTTCATGGGCGGCGGTAGTCACTTACCATCAGGTGAGCCGCATGCTCGTTTGCCCCCTCCCCTATAAAAAAAAACTCTCAAAAAATATTTTTCATTAATTTCTTTTATATTTTATATTTCTTATTTATATTTTAAATAAATTCACAATTTTTCTTATTGTAATACCGATTCATTCATAACCACATATAAGAACTGTATTCATTTCCGTTCAATAAATATTACTAAGGCTTATTAATAAGTCTTACTAAGAACTGTTTCTACCATTGTTAAGTAATAGTTAAGGGTGAAAGCGTGACAGTTGGTGATAGTATTTCTGATCCATACTTATAATCACGCCTGTAACCCTTGCGGGGTAGGCAGAGCATCAACGGATTTCTTAATATCGTCTGCGAGGTTATCGCCTATTCTGTGAATTACGATGCACCAAAACGTTTGAAGAAAATCAGCTGGTGAATTTTATGTTTTTTATCGCCCTCTTCCCGGTCCTGCGTGGAAAAATACAGATCCATACATTTTTTATCTTAATTTTGATAAAAAGTTATAATAATCCAGATATTCTGACCTTCTGTGTTCGTCCATCGTACCGTCGTCCGTCTTGTAGGATCACGGTGGCGCCACTTAGCTGAATTTAATTTTGCAACATATTCGATTTTCCCACGGGAATGATATGTTGTTTCGCTGAAAAAAGTAGCCTTTGTCACTCTACAGCCACCGAACTATCCCCATACAAATAATCATGCCATGCCGACGCTCTGTTGCGACGTGAAAGAAGGACAAACTTGTGCAACATATTCGATTTTCCCACGGGAATGAGATGTTTTTCCGCGGAAAATAGTGGCCTATGTCACTCTACAGCCACCGAACTATCCCCATACAAAAAATCATGCCATGCCGACGCTCTGTTGCGACGTGAAAGAAGGACAAACAAACATACAAACACACTTTCGCATTTATAATATTAGTATGGATGTAAAACGTCTGTACATTTTATATTTTTGTAATAAAAGTGATTGAAAGATATTAAAAATAAGTAATTAAATACATTTCTACCATTTTTAGTATTTTCTGTCTGTCTGTCTATCTGTTTGTTTGTTAACGTATCATCACGTATAAAGTACTAATTTATATCATAATAATCATTAATGAAATTACAAAGTGTATCTTCGTGTTACATTTAGTCTTTTTTTTTATTAAAATCAGTTCATTCCATCAAAAATTATTATAAATTTTCTGAAGTATGGGTACGAAGTATAGGTACGAATTTGTTCAATGGTGGCGTTGGTTGAGTCATCAAGTGCATTTTAAACTAATATCATATCATAAATCATAATTAAATGATGTAAAATAATGTTCTATAATGATATAATTATATCTAAAACACAGTTAACAAAAGTATCAAAGAACGTAATAAATATATACAAAAATATATTAACCTTATAAACTAAATCTAAAGAACAATACTTAACCAATTTCATCGATAGATGGTGGTGTTGTGCAAATGTAATACAAAAAGGCAGGTTGTGGTTTTTTCCTGTAGATGAGTATTCATATTTGCTGCTAATCTTTATAATATTCGCTGACCTACTGCGTGTTGACAAACTCATTTATTCTTTACCGCCGAGTACTCTATGTGGTAAATCAAATTTTAAAAGAGCTATGAACAATTTCGTTGGTTTCGGCGTGGATCAAACTTTCTTTTTGCTTACTATGCTTCTTTTATGTTTTATATAATGTATGAATCGCGTCAATTAATCTCTTTTATTTGTAGAATTGACGTTAACAGCGCCATCTCTCTTTAAATAATTTTACATATAATAAAAATGGTGATAACATGTTTTGTCTGTTTCTGTACATTGTATAGTATATTTGTGGCTAAAATCATTATGGGGAGTGAAAATAGTGAAATAAGTACATTTTTATAATTTTTAGAATTGTCTGTCTGTCTGTTTGTTTATGAACCCATCACATCTAAAGTAAACACCTTTTTTTTCAAAGAAATCGTTAAGAAAATCACAAAGCGTACCTTCGAGTTACATTTTAATCTTTGTTTTATTTTATTTTTTTGGCTAATTCTATCGTAAGTTATCATTATTATTTTTTAAGGTTCGAATTTTTTTAATGGCGCCTTAAAATCTCAGAAATATTAATAAAAAGATTTATGTGTAAAAAAACCTTATAAATATATTTATACTTAAAACACAGTAAACAAAAAAATATGTTTTCCTTAAATTAAAAAAAAAGGATGTTTTCTCACAAAGAACATAATAGATGGCGTTGTACTACTTACAACCTTTCCTGAATTGCGGTGTTAAGATTCTCCGCCGGTGACTCGTATTGAGACTCACTGAAAAAATCTATATTCATCCAAGCTCTGCAACGGAACCCGACTAAAAGTAACAAAATTGCAACAAAATGTCGTGATATAGTTTTTATTCCTAGAATCCCTCTTAAAGTGGCACTAGTCGCGGACTCGAACTCACTTGTGTGGCGCTGTCTCACCTGGCATCGTGCCCGACAGAGATGTATCAGTGATGAGCAGTTAGACGCTAGTCTTCCCGTACGGCGTTTCGAACAAAAAACGAAGTTACACGATGCACACATACATACCGCTACGCTGTGTATGCCACTCGACGCTTGCTGAAAAATCAGCAAGTACCTATGTACAAACTCGTGCCTAATTATTAGGCGCTGCCTTATCGCTTTATACTGTTACGAGCTTGGGGTTCGAGACAATTAAAAACTGCCATTTTAATTACACAACACTAACTACACAACACTAATTACAACTTTAAACCACACTAATAACAAAACACAATTTTACTACAGATTGATTTAGTTCGCAGTTGTATCGCTTCGAAGTCTTCGCTTGTATCGCCAATTCAATACTGACTCGGTCTCGGTCTATACCGGCCTTATATAGGGCCTCAGATAGTTTCCAGAACCTTCTACTGTAGAAACATTTAGAATGTTCGAGTACATATCGGTCCCAAAATTTCTAGATGGATCTTGACTCTCCTAGTTCTGCTACTCGATACCAGAGGACGCTAGTGGCTAGTGTTGCCATGTACAAGACATTAATAGTGGCGCGCAACAATACCTTTATATTATACGTCTATGGCTCTATAGATACCTAATATAGATTGCGGCCACGGAACCGTCTATAATATTGTCAAAATATCATTTTATAATCCTCCTTTTTATAGATATAAAGATATATCTAGAGCGAAGTGTTTAGTTGCCATTTGGTATTGCTAAATGCATTTTGGTCCATTACAAATCCAATTTGTTGCAAACTGAAAACATACTACCAATTTATTATGTTTAGTTTTACCCCGGTGGTCATGCAGCGATCGCTCAAGAGTTCACGACAACACAACACACAACAGTCATCGCAGTTTATGTCCGTACTAGCTGTTGCCACTTGCCAGCGACTTCGCCCGTGTAACTCGAAAATTATCCCACAGGAACGTAATACCTGGATAAACGGTACCATATGTATTATTCCAGACTATAACCTATCTCTGAGCTAAATAGGTATCAAGATCCCTTCAGCCGTTCTGGCGTGATTGAGTAACGTACATCCATCCAAACTTTCGCGTTTATAATATTTAGATAATAATTGTAATTAGTTCTGCCTACCTATAAACTGTTTTTAAAATTACTTACCTGTCTTCTTACTTTTTTTATATAATATAATCAATAACACTAAATGTAAACACATGTTTTTATCAAGACAAGTGACCCATGAAGACTGTTTTCTTAGTACCGACGTATAGCTACCTAAAGTTTACATTTTAGTGTCCACGACGCGGCGACAGTTTGTGATATTTTTGTTGTATTGTAGGTACCTAGATAATTAAAGTACCTAGATAATTATAACAGTAGGTACCTATGATAATCCCACATATACCTACTTTGTCCGCCGCAAAAGAGATAAATTAAAATAAAATTTTTGTAAATCTTTATTGAATACTTATTTCCTTTATAACATTTTCATTGTCAGCCGTGGTAGCTCAGATGGTTAAATCAGAAAGAAAATCTCAGTCATTTATTAATTTTTAAATCTATATTTACTTTGCTTTCGAGCAACATCTAATATTTGTGAAGTTGGGGAAGTACCATATTCAGCCGTGTCTGTCACGCCACGTGCACCTCGTTCATGACAGAGATAAACACCGCCGAATCGATAACGTCGACGGCGGGACGAACATATTTACACCGGCAGCTACGCGCGGTGTTATGTTTGAACGCAAAACGAGTGAGTAGCACAAATTATAAAGTTGTATGTACGAGCGGCGGATGCGTACAATTTTGGAAAAACCGGAGAAATTATTGCAACCCGAGAGATTGGGAGATTAACCATTATTACCGGAGTCTCCCGGGCAATCCGGAAGGGTTGGTAACCCTAACTAGAACCCTTTCAGAAATGAGAGGAGGCCTGTGCCCAGCAGTGGGACTTATATAGGCTGTAACTTTAACTTTAATAACATTTTCAGATATATTTATCACATTTTAAATTAGGTATTTTTATAAAAACGTTAAAAAAAACTTTTTAAAATATATTTTTTGTGATTAAATTATTATTATTGAATTAATAACACAATTACTTACATTGTTTCTTTTTACGTCTGCGGTCCACTATAGCTCAAAATAAATTATTCCTAATACACAGAAAAATATTCAGGTGTTTATGATACTATGTAAAAAGTTGGTTTTACAACCGAGTAGACGAAGCCAATTTACGCACGTGTGTCACACGTTTTTCAACACATTTGCGAGAAAACAGTACCTACTATAGGCACATGATTAAAGATACGGTTTCTTTACTCATGTGCTATAGGTATAATGAAACAAACTTTTTGTTTTTAGATATCAGTTGGAAAGTCTGTTTTTCTGGGCCTACCTAGGAGGTTGTCGGCTGCTTATTTTTTAATAAAAATTTTCGTTTGTAATATAATATAATTATAATCGAATATAAATCAAATTGACATAATTATGTAAGTACAGATAAAATTAGCGGAACATTAATAAAATTTAGAAATGGTTTTTTTTTTTCTAAATTTTGTTTATATTCCGCTAATTTTGTCTATGCTTATGTGAATTCGATTTACATTCGATCTCTAAATTGTAGTTTGCAAGGGTAACGGGGATCTATCAGCTCCAGCAAAACACATTTCTGATAAAAGTTATCTAATTTAAAAATTTTTTTTGTCGTCCAAAACGCATCATCTCTTTCGATTATATCAATTTCTATGCCATTTGGCGTCCAAATAACAAAATAGCAAAACTTTCGTTTTGTTATCATTAGTTGGCCTTGAGCCTTGAACAAAAGACATAGGCCGCAGAAGACTGATTCGAATAAAACTCAAATAAACGCGCGTCACCGCGCGTGAATCTGTGCGTGAGCGTCGTCCTCCCGCACCGCACCGGGGGAAACATTATTCAGTGAGATGGACGATAATTCATACTAAAACGTGCGGGTAAAAAAATACGAAAAGGCCTTTGTAAAATCGAGTTTTATGAAAAAACCACTGCATATATCTATTACAAATAAAATTTATTGAATTTTTCGATAATTGAGCTTTGTCGGTACCGATTTTGTTTTGGAAATTTTACACTTCTTTTATTACTAATTTACGCCCAAAGTTTTGTTAAAATTGGCAATAAAAACGAATATTTGGTAGCTCGTAACTTTTTAATCGTTTTTTATTTTACTATTCTGTTTCCGCACCGACAAAATTAATAATGAGTCAAAACAATATCATGTTTAACTTTGGATGTACAATGTCAAACAGCGGAGTAATACCCCCCCGAAATTTCTATGGAAAAAATGTTGACTAGTGTCACCTTAAAACAAATAACTTTCCTTTAAGTTTTAAGCGTGTTCAGTTCCCAGTCTGCGTGTGTTATGCGATGACGTAATGATAAATAAAGCGCAAGGTCAAACTTCACGCGTTGGAGTAGTGGACCTCAGTACTGACTGTTTTGCACATAGCCAACTCTATGTTACTTTTTCCCGCGTTAATAGCCCCCGTAACCTTTTTGTGTACGCCCCTGCTAAGTCTACTTCTAACGTCGTTTACATAGAAGATCTATCATAAACGACTTAGAACTTTGAGGATAACGATTTATTTTGTTACCACTTATTGATATAGTAATGATATAAATCGTTTAATATTCTCTTATCTAAACGTCAAATTCTTTAAGTAAAACCTATATACGTGAGCTACGCCGCGGGCACATCTAGTCAGAAATAAAGTACATGTATAGGCTGGAAATAAAGTATATATATATAATCTGTCTCTGATTCGTAAGTCTGAAATAAATGTTTAAAATATAAGGCCTAATATTATATTCCTATCCATATTCTTATTGAATCTTACCTCAGTCGCATCTTATGACACCCACAGGACTCTATATAAGGTAGTTTAAGTATATTCTTACACCGCCAAGCCACGTTAATTATTTATTTTTATTGAACGGATTTCTTATATTTATTTTTATTAACATAAACATATTAATAATTATTTAATGTTATAAGCCTATCCTAAACATTATGTTATATTTTTATACAATTATGTTATTTATTTATTTTTTATTTTATAGAACATTGGTAACAAACAAGCACGCAGTCCACCTGGTGGTAAGTGGACACTGTGGCCCATAGACATCTTCATCTATCCTCGGTTAAGAATCAAAATGCAGATGCATTGTCACCCATTCTTCGGCTCTCCGGTTTTCTACACTCAACATACAAACACAGCGGCATTGAGCTGCTATTTTACGCTGGTATTTTGTGAGAGCGTGATCCTCCCCCGGTCGAGATGACCCATTCGTGCAACAACCATAATATAGCTGCAGCGTGGCTCTACCACGTAATTGCTAATTGTCGATATCTCAAGTATAAATCTTGGTGTAGTTTTTAAATGTTATAATTATATTATGCACATTCGATTTGTTTAATTTAAACAATAAATAAACAAAAAAAAGTTAATAATTATTTTATTTTGTTATATATTGAACAAATGCTAAAAACTGTAGATTTTATTTAAACCAATGAAGCCGTTCCAACATCGCGGTTTGCTCTTTATTTCTATTTAAACATTCTTATAATATGACACAAGTTGCGACACAAAGCAATACGTTTTCCTGTCCTCCCTCCCTGATATTAAAGATTGAAGGCAAAGCGCTTTCGTGGTGAACATGTCCGTTTGATAAAACTACACGCTTAAAAAACTTATACACAGCTTTTCCGATGGAATCAGAAGCTAACGTATCCGCCAGTTCAGTACGTGCAGTGTTGGAGTTCCCACAAAATTCTTGTGTACGAAATTTGGTGACCTTTACACTTTTGCGTTGTATCGGTATATTAATACTGATGTGAAGGTGTATCTTTGGTTTTACTTTATCAATTAAGATAGATCATTTCTTAAGGGTGGTAAATTTTTTATGAATTGCCTTAGAGCCTGTGGGTCAAATGCACCAAAAGATCGCTTGAAGCCCTGCGCATCCAATATAATAACATATTCAGAATGCTGTTGGGACTGCTTCGTTTTTTTAGTGCATCAGGGATGTTTGCGGCATACCAAACAGATGGGTTTAATGCCTTTATACGCAAAAAAACCGCATCCCTTATTAGCAGAGTACGAGCCAGTCACAACAGCATTCTGAGGACCGTAGCGGACAGGTATACGTCGCCGCTGTGGAAATGTGTTGTGCAGAGACTGATCACTGGGCCCTATCCACCCCCATGATGGTCTGTCTCGGCACAGGTTATTACTTTTTTCCCTCAATTTAAGCACACCATGTTTTAATAACCCTTGTTTTTATTTTTTTATTATTATTTTTGTATTACTAACCCACATATGGATTTTCAAATTATCTGAAATAAACAATTTTTATTTTATTTATTTTTATTTATTTCTCAGATAAATCGTCTTAACTTAGGTAATTTTTGATTAACATAATTTTTATTGAAACTTTTTTACTGATGAATTAGACTTTAATTCTGACTCAAGGAAAGTGACAATAAAGCGATTTCTTAATCGTCTTTGAAATTCTCACAAAATTAATTTGTACCTTGGTTGAATATCATGGTTTTAC
Source organism: Parnassius orleans (assembly GCA_029286625.1). Classification (NCBI taxonomy): domain Eukaryota; kingdom Metazoa; phylum Arthropoda; class Insecta; order Lepidoptera; family Papilionidae; genus Parnassius; species Parnassius orleans. The sequence goes on from JAGSMP010000872.1 coordinate 41,450, forward strand.
CACCAGTTCGTCAAATTAGAAGAAGGGATTAGGCAGTGCAGTATGGCTTAGGAGACTGTAATGTACTGTAGATTGATATTATTCATAGATAGACGTCGGTCCAATATTTGTTGATAAAGTAACCTCTATTTTTTAAATATTTTTTGCTAAAGGGACCTACTTATTCCGCTAAGTAATTTAAAACTTTTTGTCATGGTCAGGCCATAATTTAAAAACTCATAATCAATGTGTCATCAAAAATTCATCAAGAATCAATCATTTTTTTCAGTTTCAAAGTATGTAACTCGAATAAGGGCCAAGTAGTTATATACTTGGCCCTTATTCGAGTTTCTACGAGTACACTTATGTGTAGAAAACTAAAATAAAATATTTGCTAAGTGGTCCGCTACGAAAGGTTAATTACGAGACATTACGAGAGGTTAATTGAAATGAAAAATACACTAACCTAATTATTCGTAAACTCAGTCTTGAAAAAAACTGCGGCCTATCCAAACATAACGTATTCTTGCTGGTTGATCCCAGGATATAGGTTTTTTCTGAATTCTTGTAATCTACTCGTATATTGAAAAAAGTATTCTACTCTATTCTAGTCTTTCAATACATATAGAATGACTGGACAGAAAAACTTATTAAAAACGTTAAATTATATTTATCACATTATGTACACTTTCCTAGTACAAATCATGTAACATCAATTTATCGTGTTGTACAAAGATATTAGGACGTCATTATGTTCTGTTACCATCCCGAGCACGCGCCTTTATTTTGCTATAAATTGCTTTTATTTAGCTACGACAACTGCAGACTACGAATGAAACAAACTTTTATATACATTGTCATATCTTTTATGCAATACTTATAAAGAAATTTCAGGCTTTTTAAGGTTTAAATTTATCAAAGACAAAAACCAATAAAACAAGATCATTTCAGTACACTGATGATGATATGTAAGAAAGTTAAGTGGTCAGTTTCATAAACTGTAACTTATAAATTTAATTTTGTTTCAAATTACTATTTCATTACATGACATTGATCACATACATTCGGAGCTTACGTCACGGTGGTATTCTGTAATGCCGCCCCATTCATGCGACAGCAAAAGCATCTGTGTGACTCTACCAAGTTATAAGATTTAACTCTGAGGAGCGTTGTTTATGCAAACAACGTCTCTGAAGAGGAATGTTTTTTCTTTTTTCATACGCAATTGTGCTTTTCTGAGTTCATATCATATGGTACAAATTGGAAATCATTCTGTTTTACTCTACATTATGTTGTAATGTATGTTGTAACGACTAACTTCAAAACCTTGCGACATTTTTTACACCTTTATCTCATAATATATCGGTTCCTAGAAATGTAACAGTGCACGTATATTACAAAAAACGCTATAACAAATGTGTTGTGAATTTTGTTTTGACAGCATATTTCAACCAATATACCTATACTAAGTATAATATATATACCTCGTACTAAGAGCCATGTCAACTCTGAAAGTATGACTGTATTTTAAATTAGGGTTTAACGTAGTTTTTTCAAACGAGAAATTTCTATATTCGACACGTATGTTTTATGCTTCAAATGTGACCTCATATAAATTTCAAGAGAAACTTGAAGCCCTACGGGCTGAAAAATATGGGATGAAGTCAATTTAATTATATAAACAACATAGTTATGTTAAAGTTATGATATTCCTTAATCCACTCAAAAGAGTAATAAAATTTACCTTAAAAAGGGTAAAACACGGCTCGAATCTCAAAAAAAAAATTTCCACGTATTAAATTGACATAAATTCATACTAGGAAAATATGTGCAATTTTAAATATATAAAATCTTTAAGGTATAAATGACTTAAAATTCTAATCAAGACCTTAACACTAATGCACATTTTATGGTTGTTTAATTTTACAACAATTCCTACAATCTCCAATTTCAACACAAATTAACCATCACATAACAAACACTGATGTAGAGAACTCATTATTTATATTTCTTTAATTTTATAGAAAATATTATAAAGATAAAGGAGTCAATCGTTTTTGGGCCCACTAGAAATTTTCGCGACCCTTAATGGTATTATATACAAAAAAAAGATACCAATTTATTATTGTAAATAGCATAAAGATTTTATGAAAATCTAAACGGAATTAAGAAATCTGAAAAAAAGATTTGTTTTGATATTTGTGTTCTTGTCATTGGTTCAGATAATGTAATATTAAAAAAAATTGTAGTAGAGATGTCCCAACTCGGCAGAAACTCGACTCTCGAAAATAATATCACTCTAACTTTATGACGTAGCGTATAGTTAATGTTATTAATAATTTAACTATCACGTATTATACTTAATCAGGTTGTTGATATTACATAATATATCAATAAATTGTTCGAATTAGTAAGTCGAGTTCATCACTAAATTGTAGACAGACACTGAATTGACCGTAAGATAAAGATGCGACTCGAGTAGAATTTTGTGACTCGAGTCACTCGGGTTTTATTATGTCACTGTAGTTGTACTCGAGTTTTTGAGTTATACGAATTAAATAATTACAGTCCCTGCATCGATTGAAGTTTATCACTCGAGTTGATAGTAGCGATTACCTTAGTTAAAGCATTTTTAAATAATAATAATAATAATACTGTTTGATAATTAAATTACTAGTTTAAGCTTTTTTTTTATTATAGTTTTAATACAATATAAAGTGGAATTTCTATATTAATATACTTTTTAAATAGGTACCTTTATTAAATAGGTAATATGTGACAATATGAAATAAAATACAAATATTTATTATTTATTTATTTGTAGTATTTCCATGTTTTTTATTTACTACAGACATGTGTAGCATTTCAAAATCTTTAAACTGTTTTTCGCATATCTTACAAATCGCTACCATTTTTCAAAATAAGCCACACTGACGATTTTTGGTTTGTTGTTTCATTGTTATCATTCATACTTTAAACAAACAAGTATATTTAAATCACCTTTTATGTTATGCACTACTTACACGAAGTAAAAAAAATAACAATGATAGCACAATCACGATATTATAAATCAAACTAAGTACATATTTGACTACAACATGCCAGATGCAAGTTTCACGCCCGCGGCGCCTTATACTATGTGAATTAGTTGATTAGATGATAGAATTAATGAATTAGTGAACTGACATCTATCTAGCGCTCTCCGAATCCACACGGTGCGTCGAATTGACTCGGTAACTCGAGTGCAAGCGGACACGAGTAAAATTTATTTTCACTCGAGTACCGAGTTACACAGATTCACTCGATTGAATCGAGTGAAAACAGAGTTCGAGTTGCATCACTACTTTAAGAATAAAGTCTGTTGTTAATTGTTATATACATACTTTAAAATAATTTTTAGTAGCAAACTAGCAAAATTAATTAATAGCTAAATAGTTTATACTTGTTTGTTTACAAGACAAAAAATAAATATCGTCTTATCGATGCACAAGTGTTTAACATATAATGGATAATATCTATTTTTCCTTTTTATTTTTTTGTGGTCGCTTGGTAAAATTGCCAATGACATTCGAAATTGAAAAATGAAAAATGAAAACTAAACTCATTAGTTAATTAATATAAGAGTATGTATCACAGAACACAATTACTCTCTAAGGTATGTATGTAATACAAGAGTTTACTTTTACACCTAGAATTTTGGAAAATCTAAATAAAATCTATAATTTATGATGAATTACCTAAAAAAAATGACAAACACAGGTCTTAGAACCTTATTAGTATGTTAAAAGTGACAAAGTATTAAAGTTTTATGTTATTAGTAAAATCTAAATTAAATAATAGATAGAATAAATACATGAATGAAGTTTATCTGTATGTTATAAAAAATTAGAATCTATGGGTCGAGGGATTTAAAGATTTCTCTATTTGATGTAGCTTCATCGGCTTTGAAGAGCGATTCATTTAACTGCATTTAGGTATAAACACCTTATGTATTCAGCAAGTTGCCATAATCCATAAACTTGACAATACCAAATGGCATCAAACAAGGATCCCGAATTTATGCCAGCCATAGTAGAGAGACAGTATAGATAGTACATATATTTATGTGTAAATAAGTACTTATTACTTGTACTAGAAGCAAATATACAGTTTGCATAAGTATTGTAACTTAGTTAAGCCATTTTTACTTGTGTAATGGTTATATCCTTGTTGATCAGGTGCTTCTATTATCCTTAGACTGATGTGTTGTTAACTCTGCAGAAAGAAATATTATTTTGTCATCTACTATCAAATAATTAATATAAAAATAATATCCTTTTCCCCTACATGAAACTAGTGAAAATAAGAAATCAGACAACTTTTATATAGTCAAATATTTTTGATGTAAATCCATAACTACTATTTGTGTATTTGATCATATGGAGCTGATTAATGGTGTATATTTTATAATAATTTCTTATTTATTTAACATACAGGCAGAGACAACAAAATACTGACAGAAATATGGAAATGTAGTTTATTGACATTGAAGTATAGTATATATATATATATATATATATATAGTCTTATACAATATTCATTAAATATTTTCAGGTGGATCGCTTAGAATAAATGTGTATGTCTTGTAGGCTGAAATCTTGCAGAGCTGCTCGTAGGCAGAGACAAAAGTATATGGATATTGAATACAACAGTTATATCTCACAACATTGATAATATCCTTCTGATTCATGTTATTATCAAGTAATTTTGAAAATATCTTTTGAAATGATAATGACTGACAATAATAAATACAATTAAATTATACATGTGTTTTTGTTATCCTTACACAACCAGTTTAAAACATCTTACTTCATATTTATCAGTGTGTAATAACATAGATAAACATGATATTACCTAGTCATTTTGGCTTTAATAGTGTTTGGGGTATGATAACTAATCAGTTAATATATTTTAAAACAAAGTTTACACACTGCACCTTTACTAATCAAGCAAAACATATTAAAACAAAGTCTTGATACCGCACCTGTCTGTCTGTCTGTTCCACTATTAGATTACACTATAGACTGCTTTGGAAATAATTACAACAATATATGCAGTGGCATTTTACTTTGTGTCTTATCCTTATACAACCAGTTCAAAACAGCTTTCTTACTATATAGCATTTAAAGGTAATATTATAAATAGGCATATTATCCGTTATTCATCTTGGCTTTAATCATATTTATTTAATTACTGTAATGGTGTGTGATGTATATTCACTAATCAATTAATACCTGTAAAAAATAGTCTCCACACCACGTTTGTTTGTCTGTGCACTGTTTTGCCGGAACTGCTAAAAGGATTTTCCATCTATCTTAAAATATCTATAATTGCTGAATGTACCTACAACTTTGTTTAATACTATTAATTATTAAGCTATTCTATTCTATATACACTATTCTAACTCATAATATCGGTGAAAACTACTAGAAAATCGCTTTTAGTTTGTTTTAAGGTTATTGCGATATTCATATTTTAATTTTTAATTTCTCAGAATTCCCGTTAGATGCGATAAAACTAATATTAATTTTGTAATCTATAGATTATAAGGAATAAATCAACATACATTTCATTGAGGTTCAGTAAAATTCGTGGTGGGCCCATTCTCCATACAAAAAGAAACTGTCTCCTTTAACGTGATATATTTTATAACAACATAATTCTATATTTCTATAAGAGGTAAAATAGTTTTCTCAGACGCCTGCTACAATTTACAAGAAGCCCTATTATCGCTGATGTTTGGCTTGTCATTGACACTCTTAGTGAGCAACTTGTCTATTCTGCTTTTAAAAATTGATTATCTCTTAACTTTTCAACTAAGTTATCGGTCATTCTATTCTAGAGTAAATTTCTTGTAACTTAAGTGAACACATTATAAACTAATTTTAAGATAAGATATGTTCTGGCATTTAAACCCAAAAACTAAATGTTTGTCTAAATACTTTTTCATAAAATTATAATATAATTAAAAGTTATGTCTTAATTTAATAAAGCACTACACAAATGTTTTAAACAGTCATTGCCATATCCTGTAATAATAATGTCCTCCAGACCGAATTTCGGTCACGGCGGCCAGCCACAATGGAGACTAGCCATCGGCGCAGGACTGGATTATGGTGCCCAAGTGTATGCGCAAGCACAGGTGCACTCTCTATTCCCTCACTCTCATAGACCAATGGGATGATAAACCGACAGGACCGGAGAGAGGTCAGGCGCAGGACCAGCAGCTTTAAGTGCTTTCCGAGGCACGGGGGTGAGACACCGCCAACTTCCTGACTCCGGGCAGCTACTGAGAATTTCTTGATGGAAAAGCTCAATAACTGATTTTTTTTGCCTGACCCGGGATTCGAACCCAGGACCTCATGATCAGCAGTCGCACTACTACAACCACTAGACCAATTAGGCAGTCAAATTAAATATTACATATCCTGTAAGGGCGTATTCGATAAGTGTTTTCAGATTTGAAGCTCACTCAAATTTGGACAAAAAAAAAGGAAATTGCAAATTTTGCCAATAATGACTGACAAACAGAACGTAATGATCTCTTTTAGGAGCTTTTAAATTCAAACGTGGCGTTGGTATTTCATTATTTTACGATATAAAAGGCTACGTATATTCCATAACAGAGTCGTGTGTGTGACTCTACTATAAAGAAACCATTGTTTAGCTGTAGACTGTTTACTGGCAAAAGCAAACATAAAAATATATTATGTTTGAATAATATATTTTGAGTAACTGTCGTTACCACTTCAAACTACTTAAACACAAGTAGCACTTCAAACTTTATCCGTTAAGTTGACTTAAATAACTATTTTACGATGGGATTGCAAACGGGATGGTTCGGTGGCGCAGATTACGGCATTAAAGGCTGCGGGTTCGAATACCGCACGAAACAAGTATTTTTATGGCAAACTATTTTTTTTTCTGCGTTTGATGATTGTTCGTAAATTTTATTTGATTGATTGTAAAAAATAGAAGTTGGTGAAAATAATTTTGCATGCATCCACTCAATGAAATAAAATGATGTGTCTTAACTAGTTTAAAGAGCACCTCCCGTCCTCCCTCAATTGCGTGCACTATCCCCGTCACCACTAAACTCAACACCACTACACTAGGGAAGACCCACCGCCGACGACAATACGACGCCTGTTTCGCCTCTTTGCCAAAATAGCCGAATAAAATACAGTCTCAAAAGATAGACCTTTTAATTGCATAGATGGACATTTTCATTACATAGAACATTACTAAACACCAAAATAAATTTTGTTGTTTTAATTTTTCGACGTTGACACTACTTGTTTTTATTTTTATTTTTTCTAATATGTATCACCTATTTATTTTAACTGCCTAAATACTTTAATAAATAAATACTAGTCTATCAGGGTATATCCACAACAACGCTTGCATTTTTTTATTGTTTATATTGTTCTTTTTAAACTTATTTCATTCGTAAACCGAAATAATACCTGTAAAAGAAAATAAATAAATTTCAAACATGCGATATACATTCGATTTATTTTGTATTCATTTTTACTTGAAGTAAATATGTTGTTATTTTATTATTTTCTTTATAAACTACAACAATTTTAAATCTTTTCAAAAAACCGAAATTTCTTAAAAAACTTAATTTTTCATAAAGCAAAAAAAAAAAAAAGAATCATTAATTTTTGAAATTCAAAGAAATTTTAACTGACTCATTGGTCTTCTGTTTTTTTTTTTAGTAAGTATTTAGATAACTGCACTTTTCACATGTGCTGTACGACAATTATCTACGTAAAATAATTTCTGAGAAAAAAAATTATTACGGAAAGACAGACAGAAATAAGTGGATTTCCCATAATTGTTTGCTTACGAAAAAGATCAAATAATAATGAGTTATGAAATATGATAGATGTAAAGGAATTAAAAAGTTAAAATTAATCGCGATAAAATCCGTAAAATTAGTTTGGTTTAATGTGTAGTATTCGCATAAATATAATCAAAAAAAAATCAGCATATTATAATATGAATTAATATTTTCATACCGTACCGAAGTTTGATAACAGATTATATATTCAATCCAATAGAACATTTCGATCTAAGCCAATATTTTTTTTAAATGCTAAAACCTTCAAAAGCTGAAGTTGTAAGTACTTTATCATAATTTAGAAACTCGAGAGATACCTAGTTAAAAAGTGAGAACTGAATTATATCGCAAATGAAATATAGCAGCTATATGATCTATGTTGTATTGTGTAATATGACTTTCTACATATTACGTATGGACTCGTTATATTATTACGTGTCATCTGGTCTCTGATCGGTTAACACATATATTAGTATGTAAAACATTGTGTACGAAAAACAATGATTAAGGAATAAAGAGCTAAAATGACATTAGGGCTCGTGTATCGAAAGCAGGCTACATTGAAATTGAAACATAATACACTTTATGCTCAAATTTCTGTAACAAAATTTTGTCTTTATTTTCAGGGAATTGTATAAAAGCCACTAACTAATTTCCTATGCGTTAGTTTAAAAGCATCATAAAAGTACTAAATATAAATACATGTTTCATTATTATTTTTTTTGTCATCTATACTATACTTAACAACCAGTGCGTGTTGCCAGTGATGACCTATGGAACTGAAACGTGGTCCTTCACTGATGGCCGGATGAGGAAGCTCAAGGTCGCTCAGCGAGCTATGGAGAGGGCTATGCTCGGGATTTCTCTGCGAGATAAACTTAGAAATGAGGATATCCGCAGTAGAACCAGAGTGACCGACATAGCCCAACGGATTAGTAAGCTGAAGTGGCAATGGGCCCGCCATATAGCTCGAAGAACCGATAACCGATGGGGAAAAAAGGTTCTCGAGTGGCGGCCTCGTACCGGCGGACGAAGTGTAGGGCATCCCCACTAGATGGAGTGACGACCGACCTGGTAAGACATGCAGGAAGTCGATGGATGCAGGTGGCTCAGGACCGTGCTTTGTGGCATTCCTTGGGGGAGGCTTATGTTCAGCAGTGGACTTATGGAGGGCTGTAATGATGATGACATAGTATAGTATATAGGCATAGTTAGTTTCTTATTCGAGGTTAGATGTAGATGTTTATAAGTCATTTGTGAGTTTATTTTAAAAATTATAGAACGAGATAGCAAGCGCAGTGTAAAGCGACCCCCACTACATGATTAAAGGGTCTAGAGGTATGCATCTGTCTATACTCTAAGGCCCATGCTTTATGGCCGTCTTTGATGGATGCCTGTGTGTGTTAAGCAGTGGACTACGATGGCTGCAACGATCATGATAATGGCGATGAAACTCTTAAGATGTAATTACTTGCAAGTATACATTTTCCGAGGATAGTTTTAGATCTCTTGGTGCCACAATAACCACAAAGCCCTAGGGGGACTTCTTTATCCTTTTTTATCAGCTCATAAGTCCACAGCTGGGCAGGGGCCTCTCTATGGTATGATTTGCTGTAATAAACACATTTTACCAGCAGATTGGAGGCAGCAGTAACAGCTGATGCCCATCGTACGAACCAAAGATTATGAAAATTAATGATTATGAGACAAACCTGGTATATTTTACCAGTTGGTAGCACTCTATACTTCAAAATCAGATTGGAATGTTCGTCTATAAAATCGAAATCATTGCCTTATATTGCTGAAGCTGAAGGTGTTATTTGCATGCATTAAAACACGAATAGATATTTTTAATTTTTGTCTGTTGTTGTGTTTTTAATTTTTGACAAGTTTATTCTGTCTGCATGTCCGGGATAAACTTGTTTTTTTTTTTTTTTAATTTGTAAACTAGATGATCTTTGATTTTCTTAAATCTAAATTTCGCCACATTTATAAATCCTACAAAGGCGAAGCCGGGGCGGATCGCTAGTATACTAATAAACTATCTTTTTAATTTTGTTCATATTCAAATATCCCTTCTAATTATCCCTAAATCAAAATTAAAACAATTCAAGTAAGCCATAAATAAATATTGAATACGATAAAGAAGTTTCTAGTGTTTTGATTGCAGATATAATGATGAAGATGGCAGAAACTATTAAAAATTGTTAGTCATCTAATACCAGGCTGACGATAAGTACACTATTTATAAATTTGTAAAGGCTTAAGAAAACGAAATCAGGCGTTTCATGCATTATTTCACTGAAACTACAATTGCATAATCAGGTCATCTTTATCTAACTTGTATAACTTGTGTTATGCCGATAAGAGCCGTGTTAGCTCAGGGACTAAGCGCTCGCTGTAAATTTCAAAGTACACGAGCGGCGGAGATAAAACCCGGGTTGGGTTTCATCTCCGCCGACACCAATGAAATTATTACTTGCAATTTTAAGTGGTCATTTACTACGTGCTTGGCGTTATAATGTTTTCCACATTAGGAAAAAATGCAAACACACGCAAAAAACACGCAAGCACGGCAAACTTACTCTTAAACCCTATTAGAAATAAAGTACATGTATAGGCTGTAGTTATACTTTTTATTTTACCACACCAGGGATTACTTATTTTCATAATTTGGCACAAAATGCACTGCATAATATGACATTGAAAACCACTGGGCTGCTAGCACTCCAGATAGTATTTTTGTTTCGTTCCACAGCCATGAGGACTAAGGTGGAATGCCTCGCTTCCAGTAAAAAGGGTCTCCGGTTCTCTACACTCACCATACGAAACACAACGGCATTGAGCTGCTATTTTACGCTGGTAATCTGTGAGAGCGTGATCCTCCCCCGGTCGAGTCGACCCATTCGTGCTACAACCATAATATATCTGCAGCGTGGCTCTACCACGTAATTGCTAACTCTCGATATCTCAAGTGTAAATAATGGTGTAGTTTTTAAATGTTATGATTGTATTATCTACATACATGACAACGCTTTATTTAATTTAAACAAAAAATAAACTAAACGAACTTAATAATTATTTTATTTCGTTATATATTGAACCAATGTTAAAAACTGTATTTAAACCATTGAAGCCGTTCTAACATCGCGGTTTGCTCTTCATTTCTTTTTCGCAATCTTATAATATGACACAAGCTGCAACACAAAGCAATACGTTTTCCTGCCTCCCATGTTAAAGACTGAAGGCAAAGCGCTCTCGAGGTGGACATGTCCGTTTGCAAATGTTCTATGCACGCTTGAAAAAGTTACACACAGCTTTGCCGATAGAAACAGAGACTAACGTATCTGGAAGTTCAGTATGTGCAGTGTTGGAGTTCCCTCAAAATTCTTGTGAACATAATTTGGTGGCCTTATGACAAAACATAAAACATAAACACTCACGCTTGTCACCCAGAGGGGTAGGCAGAGACTACGGACTTCCATTTGGCACGATCCTGACACACTTCTCTCGCCTCCTTTACATCCATATATCTACGCATACATGCTCGTCGGTTAAGGGTACTCCTAATCTGGCCTTAACACTTCTGGTATTACTTTATCGATCAAGATAGATCAATTGTTAAGTGGCGGGTCCTTAAGAAACGCGCAAATAGGCAGTTACGGTTTTAAGAATATTAAAGAACTGACTTCTATTCTTCGAGCAAGTAGAGTATTGAGGTCTTTCGAGAAAGTTCTAGATCCTGCACCTTCATTTGTTTTAGGACTGGATTGAACTTCTATCTGCGTTGGACTCAGTATTCAACGCAACTAGGTGATATTTTGCAACGCCAGCCCGTGTGTAGCAGATATTTTCAAAATGATCTCGGATTAATGCAGTATGTAAAGTTATGAATTTCACTCAAGTGCGTACACGCTTGAGTGAAATTCATAACTTTAACATATTTTGACCAATTTGTTATAAGAACAGAAAACAGGAAAAAAACCCTATACTAAAGCACCTACAAAAACAAATTATATCACTGCTTCAAATAAAATATGAAACAGAAAGAGAAAAATATTATATTCAATGAAAAAAGAGGATAAAAGAAGAAAACGGGCTAACGTGATTTAACTTCATGACCTTCATAACCTCTTGCAAATTCCGATCAAATAAGCTATTTGTTATCATACCAGAGGTCATTTTAGCAGCAATATTTATGAGAAGAGCGAGTACTGTTGATGTAATAGTGTATATATTTCCCAGAGTATTTTTCCGTAAGCTAATATGATAAGGAGTGCTTTTGAATTTTCTTCTTACTCTCACTAATTTGAACATCACTCTAAATTATGCCTTCCCCAAGGAATGCCACAAAGCACGGTTCTAAGCCACCTGCATCAATCGACTGCCTACATCAGTGGGGTCCGCAGCAGTCAGTCCATTTAGTGGGTATCACACTTAGCTTACCGATACGAGGCCGCCACTCGACAACCTTTCTTCCCCAACATGCTTACTTTTAGTAATCGTTGCGGATTACCAAATTGTACCCATTTCGTAATTTATGTTCATTTTATATAAGGTCTTAAATAACCTTGACAACTAAATAAATTCAAGCAAATAGTGAATACTTCTTATGTAGCCAGCAGTGAAGGACCACACCTCAAATGAGTTATACCTGATGAGAAGATGTGTCGTAATTTCCCGAACGCTGCCCAGCCGAGTTTAATCCGTCGATTGACCTCTCGGTCAAAGTTGGACTTACCTAGTCGGTTGTTCTAGGTAAGCATACTCGTCGAAAACTCGAGCGTAGTGCTCCTATCAACTACCGGCATAGGTGTGACATGGACGTTAATTACGACCTTTGATTTGTCCATGGTCATCTTAAGATTTACATGGTAGAGCATGCTGCAACTATATTATGGTTGTAGCACGAATTGTTTGGCTCGAAGGGGGAAGTACCACGCTGTCACAGAATACCTGCGTTAATTTTTAAACGCGTAAACTTTCAAATTAAGAGTGTGTCTGCTAGTAAAAGAGCGATTCCATTCTCTCAATTTTCGATTGCTGTTAGATAAAGTTGGCGATATTTTAGGTGGTAGCACTCTCTCTCTGCTAGGAGTCCATGGAGGTAGGTACCACCCTCTTACCTATTTCTGCCACCAAATAGCAGTGCTTGCACTGCTTTGTTCCGGTCTGAAGGGTATAAAGAGCCAGTATTACAGGCTGTGAGACATTCCATCTTAGTCCTTAGGGGTGACGACGCCTCTATAGCCTTCTTTGAATAAAGTTGGTTGCAGGTGTCTATGGACTGTAGTAGCCACTTACCATCAGGTGGACTGTATGTTTGTTTGTCATTTAAGTTTAAAAAACTGTTTATTTAGTGTTTAAATATTTATACTGTGCTCTTTCACATTAAGAGTGCCGTGCTCGTACAAGAGCGATTCCATTTTCTCAATTTTCGACTCATGTATCCATTAGTTAGCTTTAACTTAATTCAGATCTCGAGGATACGATGAAATCAAACACGAAAGAGAATTTTTATAGTTTCAATTCTGTTCTACGTGCAAGAATTACGTTTCTTTACGATAAGTGATTTGTTATTGGATTGAAAGTTGGAAATAGGTAGGGTACAATAGAAAATTTACTAATAGTTTTCTTTCGTGTTTGAGAATTTAAAAAATATATTATTTACTTGTAAGGTCCGACAATTTGTAAGTAACGCACCAAGTTATTTCTTTCTTCATACTGTCCGGGTATTATTAATTATAAGAATAATAAGCTCTGTGTCCAGCAGTACGTCTTTGAAATCTTGCACTACTGGTTATTATACTTCGTTCATTTAAAAAGAAAAACATTTTTATTTTAAGTATACATTTTTAAATTCATTATTTTTCATCGTTTTTTTTAAAAGGTCACCCGCACACTAGGATTTTCTCCTGTATCGTGGAGGCAGTTTACAAACATAAATTGCACGAGGACTAACATCCAGACCCGGAACAATTATTTGTAGGCCATACAAATACTTGTTCCGTGCGGGATTCGAACCCGCGGCCCCCAGCGCAGTAACTCATTGCTAAGCCACTGCGCTACGGAGCCGTAACTTATCGTAACAGTTGGTACAGATTTTCTGCCGACTTAGCGTTGGGACGTCGAAGAGGTTACAAGTTCAAGTCGTTTGAAATCGCAATTAGTTTAACGTATTTGTCTAAGTATAATTTATTAACATTATAAATGAGAAGGAGTGTTTTTGTTGTCCTTTCTACGCAGTATCGGAGCAAAGGATCGACATAATTTTCCCGTAGAGAACGATTAACAAGACGTTAAGTGGCATACGCTACTTATATCCCAGAAAAATGAAGTGGTTTCAGTGATATAGATCTTGAGCGTATTTTTGTAATTTTTATCTCTTTATTCGAATATGACTAAAACCTTCTTAATGAAATTTAGTAGACATGGAAAAATAGTGCATATTATGATAATATTACTAATGCCATGTCCTACGAGTAGTCAATACAATGCCTCACATTGCCCGAAAAATCTAAATATATGCTATTCACCTAAATAGCTATCGAGAACCAAGTCAAAGTCGATGTTTTGGTAGGCCGTGTTCGTCGATGCGCCGTCATTAACTTGCAATAGATAATGTTGTTTACATTGAGAGTAAATAAAGCAGCAATAACTTATACCATAGGAAGAGAACGGGGGTGACCCGTCTCCCACCACACGAAAAAGGTCTTAATATCATGGTGGTAGAGCCACGCTGCAGCTATATTTTGATTGCATCACATATAGGTCGGTTTAACCTGGAAAAGACTACGCTCTCACATAATACGAGAGTAAACAACAAAATAATACTGTTTCGTATGGTGAGTGTGGAAAATCGGAGACCCTTTTTATTGGTAACGAGGGATTTCATTTTAATCCTCAGGATAATAACGCATCTGCATTTTGATTCTTAATCGAGAAAAGATTTAGATTTCTATGGGCCACACCATCTACTTACTATCGGCTGGACTGTATGTTCGCTTGTCACCATTATTCAGTAAAAAATATATTGTGTTGATGTTGTTGATGCCTTTCTATACCGCTCGCTTTATTCTCTAGATAGAAAGGCACGTGTCAACTTGTCGCCTTTAGTTGATGTTTTTGTTTTATTGACAACGTTGTGGTCACTCATCACATACATAAGTAAAAATTTTTGTGATTCTAAAATAACTGCTTAATTTTTTAAGTAAAAATGGTTTTCATATTTTTTATTGGATTACCAACGATTGTTACACCAATAAAAATCATAATTGCTACAACTTAGTATCTAGGACATAATGCACAATCATTTATAGGTAATCATCACATACACACTAAAACATTAACTAATAAGGCTATAAACTAAAAGCTACTATAATTTCTAATAGTAAAGAAACTTCGTTACCGAGTAACATTATTTTATTTAAATAATTTTGAGAAAAATTGTAGAAGTGGTTTAAGTATATTCTTACGCCGCCACGCCACGTTAATTATTTAATTTTATTCAACGGATTTCTTATATTTATTTTTATTAAATTAGTATCAGGTAGGTCAGAATAATGGAAGCTATAACCACAAACATATTAATAGTTATTTTATGTTACAAGCCCATCCAAAACACTATGTTATATCTTTACCTAATTCGTTATTTTTTATTTTATTTTATAGAACGTGGACAACAAACTAGCTCACAGGCCACCTGATGGTAAGTGGATACTGTGGCCCATAGACATGTTCATCTAACCTCGGTTAAGAATCAAAATGCAGATGCGTTTTCATCTATGAGGACTAAGATGGAATGTATCGCTTCCAGTAAAAAGGGTTTGGTTTTCTACACCCACCATACTAAACACAGCGGCTATTTTACGCTGGTATTCTGTGAGAGCGTGATCCTCCCCCGATCGAGTCGACCCATTCGTGCTACAACCATAATGTAGTTGCAGTGTGGCTATGTGGCTATGTATAATTCTTAGTATAGTTTTTAAATATTATAATTATATATATATATATATATATATATATATATATATATATATATATATATATAACAATATTATTTTTATAATATTAATTTTAACATTAAATAAACTAAACAAACTTAATATAAACGTTTTATACAACAATAAAACGATTATTATGTGCCGAAAGAAAACTGTCAGTATGTCTGACTGTATTTATCTATCAGAAAATACAGCATCGTTATCACACGCAATGTTGAAATTATTGTTTAAAAAATTCTTGTAGACTATGCCTCTGTATTAGGTAAAAAGAATTAAATTATGAATTCTTAATCATAAACTACAATCAAACGAAACCATATAAAATTAGTAATAGTTTCAAAGAGGCTTAAAATTGTCTAAAATATAATTTCCGTTATCGCGTTCCTTTGCATTAATCTCTCGGCAATACGAAGGTGACACTGAAAGTAAATCAAAGATAGGAAGCAAGATAGTTGCAGTTCTTCTTACAATTTCAAATAGTGAGTTTTTTTTTGGATTTTGCTTCAACCAGTCAAGTACTACTTGCTTTACATCCCACACTGACGATATAAAATTAGGTGGTTTAGAATTATGGATAGCTTTAAGTATCTGCTTTACGAGAAAATTTGAGGATATGTCATCCTTCATTCCAAAGAATGTGGCTACAGCTGATTTTTGTACCAAAATCGTACTGCATGTACATGTATCGTACCCTCTTTTAAAAATCATATCTGCGGCAAATTGAAAATGTGTCACATGAGCATGAATTTAACGCGAGAAAATTTTCGTACAATAATTTTTTATGACTTTCGATGTCATTTAAGTCAACAAGAAAGTTATGATAGACTTCGATTGGCCTTTCACGATGAAGCCCCATCTCGTGCCACTGTTTATAACTGGTTTAATGAGTTTAGACGTGGTCGCACCAATCTCATCGATGATCTGCGTGAGGGACGGCCTTTTACGGTGACATCAGCAGATTCAGACAAGCTTAGGCATCGGTATGAGTCAAGTGCACAAAATCCTCCATAAACATTTAGCGGTCAGGAAGCTTTGTGCCCGGTGGATACCTCATAATTTGATAGAGGCCCAAAAACTCCGTTGTGTTGATTGGTGTCGTGAAATGGTTCAAAGATTTAACGGAGGTGACTCAAATGCTGTGTTCGACATACTTACAGGTGACAAAAGCTGGATTTATTGTTATGATCCTGAAACTAAGAGACAGTCTGCTGTCTGGGTGTTTTCTACCGAGGAGTTGCCAACTAAAGTGAAGAGAGGTCGAAGCGTGGGAAAAAAGATGGTGGCCTCGTTCTTCGAAAGGACAGGTCATTACATTGTTTTAGAGGATCGAGAAACAGTTACTGCAGAGTGGTACACTAACAATTGTTTGCCACTTGTCTTGGAAAAAGTTCGGGAGAAACGACCTCGCAGTAGGATCCTCCTTCACCACGACAACGCCTCGTCACACACCGCCAAGTAAACAATCGACTACTTGGCGACGTCAGACGTGGAATTATTGGATCATCCGCCCTATAGCCCCGACCTCGCACCTTGCGATTTTTATTTATTTCCGAAAATAAAAGAAACACTTCGAGGAAAACGTTTTATGGACGCCGAGGAAGCAGTGGCTGCGTTTCAAAATGTCGTCGAAGACGTCCAAGGACGAGTGGGCAAAGTGCTTTTCTCAGTGGTTCCATCGGATGCAGCGATGTATTGATGTAAATTGTTAGCAATTATTTATAAAGAACAATTAAACAAATATTGAATGACCCTAATTTTAATGTAATTGTCTTGTGAAACATACATCTAACTTTAATAAATGTAAATCGGATTTCCGCTTTTGTATCTTTAAATTTCCGGTAAGATTTTTATTGTAATAGTTTCGGATTTAATTCCTTAAAGAAAATATAAAAATGGCTGTCACGACCTCAGCTGGATTCATTCGGTTATAAGGTGTTAAGAGTATAAGAGACTTTAGTGTTTATGTAAAGTGTAGTGCAAGTACCAAGTAAAAAGTGATTATTAATACGACAATTAGTTGTAATTTACAGACAGACTAAAATAAAAGTGATATGATGTAATCTAAATTGTATTATTTGCTAACAAATCAGAAGTGGGATAATATCGAGCTAAGATAACTCGGTACTTCGGACTCATTATTCAAAAATATAAATTGGTAAGTTTTGTTTCCCTCTACTTTAAACACAAGTTATATTTTATTTACATCTACCCATATCATTCATTGTTGATTTTTGGCAACTACCACCAATATTCAAGCGCGACTCAAATTGGTAAATTATGTCAGTTTTTTTTCCTTCTTTTTTGTATATATATATATATATATATATATATATACTAACATCATCAGTCAACAATTTGGCTCCACTTAAGCATACTAGCCAAACTGTATCCTCTACTTATTTTGTATTCAGAATTAAATAAAAAAGAAAACAGACGGAAACTTAAATACTACTACTACTCGACTCGATTAATTCTTCTTCTATATTTTTCTGCTTAATTCTATATTTTTCTGCCTAATAATGGACAATGTTTTCGTAATAAAAAACATTGTAACTTTTGTTCTAAACTAAAAACGAAAAATCGTTATTACTATACATTAAACATTTTGCTTTCTAGTCTTCTGTTAACTTTTCAGTGATAAAAACATGAGACGAGACCGACGATCTCGTAAGCGTATGACCACGAGACTCGCCCGAGCTCGTCACCAATGTCGTCTAGCAGTGGGACCGAGCGACAGTCGAAGATGTCGATCTTACTGCAGCACCACTCGACGCGAGCGCTTACGATCCAGCGGGCGTAGTGGTTTCGGCTGTTTGCTGAATAAGCGCAGTGCCTCCAGGCGTATGCAGCGTGACCGAAGTACATCCAAACGTGCGCGACGCAATACATCGAGAGTTCGATCCGTTTAAGAGTAATCAAACCGTTGATACCTGGATTGTTAAGGTGAATGAGTGTGCGGTTATTTATGGTTGGTCAGAACGTCAGGTAATCCATTATGCTCTTCCGAAATTAGTTTTTTTTAGCACAGAAATGGTATCAAGGTTTGCAAAGTTTAATGTTTTCTTGGTCTGAATGGTACGAAAACTATCGTCGGCGTTACCAAGAAATCAAAATTATCTCCAACTGTTGACAGAAATGCTTGCGTACAGGGATCGATTTGGTAAGTCTTTAAGAGTATTTTTATTAAGAGATTGTTTTACTGCACAGATTCTTATTAATATTTGGTAAAAATGCTAAATACTGTATTTTACATGGCATTGAGGACAGGTTTGTTAGAACGCGTACCGAAGCGGTTCAATGTACGGAGCCAGATAAATTATTAATGTTTTTCTAAGAAATGTTAAAACTGTTAGACCTAAAATGCACCACAATTCAAACAAGCACTTCTGACAACAGACGACCAAAATAAGACTGTTTTAGTGTTATATCCAAAAATATTGATTATGATTTAAAATATTTTAAATCAACCAAGGTTAACAATGACTAAGAGTTGAACTGTTTCATAGGTTTTGGTACCTAGTCAACGTACCACGTTGAAGGAATCTGTGTTAAAAGTCTAGTTAGTGAAATGTCTCTGTATGTGTAAAGTCGAAATTGAAGTTGATCTTGTTAAAGCTACGGTACAAGTTTACATTATGGCAGATGAGTTACTAAGAGTTCCGTTACTGCTGATACAAACGTATACTTAACAATATCACATAGTTATCTATAAAAATAGGGATAGCTTAGAAATAATTTCATGAGATGCACAAAAGTAACTAAGGTTTTGCTGTACGTGGCTGGATCTACATCAGTTGCTTTTGGTTATAATTAAATATATATCTACTCATCTCCAAACTATAAGGGGCAGTTATTAATAGAAGCTAGTAGTTGTCAATTACCTAAACGTGAATATGAAGTCATTCAGTGTCATACAACTAAACAATGGTCAGGGACGAGTAGTGATTAAGTGTGTATCTTCAACTTTATTATATTTAACAAAGAAATATGCTGCTGGTTCAAGCTTTACCTGTACGAAATGTTCAGAATATTTATGTAAATATAATTGAACATAACTTTGTTTCGCCTGTTACATTAGTAGAAAGGGGACAATTTCTTTTTTGAAAATGGGCCCACCACCGTAACCAGGCGTAATTTAATAAAACATATGTCGATTTATTTCTTATAACCAATAGATTACAATAGTAATATTAGTTTAACCGTATCTAACGGGAATACTGAGAAATTAACAGTTGAGATATGAATATCACAATAACCTACAAACAAACAAGAAGCGATTGTCTAGTAGTTTTCACCGGTATTTTATGTTAAAATAGTGCACTGGTCAATAATTAGTAGTATAAAAGAAAGTTGTAGGTAAATTCAGTATTTATAAGTACTTTAACACTTTCACTGTCCGGTTTTCAGACATAATAGTAAGACAATAGCAATGACCTATATGTAGTACACGGGACAGCGAAAGGGTTTAGGTTGGTGGAATAAATAAAGGTGGCCGTACCTCAATTTCGCTACATAAAATCGTTCTTATACTTTTAGCTAGACATCAAATCCATATTATTATTAACGTTACAATATCTACAGGCATTGAATTATAAGATTAGTTTATTTTCTAATTGGTTCACTTTAGATAACATAACAAAAAAATGTAATAAAAAAATATATGGACTGCCGTCCATTGGTCTGTGCGTCGGTGCGTCTTCTCGCTTAATATCAATGTAAGCAGTAGATTGAGATATATAGTATTAAATAAGATTCCACACATTCTAAGGAGGATCCCTATTGATTTTTGTTATTGAACTCGACACCGTTTAAAAATTAATTTTATTTTTTTCATAAAAAAAAATTATTTAATTTTGATGAAGGAAAATAAAAACTCTCATGAAGCGTGCACTTCTGGATTTTCCAAGTTATTTTCAAACTTTTGGCGTCCCAAAGAGACCAATTTCCGATAGAGGAACCTCGTAAACGGTTCAATGAATGTTTAGACTCGTTAGGTGTCAAGCAAGTGCTAATAGAACTGTATAACCGCACAGTATTAGCTTCCTAAAATTTTGGCAAGCCTGAACAATTAAATGTGTAAGTGACATTCAATGGAGATTAAATAATACAACAAATTAAACAATTGGTAAAACTCCCGCGGAAGCTTTGTTCGGTATTAAAACTATAGGAACTAACAATTCTTTGGTGCAAATGAATGTCTTAAATGATTCCCATAGTAAAAATGCACAATCTACTAATAATATTGACAGTATTAGGAATGAAATATCGCGATGAATTAAAATTGAACCAACAAAACAAAAGCAGCGTTTTGATATGAACCGGAAAATCTTAATGTTCGTTGTAGGTGATTTAGTTAGGATAGAGAGAGATCCTTCAACAGGTAAAAGCAGAAAATTTATTTCTAAACTTCGCAGTCCTTATCGTATATGAAAAGTTTTAGACAACGATAGATATGTAGTCGAAGATACACCTATGTCCCGCAAGGGTAGAAGTTTTAATGATATATTTTCAGTTGATACAATTCATCCTTGGTTGGTTTATTAATGAAGCTATGAGTTGTATACTCAAAGTTGAAATAGTAATACCGGTGAATAAATAAGTATATGATTACAAATATTATGTTATTAGTGTTACAATGATCATTTCCTTTCTTTATGTAATGATTTAAAGTAAAAAAATATTTTGATTTAGTGGTAGATAAAAAAAAATACTATTACAATAATTTTAGTTGTAAAAAAACCAATCCTGATATTATTCTTTATGAAAACAAAAGTATATTATTTTTTGCTTAACATAGTATATTATATTAATATGTATAATAATTTATTAGGAAAATGAATATTGAAGACATGAATGGGGCTTCAGT
Source organism: Parnassius orleans (assembly GCA_029286625.1). Lineage (NCBI taxonomy): Eukaryota > Metazoa > Arthropoda > Insecta > Lepidoptera > Papilionidae > Parnassius > Parnassius orleans. Next base: position 63,183 of record JAGSMP010000872.1, read on the forward strand.
ATTCTTTCCTTACCTATTCCTTGCCTGTTGAGAACATGAAGGGGTCTCATGCAGGTGAATATTGAAGACATGAAGGGGCTTCAGTATTCTTTCCTTACCTATTCCTTGCCTGTTGAGAACATGAAGGGGTCTCATGCAGGTGAATATTGAAAACATCAAGGGGCTTCAGTATTCTTTCCTTACCTATTCCTTGCTTCTTGAGTACATGAAGGGGTCTCATGCAGGTGTATATTGAAGACATGAATGGGGCTTCAATATAGTTTGCGATGTAATTTCATTAATTTAAAATAAACTGTAATATTACAAATAATACTAACTTAATATGGTAATACATTTTCTATTTTCCTTTCACGGGACGTGAAAATGTCAGGAAAGGCCGATTGTTAGCAATTATTTATAAAGAACAATTAAACAAATATTGAATGACCCTAATTTTAATGTAATTGTCTTGTGAAACATACATCTAACTTTAATAAATGTAAATCGGATTTCCGCTTTTGTATCTTTAAATTTCCGGTAAGATTTTTATTGTAATAGTTTCGGATTTAATTCCTTAAAGAAAATATAAAAATGGCTGTCACGACCTCAGCTGGATTCATTCGGTTATAAGGTGTTAAGAGTATAAGAGACTTTAGTGTTTATGTAAAGTGTAGTGCAAGTACCAAGTAAAAAGAGATTATTAATACGACAATTAGTTGTAATTTACAGACAGACTAAAATAAAAGTGATATGATGTAATCTAAATTGTATTATTTGCTAACAAAATGGACACTATTTTGAAAAGATATAATAAAACTAATAACATGCTAATTTGTTGTGTTTAGTATGGTGGGTGTAGAAAACCAAACACTTTTTACTGGAAGCGATGCATTCCATCTTAGTCCTCATAGATGAAAACGCATCTGCATTTTGATTCTTAACCGAGGTTAGATGAACATGTCTATGGGCCACAGTATCCACTTACCATCAGGTGGCCTGTGAGCTAGTTTGATGTCCATGTTCTATAAAATAAAATAAAAAATAACAAATTAGGTAAAGATATAACATAGTGTTTTGGATGGGCTTGTAACATAAAATAACTATTAATATGTTTGTGGTTATAGCTTCCATTATTCTGACCTACCTGATACTAATTTAGTAAAAATAAATATAAGAAATCCGTTGAATAAAATTAAATAATTAACGTGGCGTGGTGGCGTAAGAATATACTTAAAATAGTTCTATAATTTTTCTCAAAATTATTTAAATAAAATAATGTTACTCGGTAACGAAGTTTCTTTACTATTAGAAATTATAGTAGCTTTTAGTTTATAGCCTTATTAGTTAATGTTTTAGTGTGTAAGTGATGATTACCTATAAATGATTGTCAAATAAAAAATAACAAATTAGGTAAAGATATAACATAGTGTTTTGGATGGGCTTGTAACATAAAATAACTATTAATATGTTAGAAATTAAACAATTTCAACATGCTGCGGAGAATCAGCGTTACAACTCATTTCAAATAAAACTATGTAGTACTTTTGTAGCGCAACTTAAATGTATCTAACACGGCAGCGAGTAACACCCGCAATGACACAAACAGGCACCGAACACTAATATAACAGGACAATCTCCTCCTTGTGGTGACAGTCCATAGACAACATTATCTATGGATTGATCTACAATAGACAGTAGTAAGTATCAATGTAAAGGTGAGTGCACACTGTTTCTTCATAAGCGATGCTGTGTTTTCTGATAGACACATAATAATTATTTTATTTGGCTACACCTTAACAATATCACCAGTAGCTCAGATCATCGCAATCGATCTCCAAAAGGATAGCTACTTTCCTATAACTCAAGAGAACTTTAAGGAATGTGTCTCATGTGATGCCAAAACATTTATGTGCAAACCACAAACTCCAGTATTTAAGATGAAATCTGATAAAGATTTGTGCATCTTATATATTGAACGAATGATAAAACTGTAAATTTTATTCAAACTCTTGAAGCCTTTCCAACATTACTGTTTGCTCTTCATTTCTTTTTAAACATCTGCACAATATGACACAAGCTGCGTTTTATACGTTTTCCTGCCCTCTCATGTTAAAGGCAAAGCGCTCTCGAAGTTAACATGTCCAATTGCAACTGTTCTCTACTGCACGCTTGAAAAAGTTATACACAGCTTTGCCGATGGAAACAGAGACTCACGTAACTGGCAGTTCAGTACCTACGTGCACTGTTGGGGTTTCTACAAAATTCTTGTGAACAAAATGTGCTGTCCACAATATTGGTGACCTTACCACATCTGTATTTTAACGGTCTATTTACACATCTGTGTACATTGACATCTGTCAAGCTGTATCTTTTTTAAGGTAATTTTTTGATTTGAAATTTATAACTTTTTATCGTGGTCAGGCCGTAATTACAAAACTCATGCTCAATTTGTTGAGCCGCTATAGTTGTAATTTATCACAAACATGTTTTTCACTTTATTTTTTAAAGTATTTAATTCGAAATCAGTGGTCCGCTACGAAAAATTAATCACAAGAGTCTAATTATGATGAAAAATAAACTAATCTATACGTTAATTCATCCGCTTAAAAAACTACGGGCTATCCAAACGAGTTTTATCTCTTTATGTCATAAAGATATTATGTTGTAAATTAATGTTTAAAAAAAACTCCCGCTGTTGTTCTTGCTGGTTCGTCCCAGGACATAGGTTTTTTTTTCCGAATGCAATAAGTATTCTTGTAATCTACTCGAATGTAATCTACCACAATGAAAAAAATATTATATTCTATTCTAATCTTCCATTACATATAGAATGACTTGATAGAAAAACTTGTTGAAATCGTTATGTTACGTTACAATGACTACAAATATATAAAGTCCACGACAGATAAACTACGGACAAAAACTAGTGATCTTTATATCTAATAGGTCCTATGAAATTGTCATTCTGCGGTACTGGCCAGATGAAATGAAAATAATTTATATTTGGCTTAGAATTCTAATTTCAAATTATTTAATTTTAAAAACATGAAATTCTTTTTTCAAAATTAGTCATTTGTATACTGATCAGCGTTATGTTTTCATCGCATTTGAATCTTTTTCATTTTCCACGTTTTTGTTATCCTTATACAACCAGTTTTAAACATCTTACTTATCTATGTTATTATCAGTATCTAATAACATAGATAATCATGTTTATATATATAGTTTACCTAGTAATTTTGGCTTTAATGGTGTTTGGGGTTTGATAACTAATCAGTTAATATATTGTAAAACAAAGTCTTGACACCGCACCTGTCTGTGTGTCTGTTCCACTATTAATAGACTACTTTGGTAATCATTACAACAATAAATGCAGTGGCATTTTACTTTGTGTTTTATCCTTATACAACCAGTTTAAAACATCTCTCTTACTATATAGCATATAAAGATAATATTATAAATGGACATATTATCTGTTATTCATATTGGCTTTAATCATGTTTATTTAATTACAGTAATGGTGTTTGAGATGTATATTCAGTAATCAATAAATACCTGTCAAAAATAGTCTCGACATCACATTTGTTTGTCTGTGCACTATGTTTTGCCGGAACTGCTAAAAGGATTTTCCATCGACTTTAAAGTACCTATAATTGCTGAATGTACCTAAAAAATTGTTTAGTACTATTAATTATTATGCTATTCTATTCCATATACACTATTCTAACTCATAATATCGGTGAAAACTACTAGAAAATCACTTTTAGTTTGTTTCAAGGTTATTGTGATATTCATATTTTAATTTTTAATTTCTCAGTATTCCCGTTAAATGCAGTAAAACTAATATTAATTTTGTAATCTATAGGAATAAATCGACATACATTTCATTAAGTTTCCTAAAATTTGTGATGGGCCCATTCTCCATACTAAAAGAAATTGTCCCTTTTAAGCAAATACTTCGTATGTAGCCAGCAGTGAAGGATCACTACTCAAATCTATATGTCACCACTGGCCACAGGCTCTGGTTGTTTAATCTTGTTTTCAAGTTTTGAGGTATACCTGACGAGAAGACGACTCATCTTGAGTTGTAATCTCCCGAACGCTGCCCAGCCGAGTTAAATCCGTCGATCGACCGGTCTGAAGGGTATAAAGAGCCAGTATTACAGGCTGTGAGGCATTCCATCTTAGTCCTTAGGGGTGACGACGCCTCTATAACCGTTTTTGTATAAAGTTAGCTACAAATAACTGTGTAAGTGAGCGTAAGTTTGTTTTTCATTTCAGTTTCAATAAAAAAATTGTTTAGTTAGTGTCTAAATATTTATACTGTGCTCATTCACATTAAGAGTGCTATGTTAGTACAACAGCGATTCGATTCTCTCAATTTTCGACTCATGTATACATTAATTAGCCATAACTTGATTCAGAAGTCGAGGATACGATGAAATCAAACACGAAAGAGAATTTTTATAGTTTCAATTCTGTTATACGTGCAAGAATGACGTTTCAATAAAAAAATTGCAATGAGAATGCGGTTCTTTACGATAAGTGATTTGTTTTTTGGATTAAAAGCTGGAAATATGTAGGGTTCAATAGAAAATTTAATAATTGTTTTCATTCGTGTTTGAGAATTTAAAAAGTATATTATTGACTTGTAAGGTACAACAATTTGAAAGTAACGCAGCAGATTATTTTTTGCTTCATAACTCTCCGGGTATTAATAATAATAAGAATAACAAGCTCTGTGCCCAGCAGTACGTATTTAGATTCCTGCACTACTAGTAATTATATTATGTTCATTTAAAAAGAAAAATATTTTCAGTACATATTGTATACATTTTAAAATTATCGTAACAGTTGGTAAAGATTTTCTGCCGACCCTTTAGCCGGCTTAGTGTTGGGTTGTCGAAGAAGTTGCAAGTTCAAGTCGTTTGAAATCGCAATTAGTTTAACATATTTGACTAAGTACAACTTATTAACATTATAAATGAGAAGGAGTGTTTTTGTTGTCCTTTCTACGCAGTATCAGAGCAAAGGATCGAAATAATTTTCCCGTAGAGACGATTAACGAGACATAGATGTAACGTCACCCTTTCTTACACCTCTCTGCAGTTGGATAGGTTTCGTACTCTGGTTCTGTACTCGGGTAGCAATCGTAGCTCTACAGTACAAACACTTTAGCACTTCGGTATACCATCAGTCAACTTGGCACCACTGAAGGGACTGCAGCATCGCCCAAATTTCGACGGAATCAAACGCTTTCTCATATTGCACATACGCAAGATATAGTGGCAGATTTTACTCCTCGGTTTTCTGTACAATTTGCCAAAGGGTATGTATGTAGTCTATGGTGTTAAAGCCTTTTCGGAAACCAGCTTGTTCGGGAGGCTGGAAGTCTGCGTGCGAGACGATTCGTAGTGACTCTTGAAAACAGCACGTAGACGCGACTCAGAAGGGAAATCGGTCTGTAATTTTTCAAGAGAGTGTTGTCGCCTTTCTTGAAGAACAAGATCACCGCATTTCTCCTCCACGCCTCCGGTAGTGCCACAATGGAGGTCGGAATTAAAGAGCTTCTGAAGGACTTCAAGTACCGGTTTTCCACCTGCCTTTGAAACTCCGCTGTAATTCCATCCTCGCCCGGGGACACATTCGGTCTTCAGCTTCGACAGTCGGCTAAATCTGGCAGACAGATCTCTGACAAAGACTTTGGAGCCCTGGTTCTGCTCGATCTCTTCTTCAATACGAGCAGTACTAAAGTTGCGTAAGTCCCGCCGCATGCATTTGGAGATCTGTCTGTTCAGTTGCCTGTATGCTGTCAAATCAACTGAAGACTGCAGCTTCATTTCCCGTCTAACAGCCATGAGATTAAGAGTGTGATCGGAGAGTTTTTGTATTCTTCTGCGGCGGGTCTTGCCAAACTTAGCTCCGACCGCATGGACAGTTTCCACGAGCTTGTCATTCATATCGTCCACTGCATTGTAATCTTCTAGGCACTGAAAACGGTTTTGGAGTAATTTTTCGGAGTAATTCTTTATTAAAAATTAGATCTCGACGTAAATTCGATATTACCACCATGTACCAAACCACCGAGGTTGTATGGGTTACCAAAAATACACAAACCAAACGCTCCACTACGTCCTATAGTGAGCCAGATCGACTCACCAACTTATTAAGCTTCGGGTCCCGCGCCTACGTCACAGTGACCGAGTGAAGCCGGCCACAGTCGAGCGTGTGCCTGCTGTACTACCCTATGTCAGAGGAGTCACAGACAAGGTTGGCAACATTTTGAAGCGAGCTTCTATTAAAACATACTTCAAGCCGCCGAAGAAGATTAGTCAATTTTTACCATACGTCAAGTGTAATATCCCTCTACAAGATGCAGGAGTGTACAAGGTTGATTATGAATGTGGTCTCTCTTACATAGGACAAACAAAAAGATCCATTAAAACCCGCGTGAAAGAACATATAGCTGACGTGAGACACCGACGCTCTGAGAAGTCTGCAGTCTGTGAACATGTTCAAGATCGTCCCCACCATTACATCAGATTTGATAGACCACAAATCCTCGCAAAAGAACACCGATTCCTACCAAGGATGATACGCGAGGCTATTGAAATTAAAAAACATCCTAATTTCAATAGAGATGATGGATGGTGCTGCCATCTGCTTGGGATCCTATAATTAACAAAATTTAATCCAAACCCAAGCATACCACTGCAAGACTTCAAGATACTGTAAGCTCATTCTGCGTAGATCGGACCAAAATTAATATTCAAAATACTAAAGGTAGCGGGCTAACTATGACATTGGGACGTCAAACACCTCAGTCCCCCCCGTGACCATGGGTGCTGTAAAGCACCCGAAACGTCAGGAATCAAAATTAGTAAAATTAAACGCGATAAAATCCGTAAAAATAGTCTTAAAAGACTTTGCTTATATAGTTCGTATAATTGTATTAAAATTTTGTAAAGTTTGATCTCATAATTGATTTTGTTTACTTACTCATTAATATTAATAACAAACAAAACATATTAATAGGTGTAAAAATGTTGAAAATTATGTCAAAATATTTAATGTTGAAAAATTATAATAACTTTTCTTTGTATAGAAAATCTTATGGTTTAAATGAACTCAAACGAATGTTTTTAACATAAAATTAAATTACGTTCTCATTAATTAAAAATAAAAAGGACCTTGTTACCCGCTTTTTTAAAAAAGAAACATAATCTTGTCTTTCTGTCACAATTAAGGATTTAAAGCTCTTTTTAAGCCCCGACGAAAACGGATGGTGTTATAATAAGTTTTAAGTTTGTAGTGCGTATTTGTGTGTCTGTATGTGCCATCATAGATCCAGAACGGATGAACCGATAATGATTAAGTCATCAGCTCTTTTTGGCTCGGGCTTTTTTTTATTTTTTATTTAAGTTATAGCTTTTCTTATACCCTACTGTACCTTACTTTACTTTAATTTATCTATAATTTGTGTGGCGCTAAATTTACTTCATGGAATTTCTTTTACGATGATCAATTTCAAACTGTAAGTTAAAATAATCAATCTATGTAGTATGTGAAAAGGTCACTAGTAGAAATATACATTTTTGTTTGTATGCCTCCTACTGACCTACTAAGTTTAAGTCTGATACAACTTATTGTCGCGTGTCACGTACCGTCCCGTTAAATTATCGCGATGCGTCTTAATTTCGCATAAACATATCCGAAACTCCTAACTTTAATTAAAGCTTATGTGAAGTCACATCTGAGAACTATAAAGAGTTGGAACTCTTACCTAATTACAAGAGGAAGAGTAATTTAAATTATTATTCTTGAGGTTAATAATAAATACGGTTAAACAATATGTAATGAATCAAGGATATTTCAATTGACTCACTGACTTGTCATCTCCAGCCCTCGTTTTACGGACAAGTGAGGCTGAAAATAAGGGAGTGGTTTGAAGCCCAGAGACGGAGACTTTAAATGTTACACATAAAAATATAATGAAGTTAAGAGATAAAGAGACCTCTTTAAAGTATACTTTTAGATCAAAATAGGGTATATTAAGAATGTATTATCTAGGCAGCACATTTAGCAGCAGGCTCCATTTCTAGAAGGAAACAAATAAAAGTAGTAACAGTCTTTACAGCAACAAAAAACAACACATACCACACCAGTTTGAACGTGGTAGATACATGCTGCAGCTATATTATGGTTTAAGCATGAATAGGTCGGCTCAACCAGCGATATCACCGTAAAAAAGCAGCTTAATATTGCTTTGTTACGTTTGGTGAGGGGAGAGAACCGGATACCCTTTTTACTGGATACGCGAAATTCCATCTTAGTCCTTAGGAGTGCAAAGCATCTGCATTATGATTATTCTTTGGCGAATAGAAACATGTACACAGACTGCAAACTTTTAGCAGTGTTTGTGCTTCACGTCGCCTATATGTTCTTTTAGGCGCATTTTATACTTTGTAACAGGCACACTTTTGACAGTGGCCGTTCAACTCGATCACTATAACCCAGACGTCGGAACCGAAGTTTGCTGTCATGCAAAACTTGCTTGACGTGCTGGAGCTCAGCGCCCAGGTTCAGCTGTTATTGATTACTTTGCAATTTTTTATGTATTATATTAAACCAGTGTTTGACTACAATCCCACCTGATGTTAAGCGGTGATGAAGTGTAGTGAACCTCATTAACTCTTGCTTTGTAGACAGATAATTGGCATCGGATTAAAGTACAGACGCCGACACTTCCATGGTGTACTCATTACAAAAGACATAATTTTTTTGGTTCAAATGCCTCCAATTTCAACAAGGGATGGAGATCCACCGACCGTCTTAAGGTCCGATGGTAAAAAGAGGAGAAAGGAATTATAATATTATAATTCCTGCGGATAATTTTCCTCTATTTATCCTTTAGATCACCGAGATTCGGAACCTCTGCGAGTGACTCGAAGCTAAGAAGTTTAGTTCCAACTAAATTGGATTCACCCAATAAACCGTTTAGGGTGCCACTCCACTCCTCTATCTGGCAATTTGTGTAACACCACATTAGCTATCAGTGCACAATCATGCAGAGATTTACCGCTTATATGTTTGATAGTGCGTGTTTTTTTTTATAGGATAAGGGTAACAAACGAGCACACAGTCCACCTGATGGTAAGTGGTTGCTGCAGCCCATAGACAACTACATCTATCCTCGATTACGAATCAAAATGCAGATGCATTGTCACCCGTGAGGACTAAGATGGAATGCCTCGTTTCCAGTAAAAAGGGTCTCCGGTTCTCTACACTCACTATACGAAACACAGCAGCGTTAAGCTGCTATTTTACGTTGGTATTCTGTGAGAGCGTGGTCCTTCCCCGGTCGAGCCAACCCATTTGTGCGACAACTATACTACTAATATAGCTGCAGCATGGCTCTACCACGTAACGTTTTTCTATAGAAAGTATGAAAGTGTTATATCAATGTTTTGTTATATAATATACATTTTAATCGTAAATGTGTTCATAAGATACATTGCAATTTTACGTAAAACACAACGTTATACAGAAAAAATTTGCAACCTAGTTTTTCTTTCAAGCTTAAATCTTCGAATTTCAAAAAATACTTCGTTACATTTTTGAACAAAACACATTCAAATATTCAACTCAAGCAGTATTCAGGTTTGTGGTTTTACTCACGGAATGAATTGAAACGCTGCAGTGTAAAGATGAGTACAAAAATTTGTGTGTTCAAATAATTTACGAACGGTACTTTAGTATTCAACTTTTTCTTTCATAGCGGTAAATGTCCCTTTAATTGTGTTGTATTTTTTTTTGTAGAAATGATGATATTAGTGTTTTCTCAACAGATGATTTCTTCTTTTTTTTAAAAAAAAAACCGTAAGGAATATCTAGTAAGGGGTTACACATGATTTTATTCTGTATTTATGAGGCGTTCTACATAAATAAATTGCACACGGAACAATTATTAATTTGTAATTCATACTAACAATTGTTCTGTGCGGGATTCGTATCTGCGGCTCCTCAGCACCACAGCGAAACGCTTAGGTGGTACGCTACCGAGGCGTCAATTTAAACTATGCCCAGAAATTCCAAAAGTTGAGCATTGTATCGCTGATTGCGATTCTAAGGTGAGGCTGGAAGTTCGGGACCAGCAACAGTTTCAGAATTTTAATCAAGAAAGAAAAAGTGAAATTAGGAAAGTGGTGAAAGTTCAGTATCACATTTCCAAGGGGAATTTATTGAAAAAATTGCTGTTTTATATTCAAGATCCTTCAGTGTTCACCCTAATAGTGGGGTGAAAAAGTATACAGTCGACATGGCACATACGACAGGCGTCAAGACCGGGACCATTTCCATAGGGGGCCCTTCATCTTAGTCCTCAATCCTTTCTTTTAAGAAACAAGGTTGTGTACGGAATCGAACGTCTTCATCTAGGGTCAGGAACCCAGCGTGGTGTGGTATCGGTCGGTGAATAGAAGGTAAATAATTGGTTGATCCCTGATCGGGGGCGCAAGACCCGTGCCTCAGAGGTTCGTTTCAATTTGGACCTTCGCTGTCAGATTAAGAAGACAGACCGCTTCAGTTTGGTCATCCATGAGCGGGTTAGGAGGCCAGCATCGGAGGAGGAAGACACAACCTATCGTCTTAGTTGGTTAAATCTCGCTCAAAGAAGCTTTTCTAGAATTCCACTCGAATATTTATTTGTACAGAAACACAATATAGTCCCGTTATCATTACAGTCTATTAAGGGGAGGTTATCCCAGACCTGTAGGCAATTATAACGCTTTCCCCGCTCACGCCATTTACTCTATGTGGACTCCGTGCGGTAAATATACGCCACAATACAATGTGTTAATTTTACACTTGATCAACGAAATGTGCGGATACTAGATAAAAAATTATCGGTAAATAGGCGAAAAAATTTTTTATGTAACTATTTAAAATAAAGATTTTATTTTTTAGGTAAAATTCTTTCTTGTTTTAATTATTTTCTTTTAGAAACTGTATTTTTTCAAAGTAGTTTTATTTGAAAGTTAGAAAGATTAACTAGCTAAAAATTTAAAAAACTACGATATCAAGCAGGAAATTTGTCAAAAATAATAAGATAATTTAATATGCAAATCAACATACCGATGGCATCTTTGATGATTATTATTTTAAAACGAAAAGAGATAGAACGCATGTTATTGTGGAGAACTTGTACAGTAAACTACGTAATTTAATAAAACATGCTAAAAAGGTCATCTCAACGTACTAGTTTTGAAGTTACACCAAAAAAAAAGAAAAGTATTTTTTAAAATAAAATTATCTTATTATTTTTTACAAATTTCCTGCTTGATATCGTAGGTTTTAAATTTTATTACTAGTTAATCTTTCTAACTTTCAAATAAAACTACTTTGAAAAAAATACAACCGTTTACTTAAAGAGGTAATTTAAAACCGAAGGATGGAATTTTACCAAAAAAAAAATTAAAATGCTTTTATTTTTTAAATAGTTTACATAAAAAAAAATTTTTTTCGATTTTTTACCGATAAATTTTTATCTAGTATCCGCACATTTCGTTTGATCAAGTGTAAAATTAACACACTGTATAAATATTTGCAGTAGATCAACTAAATTGAATAATATAATAATTGAATTGATACTGTACTATAATTGATATCATAATATTTCTTTATTTCGTTCGATTTACATTTTATTATTTAGTCGTTTACTTTTATTATTGCATAAAATGTACATATTATCATATCACTTTACGGAAGTTTTAACAATCAACTAATTTTATTAATGAAACAAAGGTATGTTATTCCGTTACCGTTTCAGCCTATTAAAGTCCACTGCTGAACATGGGTTCCCCCCATAGATTGCCTCGTAGGGGCTATGTTTGCCATAGTTACCACGCTTGGCAAGCGGGTTGGCAACCGCAGTTTTTTCTAGTCGTATTAGGAAGATGGATGGTATAGGGTAATGGTTATTCTTACACCCCCACTACACGGCCCGGTAGGTTGTTTATAGAAATGTATTTGTAAATTTACAACACACACACAGTAATATAATAAAACAAAATATTTTGAAAATTCAGTATAAAAGTAAAGTATTTGTACATAAAAAAATAACATTTGGCAAATTTAAATAAATAAAACTACGCTTGGTTCCTCGAGGAACCATGTGACATCAACAGAGTACGGGTATTGGGTATCAAACCAACAAATCAAAACTCCACGAAGTCAAGTGGACGTGTGCTAAGGCCCGGTTGAGAATCATTGTTCGATATTTGCTGCAAGAGTGATGAAAGCTTCACATTTTTTTTATCTTGAAATGAAAGATGTCTAATCGGAATACCGCGTGAAAGCCTAGGGTTTACTATTTCTGGGAACTAAACATTCTAAATAAAATTGTACTATTATCCGTTTCATTTTGTCTTCCAAAAATTGTCATCTTTTGAATGCGTTCAATACGTATCATTCAGGTTCATTTTCATTCACCCGAATTCCAAGGAGACATATTTACCGTTCGATGACGTGTAGTTGCCCCTGTACCTGGTAGTAAAAATCACTTTTTTTGTTATTTTTTATGGTGTTAGATTTTTTATCATATTACAATATGTTTATTTTATTTGCCTCAATTGCATTCATTAGGCCTTTTTTGGATTCTGTAATAGGACACTTCAACTCTACTATTACACTACACTAATTAGTCCGTGAGGCGTAGCTCCAATAAAAGGATAGGTTTTATCAATGAACAATCTGAACAATCCACAAGGCTCTATACTAAGGTTCTTTTGCTCTGTATCTGCTACAGGGCCTGCTCAATACCATGGGCAATTGACACCACATGAGATAGATTTTTCACTACACATCTGTGCTGCATCAACTAAAATCAAGCATTTTGCATGGCAGCGCCTGCAACATCAAATCGATGGGCAGGGGCATTATCATGATGAAAAAGCACTCCAGCACGCAATTTTCCTCGACGTTTATTCTTTAGTTCTTCGCATAGTTTTTTGATTAATGATGCTTAATAATCTCCAGTAATTGTCTCTCCTTAACTTAAATAGTCGATCATTATTATACCGTCCGCATCGGGTCAAAACGGTGTATCCACGTTTCATCTACGGTTACGAAACGAGCGCAAAAATAATCTGGATCTTCTTCAATTATTGCTAAATTTAGCTTTGAAATGTCAACTCTTGCTTTCTTTTGGGCGTCTGTTTACAATCGAGGAATCCAGCGCGCGGAAACCTTTTAAAATTTTAAAGTATGAGTAAAATAATACTTAATTTTTTCAAACGAAAGCTTTAGAATCTCGGCTAAATAACGAATAGTTATCAACCGTAACAATTTCTTCGAGTTTTTTCTTGCGTAGCGGCCGTTGTTGGCCGCCCGGAGCGAGTTTGTCATTGCAAGCGGTTCTGCCACATTTAAATTCAGCGCACTAGTTCGAGTTTCTCCATTTTGCATACGAATCAAATTCCCGTCAAATGTAAATTTTGAAAAAAATGGGGTATAGTTTTTAATTTAGTTATTTGTGGCCTTGGCTACTAACGAATTTAAGATTCGAAAAAATAGAACACATTTCTATATCCCATTGATAAGTGTCCTATTCCGAAAACATTTTGATCAACCTGGTAAATTATAGTTCTCGAACATGAAGGTTACATCATATCGATACTTAGAAAATGACTATCAACCATAATCGATATTTCTCTCGATCGAATCTCCAATCGGCTTTCAATTCTAGAGAATCTATTGTTAGAAAGGAGTTTTCAGGTACATCAGCTTCAAAGTTTTGTTGAATTTGTTCCATCTCTCTGAAAAAGAAATCACAAAGTCAAACTGACATTTTACACCTATGTCAACTGACAATATAATCGATATTAGCAAAACAAAGTCTGTATGTCAATGACTTGCGTGGAAATAAAATCAATTTGCATATGCACAATCAATGCCCGTTGGGTACTTACTGTTCTTCTGTGCATTTTTTATGTGCCAAGGTACCTTTCTCAGAGCGGGGTATTGATGCACTGTAATCAATAAAGTCAGTTTTATTTGTTTACATAGACTTACTAAAACATCTTCGGCTACAATAATGGTCGTACTGTACGCTTATAATGTTACAAAATCTTCATAGAAATACATTTTCGGTAACAATAAAGGTCGTACTGATTTACTTAGAATGTGTTACTGTGGTCACAAGATGTTTTTTGTATTTCAAATTTGATATCTTTTTATATGTCATTTTCAAAAGCGCGGACACAGGTCCAACTTTAACGACGTCCGGCTGGACAATATGCGCGAGGCGCGCGTTTCCGCTTGAGCTGTTTTACTATTTTAATTTTTAATTTGATAAAACTATTGATTTTCAAAAAAATATCCATTAAAATCACTTTATAATACAATTACCTTAAGTACAATTTTAATATAATTTCGTGCTGTAATTTATTTCTGTAATTTTATGTTTCAGATTTTTTTTCGATCAAGCAAAGTACAATGTATCGTGTTTTAAACCTTTAATGTCACTCAATAAAGGATGTATGTATGACTTATATTTTTTTCTGGACTTAAATATAGTAATTTGACTATTTAAAGTTAATTTTACAATACCCAATAATGGGATAACCCGCCGTTAAAGTCCATTGCTGAATATATGTAGGCCTCCCCAATAGATTGCCTCATAGAGGGGATTATTTTTATAGGATATGGTGACGAACGAGAACACAGTCCACCTGATGGTAAGTAGTTGCTGTGACCCATAGACATCTAAATCTATCTTCAATAAAGAATCAAAATGCAGATGCGTTGTCACCCGTGAGGACTAAGATGAAATGCCTCTTTTCTAGTAAAAAGGGTCTCCGGTTCTCTAAGCTCACCATATGAAATACAGCAGTGTTAAGCTGCTATTTTACGCTGGTATTTTGTGAGAGCGTGGTCCTTCCCCGGTCGAGCCGACCCATTCGTGCTACAACTATACTACTAATATAGCTGCAGAATAGCTCTACCACGTTGAAATATTTATATATGTATTATAATTACATTCCTTTAGTGTTTTAGTTTTATTCACACCAGATGGTGTGATGACCTAGTAAGGCATACAGAAAGCCGATGGATGTCAATGGCTCAGGACCTTGTTTTGAGGCACTACTTGAGGGAGGTTTTTGTCTTTATTCTGAAATATTAGTGCTTTTAGCTTTTTGGGTTTTACAGATTCATTTGACTCAAGGCTATGAGGTCTATATTCAGCAGTGGACTTGTAAAGTTCTGTAACAATGAAGATTATGATGGTTGCATATTTAGTTAATTATAAATAAATATATTAGTTTTGATAGTCAAAAAATTAATCAACAATAAGTTCCCCGGATGCATCATTATATCAATTTTGTCACTTTCAAAGTACAAATATTTTGAACTTCTATTATTAATACTAGTTCTTTTAATAATAGACGTATATTATTATTACCTATTGGTATTTACTACTCAGGTCACTCATTGAGCTATGAAGAGGGCTATGTTTGGGGTTTCTCTGCGTGATAAACTTAGAAATGAGGATATCCCCAGTAGAACCAGAGTGACCAACATAGCCCAAGTAAGCTGAAGTGGCAATGGGCCGGCCATATAGCTCGAAGGACCGACAACCGATGGGGAAAAAAGGTTCTTGAGCGGCAGCCTCGTACCGGTAGGCGAAGTGTAGGGCGACCCCCTCTAGATGGAGTGACGACCTGGTAAGACATGCAGGAAGTCGATGGATGCAGGTGGCACAGGACCGTGCTTTGTGGCATTCCCTGGGGGAGGCCTATGTACAGCAGTGGACTTGTGAAAGGCTGTAATGATGGTGATGATGATGATGATATTTACTACTGTAAATGTATATTTTCTATTTACAATTCAACACACTGAAACTTTTTTGTCATGAACTCGGTTGGAGACTATTTTATTATTGTGGCGTGTTATAGTAAAACCACTGAAAACGTGTGAAAATAAATGCAAGTACTTCTCAAATTACGAGTATCTATGTTTTCGCAAACAGCTACTAAGATAACAAAGAAAAAAATGCAAAGGCATAATTTATTGGGCATATATTTTGATATGAGCGTGGTACGCCTGCAAAGTCTGATAATAATGGTAATTACTTCCATATGAGCAAAGTATGTAATATTTAAGAGAATATTTTTTAAATAAATATAATTTTTTGGTTTTCTTAGGTGATTTAGATTGCGTAGACAATTCCAGAATACTGGCGGAAGTTGTGACGCAAGCAACCATTTGCCAGGTGGTAGGACTCTTTTTATGCCAAGGAGTTAGTCTGAGTATGAACCATCCACTTACTTATTTTTTATTCTGCCACTTACACTGCTTTGTTTCGGTCTGAAGTAATGAGAGTCAATATAATTAAAGGCTATGAGGCATTCCAACTTAGCCTTAATGGTGACAGCGTATCTTTAGCCTTCTTTGGTTAAAGTTGGCTGCCGGTGACTATGAATTGCAATAGCCATTTAACATCAGGTAGACTGTGAGTTCGTTTGTCACTTCAGTTTTATAAAAAGAACTAAGTTCTATTTCAACCGACAACAACGAAACTTATAATTGCAATTTTAAGTGAATAAAACTACCACTTACTCATAGGTGAAGGAAACATTATTAGACATATTAAATCAACCAATATTGCACTATAACAGCGTGACGAATCAACAATGGCGAATCAGAAATCAAAAGGCAGCAACCTCTGCAGCGGCGAGACGTAAACGGGCTGTGAATTTACTTTTACTGACGGATTCTACCGGCTATTGGATATTATATCACGAACAGAAGTGGAAATAAATATTTCTTACTAAAACAAAATAATCAAAATATTTGCCTTAACCATTAACGTTGCAGGAATCATTTTCTGTGTAGTTTTTAATGTAATTGCTATAAAATTATGCTGCATGAAAATCGATGGATACTTAAAGGGCGTCCTATACTGCTTCTTCTGAATTGAAATTTTTGCCAATCAATAAAGTTATCGAAACTTTGATAAGTTTCGATAACTGTTGAAGCAAGGTCCGGAGAATATGGTGGGTTAGGTTCCCAACAATAGACCACCAAACCCTCACCATAAGCTTCTTCTGGCTAATCTTTCGTTTCGGTTTCGGTTTCGGGTCTTTTTTTGCTAGGGCACCTGGATATAACCACTGTGATGCACGCACAAATAATCAAACCTTAAATAAAAACAAAAAATAAATAACTGATTTGTCATTGCGTTAAAGCTATGTTATCATCGATATCATCAATACAGCCCTTTTTATTGAACGTTTCCCTCATCTATCGTTAGTGGTTGGTTGGAAAACTAAAAACTGTTTTAAGAGTTGCACATACATTTCAGTCTAATAAAATAATTTATAATTATTAATATTCAGAACTAACACAGGTTATGCCAGTTACTAAAATAATTATATTCTGAAACAAATTATTGGGATATTTAAATAGTATTTATTTACATCTGGTTCGGCTGTATAAATATGTATAAAAAATATAAATAATAGAAAATAAACTTTACGTTGAATATTATACTATACATAAAATAGCTCTTAACGGGGAGACCAAATAGCCGAAGGTTAGCGGTAGGGAAATAAACCGACGGACGATGCTTGTGGTATCGAAGAGCACCACCTTCTTCTTGAAATAAAATATTATTATTACTAGTGTATAAGCTGTCCATTTGTCACTTACATCACCTACGGGACGAAATGGGTTGTTCTCTACGGGATATTCTAATGCAATGTCCTCCAGATTGAAATCCATTTATAGTAGCCAGTCTCAACGTAGAATAGCTTTCTGCGCAGGACAGGATTATAGTGCACATGTGTGCAAGAACAGGGGCAACTTCTATTCCCTCACTATCATAGTCCAATAGGACGGTAATTCGACACGACCAGAGAAATATCAGACGCAGGGCCAATAATTTACGTGCTTATTACGGGCGAGTGCTTAGTGCGAGGTACGGGGGTAAATTGACCCCAACTTCCTGACTCCGGGCAGATACTGAGAATTTCTTGACAGAAACACCCAATAACTGATGTTTAGCCCAAACCAGGATTCAAACCCGTGACCTCATGACCACCAGTCACACTTACGGTCACTGGATCATCGTAGCAGTCACGGCATATTCTACTAATATAGAATAATTTTATATGATATATCCGCTAACAAATAAGTCGAGGCTTAATATTTTTTCCGAATGTTATTTTGATAAAGGGAAGCATGTAAATATTCCTAACTCGCTTCAACAAATTCTTTCGCCGTCGTTGCATTCTCCCTCGGGCAAACCCTTAAACCAAGCTCTTTTGAATTTGTTTCAAATAACACTGAGTGCGTGATGCTGTTTGATTTATTTTTTGCCCTTTCTTGATTTATAAAGATTGCCATACTTACTCCGGTAAGCATTTTATATACATACATTTCTTTAATAAAACTTTAATTTTTTTTGACAGCTTATGCTGTTCTGAAGAAATTTAAATAGAAAATAATCACAACCTGCGATGTAGAATCTAGAATACTGATTTAGTCGAATAAAGAAATTCGTGTGCAGTGTCTAACGCTTGACTCCAATCACACCTGTTGTTGCAAATTTAAGTACATATATGCTATACAACTATAGCCCCACCTCCTGCCTTGGAGACACGCTAATTGTCATTCGAGGGTGAAACAGACGATGTCCGTTTAGATCAAACCGATTCCAATGCTAATTTTACGGATTGTATCGCGATTAACGTTTACTTAAAGTGAGAATGTCAAAATTAATTTTGTACAATGTCATTAATCTACATTGTCGTGTAACCTCTACAAAAATATTATAATATTTGTGTTAAGTATAGAATAAGAGTGTGGTCTAATTAAAGACCTAGTAACAACAACACGCTTTCTCATTGACATCCCCTTATGGCAACCCTGCTAGGCGGTGCGCTACGACAATGCAAGAGAATATAAGAAATAATTAAAAATATTCATATTAAAAAAAATATAGTTCTTCCGGTATATTTCGTCTTTGTAATTGAAATTTTACCTAATGTACTCATTGCTATACATTTATACAGCCTTTTAAAGTCTCCTGCCTGAACATAGGCCTCCCCATGGAATGTATTATTATATAATTCTTTACTTTTACGGGTCCTTACTGCAAATGTTACGCTGCCTTATCTATGAGTTAGCTATGATTTATTTAATTGGAAGGCTAAATTGGCCCCTAAACACCTTGGCGTGCCCGCGTGCTCAGCAGAGCGGGACTGTATTTCATGCCGGTTTACCGTTTGCAACTTTACAAGGTGCAAGTTCGGCCTCACATGGAATACTGTTCTTATATCTGGGCCGAGCTCTTTGTACTTGAAAGCATCCAACTAAGAGTAGCACGAATCGTCGACGACTGAGTTCTTTCTATTCGGATTGATTCACTGGCGCTGCGAAGAGATGTTGCATCCATTTGCATTTTCTATCGCATTTACTACGGGAGTTTTTCGTGAGCGACGGTCGACACTTACCATCAGGTGGCTGCAATGGACGAAGGACCGTCAACCAATGAGAGTGACAAAACAGATGCAGGAAGTTGATGGATGTAGGTGGCTCATGATCGTGTTTTGTGTCATTTCTTGGAGGAGGCCTATGTTCAGCAGTGGTCTTGTGATGGGCTGTGATGATGATGACGATGATGATGAATAGTACGTCAATTATAAAAATAAAATTAAATTATATCATAAGTAAAGGTAATCTTCTTCCTTTTTATAAAACCTGCCACTCTGGGCTACGACATTGCACAGAGTTGACTTTTACAACACGTACGGGACAAATATAAATTTGATTAGCTTTTTACAATGTATTATACTTTCTTTTTTTTTTTTTATAAGTTACACTAGCATTTTCTGTATAGTGGGTTGAGTTTACATGTATAAATTTCACAAGGACAAACATCCAGACCCGGAACAATAACATGTAGGTCTACTACTACTATACAAAACTGTCACCGACACAGGCGTTTCATTAAATACACGTCTACCACACAACTTTATTTTAGAAAAAGGACATGATTCTAATATATCTATCACGATAGTACCAATTCCAATTACCAAGATTATGTGCCACTTTACTCAATTCTTAAATTCCACGCTAAACACATTTCTAATATTGGCAATTTCGTCTGGAATGCAAACAGTTTTGTACCTGCACCCCGGCGGTGAACGTGAGCGAAAAACAAATGGACTTGCATTAAGGAAGTGGTTTTAGAATAAGTTAGCTTGATTAAAATATGCTTTCGAGATATTTACTTTTCTACGTATGATAATAATATATTAAAATAAAAAGCATAATAAATTAACGTTACAAAATTAATAACCCAAAAATATTGACAAGATATTTACGAATTTTTTCAGCAGAAAATATTCATCAGCACTTGTAATTATAGATTGTGCACGGTCGATACGATTGAGTTTACTTAAAAATAAAATAGTTAAAATATGAAATAACGTCGAAGACATTACAGATACCGACGAGGTAATTAGTTAGTCCCTAAATTAATTTTCGTTGTTGTCTCAACATAAAGGGCAGTTTTTGCATATATGAGGATAACTGTGCTGCAAGAAATTTGAAGAATAGGTTTATAATAATCTATTGTTTTCACACTCTGCCCAAAAGACCGAGAGAGATAACTGCTACTTAAACTGATTATACCTATAAAAAACTGATGAAATCTGTGAAATTAAACTGATTATCAATACATTTTATTAAAAAAGTATGATGATGCATGGAATAAAACAAATTGAAAATGAATTTGTTTATTTAAATTTGCCTTATCCATAAAATTAATACAGTATCAAGTAGTCTTTGAATAATCTTGCTCTCGTAAAATGTCTGGACAAAATTTTAATCGAGACTAAATGCTCTTTGTCAATACATCTCATTGAATTTTCTTTTGTAATAAGCTATATATGTAGTTTGTATTTTTAATATGAATTGATACTTTAAATCTTGAAATAAAATCGATCATTTTCTGGTCATGCGACGCAAATAATGAAAGACAGAGAAAATAGCTATTTCAATTTTTGGAAAAGTTACGCGTGTCACAGATTTGGTCGATAGTGTTGAAGAGACTCTTCATAAAGCGGCATCGTGTCTGCTTGTTGAAGAAGACGTTTGAACATATTTTATAGCTGTAAATAAAATATTACCACTTTGTTTTAGTATGCTTCCCTTTACATCTTTTAAGAAAAATTTAAGTAAAACAGACCAATAAAGAAAAATTGGTGAATACATTTCAAGTTATGTTGAAACTATGCTCAATATCTTCACACGCGTTCACGCATACATCTTTCTTATTTCTTTGTTTATAAAACATCATACATAGAATTACATTGTAAGTAGCAAATCATTTAAGATATGTACATACGTGAGTGTGTGCTCTTATAATAAGTTGGGCATAGTTTTGAATGACTTTTTGCGTCACTTTAAACGTACACGCAGCTCCTTGTTTTGTTGATCTGAGGTATCGTAGTATACATAAATACAGCTGAAATCTCTTTATCGCTCTTGAATAAAAGCTGAATTCGTACGCTTCATGTTCGATTATTCCTTGTACAGCAATTTTTATGCTCTTGAATATTTCTCGTATTGGTTGGTTTCATGGGTTACTTTTTTACCAGCGTAAAATAATTTTTTTAAAAAAATAGTATTTATATTATTTATAAAAAAAAAAAGAAAATATCGGTGTAAACTGTAAATAAACTGGCATGTTAATATTGAATCTGGATTGAGCCAAAAAGTACCAAGGATGATCGTAAAAAAGACAAATGGTTTAATAAAATTGACCCATTGTTCTAAGATGGATTTATCACACGGGTTTTGCCCTAAATTTCTTTCTGTTTTATTACATTGTTCACATTTTACAGGATACGCCTATTAATTATACAAATAATACATTTATAATATGTGTATAATGTACATATAGTAATGCAGTAAAGGGGCTTGACTTTTTTTAATAAAGTTTTAAAAATATGTGTCTTAGAGATATTTCGTATGAAATACTCTAGGTGGTAGATCCATTATGATAGCTAGCTTTATTATGGATGTAGCACGAATAGGTTGACTCGACCGGGGAAGAATCACGCTCTCACATTATACCAGCTTGATATAGCAGCTGCTGTGTTTCGTATGGTGAGTGTAGAAAACCGGGGATCCTTTTTACTGGAAACGAGGCATTTCACCTTAGTCCTCGGCGGTGACAAACCATCTACATCTTTTTTTTTAATAATGTTTTTATTTCATTAAGCATTTAACAATTTGCATAAGGTAGGGAGCTTTTTTAAGTAGCTAAGGCACTTGTGTCAGACACTCCCGCTCTTCCATAGCCACACAAAACGTTCTTGAAACTTAAGATTACATATTATACAAAAAGAAGGTTTAAAATTATTCAAAAATAAATGTGTGTGCGCGCGCGTGTGTGCAAGTCTCTCTCTGCGTGTGTGTGCTTGTGCTTGTGTGTGTGTTGTGCGTGTGCGTATGCGTGGTGTGTGTGTGTGTGTGTGCGTACGCGTGTGTGTGTGTGTGTGTGTGTGTGTGTGTGTGTGTGTGTGTGTGTGTGTGTGTGTGTGTGTGTGTGTGTGTGTGTGTGTGTGTGTGTGTGTGTGTGTGCGTGCGCGCGCGCGCGTGTGTGTGTGTGTGTGTGTGTGTGTGTCTTGCTGTCCTTGGTATTTCTACAGTAAATATTAAGCTTTTTGTTGACAAAATTATACAGATATGAGGATAACTGTGCTGCAAGAAATTTGAAGAATAGGTTTATAATAATCTATTGTTTTCACACTCTGCCCAAAAGACCGAGAGAGATAACTGCTACTTAAACTGATTATACCTATAAAAAACTGATGAAATCTGTGAAATTAAACTGATTATCAATACATTTTATTAAAAAAGTATGATGATGCATGGAATAAAAGAAATCGAAAATGAATTTGTTTATTTAAATTTGCCTTATCCATAAACTTAATACAGTATCAAGTAGTCTTTGAATAATCTTGCTCTCGTAAAATGTCTGGACTGAATTTTAATCGAGACTAAATGCCTTTTGTCAATACATCTCATTGAATTTTCTTTTGTAATAAGCTATATATGTAGTTTGTATTTTTATTATGAATTGATAGTTTAAATCTTGAAATAAAATCGATCATTTTCTGGTCATGCGGCGCAAATAATGAAAGACAGAAAATAGCTATTTCAATTTTTGGAAAAGTTACGCCAGCGTGTCACAGATTCGGCCGATATGTTAATGAGTGATGATAAGACTTACTCGTAGTGTTGAAGAGACTCTTCATAAAGCGGCATCGAGTCTGCTTGTTGAAGAAGACGTTTGAACATATTTTATAGCTGTAAATAAAATATTACCACTTTGTTTTAGTATGCTTCCCTTTACATTTTTTAAGAAAAATTTAAGTAAAACAGACCAATAAAGAAAAATTGGTGAGTACATTTCAAGTTATGTTGAAACTATGCTCAATATCTTCACACGCGTTCACGCATACATCTTTCTTATTTCTTTGTTTATAAAACATCATACATAGAACCATGTTGTTAGTAGCAAATCATTTAAGATATGTACATACGTGAGTGTGTGTTCTTATAATAAGTTGGGCATAGTTTTGAATGAGTTTTTGCGTCACTTTAAACGTACACGCAGCTCCTTGTTTTGTTGATCTGAGGTATCGTAGTATACATAATTACAGCTGAAATCTCTTTATCGCTCTTGAATAAAAGCTGAATTCGTTCGCTTCATGTTCGATTATCCTTGTACAGCAATTTTATGCTCTTGAATATTTCTCGTATTGGTTGGTTTCATGGGTTACTTTTTTACCAGCGTATTTTTACAGAAGAGGAAGCAAACGGGCATATGTTTAACTTTTTTTAAAGAAGAACACTTTTCTCACGAGCTTCGAGTACCACGGCTCTGCCTAAGTTTAAACACTCTAATACATAATTTACAAATTATTTATTATATGTACTTACTAATATGTTCATTTTTGATACAGTTTGTAAAATAGTATTTATATTATTTATGAAAAAAGAAAGAAAATATCGGTGTAAACTGTAAATAAACTGGCATATTAATATTGAATCTGGATTGAGCCAAAAAGTACCAAGGATGATCGTAAAAAAGACAAATGGTTTAATAAAATTGACCCATTGTTCTAAGATGGATTTATCACTCGGGTTTTGCCCTAAATTTCTTTCTGTTTTATTACATTGTTCACATTTTACAGGATACGCCTAAGAATTATACAAATAATACATTTATAATATGTGTACAATTTACATACAGTAATGCAGTAAAAGGGCTTGACTTTTTTTAATAAAGTTTTAAAAATATGTGTCTTAGAGATATTTCGTATGAAATACTCTAGTTGGTAGATCCATTATGGTAGCTAGCTTTATTATGGATGTAGCACGAATAGGTTGACTCGACCGGGGAAGAACCACGCTCTCACATTATACCAGCTTGATATAGCAGCTGCTGTGTTTCGTATGGTGAGTGTAGAAAACCGGGGATCCTTTTTACTGGAAACGAGGCATTCCATCTTAGTCCTCGGCGGTGACAACCCATCTGCATCTTTTTTTAATAATGTTTTTATTTCATTAAGCATTTAACAATTTGCATAAGGTAGGGAGCTTTTTTAAGTAGTTTTTTTTTTTTATAGGATCGGATGACAAACAGGCACAGTCCACCTGATGGTAAGTGGTTGCTGTGACCCATAGACATCTACATCTATCTTCAATAAAGAATCAAAATGCAGATGCGTTGTCACCCGTGAGGATGGAATTTCTTTTCAGTAAAGGGTCTCTTCTCTATCACCATAAGCACAGCAGCGTTAAGCTGCTATTTTGCATTCTGTGAGCGTATCCAAGGTGAGCCCATTTTGCTACAACTATACCAGTAATATAGCTGAAGCAGCACACCACGTATAAAAACATTCTGAAACTTAAGATTACATATTATACAAAAAAGGTTCTCTCTCTCTCTCCCTCTCTTTCTCTCTCTCTCTCTCTCTCTCTCTCTCTCTCTCTCTCTGTGTGTGTGTGCGTGTGTGCGTGTGCGTGCGTGTGCGTGTGAATTTGCGTGTGCGTGTGCGTGTGCGTGTGCGTGTGCGTGTGCGTGCGTGTGCGTGTGCGTGTGCGTGTGCGTGTGCGTGTGCGTGTGCGTGTGCGTGTGCGTGTAAATTCGTCTCGAATTTGATGACACGGTTTGTTTTTAGGCGCGATTGCTAATAGATTTTGTTTTATGCAACAATAATAATATTTTTGTAAGATAAAAAGAGAATACTCATATATGTGTACAATTGTATATAAGTATTATTATTTTATTGAAAATTTAACTTAAGTATTAATTGTTACTTAATTAACTCGTCATCAGCGAGTCCTAAAGCTGGATAAAGCATGAAAGAAATTTCAATGCAATATAAATCTTCTTAACACTAAAATCCCGATAACAGTAATCTTAACGAAACGGGAACACCAAACAAACTAATCAAGCTTTCGTTTCACGAAACAGTCATCGTTTCATTCGCCACGTTTTTCAATTAAACACGTCGTAAAATACTCTACTAAAGCCGTGTTTAAAATAGAGTGTTTCAAAAGCCGCTATTGATATTCGATAGATAGTTTCGTTTCGTTACTCAAAAAAGCCGCTACAACCCACTACTACTGGCAAGCGATCCGCGGATCGAAAATCACTTGAATAATCGATCATTTTTTAAATAAATGTAATGAAAAAAAAAAACGATCGGGTAGAATTGATTCCAAAAAGTTTTTTTTATAGAAAATAAGGAGTATTGTACTTGGTTAAAATTAAAGTTGGTTTGTTAAAAAACTGCAAATCGAATGTAGTTCGGTAATTTTTTTCTATCGAGAAAATTGTATTGTATCGTGTATTGATCGGGTACATCTAAGTATTCTAAATGTAATAATTTGCCTATCAAAAGCCAATTTTAAAACGGACAAAAACAGGAACACCCAGCCTTAATAGTAAAACAAATGTAATTAATTTATAGTGCATTAATTGTCAGAAAATTGAATTGAATCCAGTTTACAATTTTAATAAGGCTAGATTATGTCTCTTAACTTTTAACTTTTTGTGTACGGTTTAATAAGTAATCCTTAAAAATGTCAAGGTTGTGTCGCTTATGCGGACATTTGGACTAATGTTTTGTAAAAGGATGGGGACAGAGATAGCATCAAAGGCCTTTTTCAGGTCTAGAAAAACTGCAAGACATTTTTTACCCTGATCCAAGTTGTTAATTATAAACGAGCTAAGAGCTAAGATTGCATCTTTTGTGGATTTACCTTGTCTGAATCTATACTGACAATTAGACATGATATCGAAGTTAGTAAGATAACTTAAAAATCTTGTGTTGATCAGTTTTTATAGAATATTGGAAATCAAAAGTAGTACTGTAATTGGCCTATAGTACACCTATATCTCCATTCTTATTACACTGGTGTTATAACAGTTTGTTTTAAAGGTTCAGGAAAACGCTATGCTTAAAACAAAGTTTTACAAAATGGCAAATTATAGAAGTAATTTGAGTTACTGCAAGTTTTAGAAAGTGCGCTGGAATGTTATCCCATCCAGAAGCACTGTTTGATTTTAGGTTCGTGAAAGCTGGGGCTATATATTAACTAGTGTTATATATTTACTATCATTACTTTTAGTTATAATATTTTTGGCAAGATTTTTGCCTATATTGGCAAAGATGTTCTTAACATGATTCACCGAATCTAATGGTGTTGCTTTTTGTTTGTGACAAATCTGTATTACTTACTTTTGATTGATTTAGATGTACTATCCTTTTAATATTATTCCAAAGACTTTTACTGTTATTGAGAGACATCCTTAGGACCTGTCTTTCATAGCTCTGCTTTGCTTTTTTATTATTTTATTACAACAGTTACGACATCTCTTATATATAATTTTTTGAATTTCATTGTGAGGATAGGAACGTACTTTTTTGCAAATTATTGCGATTTCTAATACAACACACAATGCCTTTATTTTTTGGAAGATGCACAATCTTTGTATTTTCTTGTAAGGATTCGCTCAATTTATTAACTAACATTCCTATAACTGTATGGGGATTGTCACAAAAATGTAATTCAGTGAGATTTTTTTGTAATAAACTGTAAAGGGCATTATTAAAATATGTTATTGTTTTTGCCTTTGTGGCATTCATTTAATAATTTTAATAGTATCGTTTCCTTTGTACAGCGAATGCGATGTTGTTAACATTCACGGAAACAGGGGTACCAGGGCCGCAGAACTGTTGAGTTGTTCCACGTTTTTGTCTTGTAAAATTATAATTTCCTATTATTTCAAATTAAATTTTACTTTACAATTTCGTGAATAAAACAACACTAGTTTAAAGTCACGTCTGCACCTTGCGGTGGTCCGGAAGGAAGAGGGTACTTGATCCTTAATCGAGGATATATCTAGATGTCCATGATCCACAGCATGCACTTATCATCCACAGCATGCACTTAGCATCAGGTTGACTTTGTGCTCGTATGTCACTCTTGTCTATAAAAAATATTTATTAGGTACCATCGACCATAAACAACATAGGCATATTATATTAATATTGTATATACTAGTTTTTTCTTGGACTCCCAGTGGTAGATGCGATAGAATATACAAAGTGTTGCAAAGTCTCTTCGCAGCGCCAGTGAGTCAAGCCGACCAAATAGAACTAGGTCGTCGACGATTCGAGCCTCTCTGCGCTGGATGCGGTCAAGTGGGAGGAGATGGCCCAGAGATGAGAACAGTATTCCGTGTGAGGCTGATTCGAACTTGCGCCTTGTAAAGTTGTAAGCGGTTGCAGGTATGAAATACTATCCGGCTCTACTAAAATACGCCAAGCTATTTAGAAGCCAATTTGGTCTTCCAGGCGAATGACGAACTGTACGCTATATATCAAAACTTTCTGACTGCTTTCGAAAGCTCCACTGCAGTAGCATCCTCAGATGCTACCTTGTCTGGATTGCCTTTTTAATGTCGCGCAAATTCTGAAACTCCATCGGAATAGTATCGAATGACATATTCTTCTACATTCATGTATTCTACAAATCGTATATAAATGTTAATAAGTAAATCACTACATATTTAAAATTACTTATAATAAAACATGATGTTGTACAAATTCTGCAGTTGAGAAAATCCAAAAAAGAAAATAGGTGACCATTTATTTTATGCCTTATTTGACAAGTTTTAGTTTGTCAGAAAAGTCACGTACAGCTAATACTAATCAAACCGTAAATTGGAATGAGCACATTACGTCGACTGGAGCGATGAACTTTTAGTTTTTTTTATTCTCCTTAATACATGATTGATTTGCAAGTGCTGTCATAGTATAATTAAACGATTATTTATCAAAGCTTTTTAATATTTAATCTGTACGTCATGATTTTCGATTTATTCTTTATTTAAACCTTTTAATTTTTTCTATAAAATAAAACATTCCCCGATACACTGAGCAGAAGTTATTTAGCATAGCCAATAGTAATTTACTGTTGAGCATGATCCATGCGTTCATTAGCAAGTATCAAATGAGTTCATGACCTCTTATATGCTATATGTAAGATATCTAGACCGGCGGCGCGGAATAATATCAAATGCGCGAGACTTTTAGTACTGCGTTCGTCGATCCGTACCTCTAACGTGGTCGCAACGTGGTTCGAACTTCACATAACCACGTCATTAACATAGTTTATAAACATGATGAGACTGTCCATGAAAATTTGTTAAATATTGTTAATAATGTTCCGGATAGTCGGTGATAGCCAGAAAAAAACTGTATGTATCATGGCACAACTTATTTATTTAAGTGCTCAGTAAACTATATACACAAGAGTTAAATATATTTGGTGGCAAGGCTTCTTTTCCACCTAGGAGTAGTCCTACATTCTATCCTATTACTGCCGCCAAATAGCAGTGCTTGCATTGGTGTGTTTCGGTCTGAAGTGTTAAAAGAGCCATTACAATTACAGGCTGTGAGACATTACATCTTAGTCCTCAGGGTAACCGACGGATCTGTAGCCTTCTTTGTATGAAGTTTTCTCCAGGTATTCATGGAGCACATTAGCTATTTACCATCAGGTAAGGACTGTAAGTTTGTTTGTCACTTCAGTTTTAGTAAAAATATTTATTTACAACGTAAATATTAATTCAGGTACACATCTAATTAAACTCGATTGTACAAACGCACACAATAGAACGTCAGTGTTAAAAAAATACTATTTATAAGGACCCGTTTGTACAAAAAAGTTATAAGTTATAAGATTTAAAAATAAATTATATACAAAAGTGGCAGGTAAGTCCACCATAAGCTTTATAAATAAACAGCTGGTTTTTAAATAAGCAACTACTTGAAAGATTCGTAGACCATGTTGAATAAAAATTGGCAAATGCGAAGTCGATACGATTCGTACTGGTATTGCTGCTTCATGGCTAATAGTAACCTTCGTACATTAATGTCTAGCCGCATGTCCGTGGGTTTTAGTTAATAGATAGTCTCTAAGATTAAGATGTTGACAAACATTGTTACGCCCACATGACTTGAAACTGATGAGGTGAGGGTGAAGCAGCGACAGCGGTGCGGCGACGCCATTGCCTTTTCTTTATTGTGTATTGCGTTGTTGCGTTATTTTAATTTAAGTCTGTTTGGTTTGAAATGGTGATATTATTAACATATTTTGGCTCTTAAATGTGATTGAAAAAAAGTGATAATAAAGAAAAATATATTGAGTTATACAAATTTTATAAATTATTGTTGCAGCTTGAATGGGACCACTTTCTGGAAGAATACCAGCGTAAAAACATCATGATTATGTTTCTGTGTGTTTCGTATGGTGGTGAAGAGACCGGGCTCTTTATACTTGTAACGATACATTCCAGTTTAGTATTCAAAGCATCAACTGGGCCATAGCATTAATTTACCTTCAGGGAACTGTGTGCCCGTTGTCACCCATAATTCTATTAAAATTACCACCAAAGAAGAAATGTAATGTGGTGGGTATATATTAGTAACAATTTAATTACTAATGACAATAAATATATTAATTTATGGCTTGCTTTTTGTTCCAAGTAAATTTAAGATACGAAATAAAAAACATTGTATTTTTTTCTGTAACTGGAAATTCAAGCATAAAGATTAATGTGCATCAACTATTATTATGAATATGTCAACTACATAAATATGACAACTTAGAGTATACATAAGCAAATTAGAGGCGTGCGTTGGCGCTTGACATTGAACAATAAGCACGGGTATGAACAGTATCAAATTGCAATTGCGATTGCTATTAGTCACTAAAAGACACGAGCGCTCATTGTTTCTCTCGCTGATGTTTACTTAAAATTTAAATTACTATGGTGAAATATGCAGTAGCAAGCTTTAAAAACGATTCACCGAAGCTAACTTAGAAGAATAATCATATTTCTTTTCATCGGTAAGTAACTATGATTTTAACTATAGATGAATAATAAAAGAAACGACAATTCATGTGAGCACACACGTTTAAATGACTATACTCTTGCTATGTTTGGCGATACCTACTGAACAAGTACAAGATATCGCCATATTGAAATATGTTCGTAGAAATATATTATCATGATTCCGACTTAAATTTTTTTCTTATTTATCTCCCTTATTATATTATACATATATATATATTAATATAATTTAATAATATTACACTTCATTTTTTGTTTAATTAAATACTTAACGATATTATTGTTTTTTTCTTTTCTTTTAAAATGTAATTGCATACTTGATGCTTTACCATACATTACTTTGAAGTGCCCAGCTTTTGTACGTATTTTGAAGGAGTATGGGAATGTGTTACCATTCTAGAGATAATGATGATTTATAATAATGATTTAGGATTTCAGTGGAGATATTTAAAATATTATAGACTATTTTCAAAGGTCGTACGCTTTGTATAGGACTTCGGTCATGAGCCTCGAGACCTCTTCGTGTTTTACGACCTTCGATGTATAATCGGTTGTTGCTACGAATAATGCATTGGGCGTGACTTCTGCCTTCTGTCTAACCTCAGGATATTAACTTTTAATAGACCAATTTAGAATTAAAAATTAAAATAAATTAAATTTAAATTCAACTAGTGAGCAAATGAGAAAATCATTTTAAGGCGGCACATAGTACGCTCAGAATATAGTGAACAAATTAAACATCCGTCCTCGTATCTCGATCGCTTATTAACATAGCGGATTGGTCTGTTACGCACAATCTCAAATATATACCGTATATTAACTTTTGAATGCGATAATATTTATAGTCACGGTAAAATTAAATTTTATTCGAGACGTTCTAGTAGAAAAGAGTTTAAAGTGTTCGTACGAGAAAACGGGTGCTGCCATCTGCTTGGAGCCTATAATTAACAAAAATTAAATCTAAACCCAGCATACCACTGCAAGACTTCAAAGATACTGTAAGCTCATTCTGCGTAGATCGAACGAAAAATTAATATTAAAAACTGAAGGTAGCCGGGCTAACTATGACATCGGGACGTCAAACATCTCAGTCCCCCCGTGACCATGGTGCTGTAAGCACCGAAACGTCGGTGTCAAAATAGTAAAATTAAACGCGATAAAATCCGTAAAAATAGTTTTATTCAATGCTATCAACTATCCCAAACTAAGTATTCTGTGCTAGATGTAAAACTTATTTGACAGTCGGTCGTAGTCATGAAAGCTGTGTCAACAGTGAGACAGCCATTTCAATCCAACATACCCAAAGAACGAATATTTTGAAATTTTGGACTAAATTGGCACTAACCCTATCTAACTCATGAATAGAATAAGTAAGAGTAGAGCAAAGCAGAGACAGTATATAACAAGAACAGAGTAGACAGAATAGAACAAATAGAGTACAATAGAGGTAGAATGTGAGAAATAGAATAGGATAGGATAGGATGAATGGGATAGGAGATAGGTTGGGATAGGATAGGATAGGAAAGGTTATGATAAGATGAGTTTTGGATAATAGAACGGAACGGAATTAAATGGAATGAATGTGAATCGGATGTAGATGAGACAGTAGAATGGGATGAGATAGGATGGGATAATTATTCGTTCGAGTCAGTTTTACTCCTCCTCCACTCCACAAACATTGCATACGCATACCAATTAATCCTTTACAAAAAGAAACAAATTAATCTTACAGAATACCAGCGTGAAACACCAGAATGATGCTGACGTGTGCTGGTGATTGTAGATAATATTTTTTAAGGCATTCCATTTTCAGGGATGACAATACTCAAATTGATTCTTAATCGAGGATAGATGTATATCGTGTCTATGTGCCAAAACATCCATAACATTAGGTGGACTGTTGCTCGATTGTACACTTATTCTATTAAGTGGTGGATAATTTTATATTTCAATAATTAACATTACCATCATAGTACCCAAATTAATACACGAATAATTAAATACTTAAGTAATCGGTATAGGGTAATGAAAGGTACTTTGATGCTCGTATGCATTGACCACCGAGACATATTATGACTATTTAATTTTATAACTTTAAAACATATTTTATTCACACGTGTTGTAGCAAGCAATCTGTGTCAGTCATTAATTTCACCAATGTATTGTATTAACAAGTTGGTTAACCACATACTGCTTGAGGTTATAATTATTAAGTAAATACTAAATTCAATTATAATTTCATTTATTGACTTCTGTTTCATTGCCAATTCAAAATCAGCTAACACTGTCATTTGCTGCAAATGGATCTTTCTCTTAATTGAAAAATTTGCAGAATCGCCAAACCACCTATTATAATATCACTAACCCATAACGACAAAACTAAATACACTATCGATAACGCTTATCGACAACAATAATGCACATCACTATGCTCGCCCTAAGGCCCGTGAGTGGGAGAGCAAAATACTCCGATGATTTGCAATGACTGCACGGACAAAATGATTCTAGTATGGTGAATTAGCCACAGATCAAGGTCACCGGGTTCGGTTGTCTGCGCTCAAGCTGTGTGGACGTGTTCTTCGGTCGAGCCCATGCACTCCCGAGTAATAGTGCTTTGAAGAACTATAACCGGCATTACTCAGTGCTCAGTGGTGTTGTGTGTCATTGCTGCCCAATCAGGTTGCACCGGCCCGCCGGCCATTGTTCCTTGTGTAAGTGATAGTGGTGCCTCACGCTCTGATTTTCAGTAAACTGTAAAGTAGTTTATTACACCACCGCGCCGCCCAGGCTATTCTATTGTTTCCTACCTCCCACCTGACCCTACCAACGCGCTAGGTATATATAGGTGTTCGTCTTTGCACACACCTCCCTGCCGTGGTGGAGGAGGGAGAACTGGTACACACGTGTTTTTTAAGCCTTAAAAAAGATGGCAGCTGTTACTATAGCCGAACTCACCGACTTTTTAAGTCACGTCTGCCCCGACGTTTGTGCGACCTTTTTAGCGCAGCGTAATATGCCCGCTGCTGAACGTCCGATCGTGCTCGTTGACGACCCATGTCGCCGAGCACCGGACCTGCGACCCCCGTGTCCGTTGACACCGTTTAGGACGTCGTGTCCCCCGCGCCTTTTGCGTTCTCGGCCCGTGGGCCGTCCCCGGCGTTCTCGGACGCCGAATCGGGCTCCAAGATGGAGTTAGACGTGAAACCCGCCAAGCCCGAGGCGACGGGTTCACCATAGTCTCGGGCAAAAAGTAAGCGCCCCGCCGCGAAAAAGTAACAAGCCTCACTCCGGCCCCTTCGTCCCTCTTCATCCCCTAACGCCACTTCGGCTAAAAGACCGCCTTCAGCGCACCAGCTGCCAAGGTCGCGATTAAAGCCGCGGGCAAAACCGGTCTCAGGCGTAAAGAACGCCGCCCTCGATTATCCTTCAGAACAAGTCCCGCTGGAGCAATCTATCAAAATGGATTGAGTCAGAAAATCTTCCAGTCCCAAGGTCCACAACGGTGGCCAGGCATTCATACGTCTCGACGACGGATGATTTCCGCGCTTTAACAGCGCATCTGAAAGCTCGAAACTGAGGCATTCACACCTACGCCCTGCGGAGGAACGAAACCTCCACGTTGTCGTTCGCGGGCTCCAAAGGAGCTCAAACCGAACCGTGCTTTAAGCGATCTTAAATCGCAGAACCTCCCGTTGGAAGAGCACAGAATACCCCCACCGATAAAAAGATACCTAAACCTTTGCCTGGTTATCCTGGACTGTCTCCGGAGGCAAAGAAATTTCAATGACCGCCGAATCTGCAATCTTACGGGGATTGCGGTAAAGCCCCGAAACAGGGGCATCGTGGTCAATGCCACCGATGCCAACTTTATGGCCACTGGGCCAAAAATTCTGCCCGCTTAGATGCGTTAAGTGTCTGAGCGACCACAGTACGCCGAGTGCACTCGAATACCCGGTCGAATGACCCTCCAGCTGTGTTCTGTACGGTGAGCGGGACGCAGCGAATTATCGTTGGGTGTACCGCTGAACCAGTAGACCGGCGCGGACGGCGGCTGGCGCTGCAGGGGTCCTCGGCATGACCCTTCAGTCGTACCGGATCTCGGTGTCGCAACCCGCCCCCTCAGGCTATCACCAAACTCGTCCCCGCTAAAGGACCTTCCAGGCAAGGCGTAAGCCCTTCGGTGCCTTCAGCACCAAAACGAACGCATGGGTTAAGCCCCGATTGTATGGCGCGTACGGCAGCCAGGCTCAAAAGCCGACGCTCCTCAGACATCTTCTACCTTCGCTGCAGACTCCTCGTTGGTCTGCAGCTTCATCAACAATAATGTTGCTGAAGTCACTTCTATGGCCCTGAAACTTCGCGAGGCGCAAAAACCCTCAAGATAAGCTCAATGCCACCATGAGCATATTAATCTTATCGACGCGATTGATTCATTCCAGCGCCTAAGCAATCATTTTAAACCATAATGGCGGTAACCTGCCGGAAGAAATAAACCTAGCTCTCGGCTGTCACGTTCTTTAACGCAAACGGCATCAGAGATCAAAAGGAAGAAATCGTGTACTTTTTGCGATCATGATGTCGACATCATGCTAGTGCAAGACCTTCTTGAAACCTAGCGTGCGCGATCCCAAAAAGCTAATTATAACTTAGTAAATGATGGCTGACCGGACCTAAAAGCGGCACCTTGATTTACTATAAAGGTCCTTGCACTGTATACCGATAGATACTCCACCGCTTTGCCTTAGAAGCATCGGTTTGTAGGATGGCACTTGCGGGCCATCCGCCCGTCATAATTGCATCGGCTTATCTGCCACCGCAGATACATTTACGACAAGCCGCATCTCGCTCACTAGATCTAGGTCAAGCGTAGTAATCGCGAGACCTAAACAATGCTTTAACTGCAATTCTAACGTAAATAATCCAGCGAAACGTATTATGTGACCTCACGGAGACTTACTTCGACGTTATCGCTCCTGAGAGTCCAACACTATCCTTTCTTTCACATCATCATCCGGACGTCCTTGATGTACACTACTAAAGACATCATACACTGTGCTCGATCGAAACTTTCGTCGAATTATGCTCGGACCATAGGCTGGTCGTATTAGAACTGGGCCGGTCGGCGGGTGAGTCCCTCAGACCAAAACCATCGTCGACTGGCGTAAACTCGAGTCAAACTCGGTCGGTCGTTCTCTGCAAAACGAGGTTAAACAACGCATAGCCGAATTTAGAAACGATAAAGGATAACCTCTTGAAAGTTAGAATCATCCCAAGACGCCTTTGGAGGTTGACTAAAGCTCTGAAAGCAGAGCAAACTGCCCCATGCCGCCTCTCGTGAGGCTGGACCACTCGATTTCGCCTTAGACGATCTCAAAAAGCCGAATGCCTAGCCGACAGTCTAGAAGCCAGTGTACATCCAACGTACCAGCAGATCCCTCACACCTACTAGAGGTAGAAGCGGGAGTCAAACATGGTCTGCGTTACCACCAGCGTCCCTCGATTATCAGACTTTCGATGAAGTCAATGAAACTATAAAAGCCTTAGAATAGATCAGCTACTGGGCTGAATGACAAAGCACCACTAATTTACCTCCTTGCAGGAACTTTCAACGCCTTCTCTCAGGCTCTTTCCCGGATATCTAGAAAAGAAGCAGACGTAATGAGATCTAAACCGGGAAACTGCGCTATCGATCCCACAACTACAGGCCCATCAGTCTACTCAATACATTAGGTAAATTATACGAGCGCATCATTCTAAAGCGCGCCTCCATCCTTCACTGAAATAAACAAACTCTTCCCTGACGAACAGTTTGGTTTTAGAGTAAAACACTCGTGCACTAACCAAATTCATCGCCTAACAGAATATTTTCTGTCTGGCTCAATACCACCATCCGACAAAGAAAAATCTCGAAACACGGGGCCCTTTTCTTTGATGTCACAAAGCATTTGATAAGGTCTGGCATGACGGCTTGCTCTAAAGCTGTATAAACTAAACGTACCTGACAGGCTCGTACACATCATCTGACCTACCCTTACAAATGCTCTTTTCGCTATCAGTGGAGGAACCCGTTCTTCGAAACGTTTTCTACAGGCTGGCCCCACAAGGCTCCGTCCTGTCTCCTCTTCTTCACTCTTCACGGTATATCCCTAAAGACCCAGTGGTAAACACTGCTCTTCGCCAACGATACGGCTCTCTTTGTATCAGATTATAATAGGAATAGTCTCACTTTAAAACTTCAAAAAGCTACCAATCGCTTGGGCGATTGGTTCCACTCCGATGGAAAATTGAAGTTAGTCCGAAAAAATGTAGCAATATACTTTCAAGCAGGTCAAAGCACACCCAAAGGTGTGGACCCAGAACCAGACTAGTGGTGCTTCCAGCCCCACGCCGCCCATCCTTGGGTGGCCAAATATCTGGGCATCACGTTCGACGTCCGCATGGGTTTCGCGAATCACATAAGTGTAGTACCAACAAAGCCAGGTCAGTCATTGGCCGTCTCAACCTCTTGTTAACAGGAGAGTAAGTTGTCTCTAGATACAAACTCCACCTCTACAAAAATGCGTTGAACTATCATGTCTTGCAAATGTAATATCCCCACACGTATAAGTCCCACCTAAAACGAACTACAGAAAGTTCAAAACTTTTTTCATCCGTAGAACCACCGAAGCACGGTGGTATCAACGAATTCAGTTACAGTGATTGTCAACTTCCCACTATCTCGGAATACTTCAGGTGATGTCTCAGCGCTACTTTGATCGCGAAACTCATCCGAACCAATAGTGGCAAACGCAACCAACTTCATCTCGTGCAAACATCGCGACTCTCCGTAGACCCGCGTAGTACTAATAGAACAACCACGCTCGCTCGATCCGTTGTTAAAATCATACACTGACACTACAACCACACCGTGGGACAAACACAAATAGGATAACGGATGGGGCGCATCGCACCCGTAGCGGGCGACGTTCCGGCACACCGCGTACACATCATACACCCGCGTGCCTGGGCGGTTATCACCGCCAGAAGATCGACCGACACAGCTAAACGGTCAGAGGCGGGGTTTGCACTTCTTCGGACAGTTAGTTGATGGCTCAAAATAACTCTACAGAGGACATGATGATTGGTAACAATACTAATTCATAAACAATCATCATCCTCATCCATCTAATTACCACTTTTCAGGCCGTGAGCCCTGTGTCAGATGAGCTGTCAAGGAGCCGCATAGGCGGCGCAAACATCACGAAAATAGATAGATCAAGGTCACCAATAAGCTGGCAGGCTCTCCATTGAGCCGATTAATTCTTGTACGGTGTGCTTAGCGCTCGATACATTGCCGCGCTTCGTATACGAGGGGTAAACAGCTATTGACCTGAGTTTGCCGCGTTTTGCAAGGACACTAAAAAATCCTTTCTGGCTTCCTCTTAGGACACACGCGGGATGGAATGGATCGCGTTATTTAAATTTATATTCAAAAACTTAAGGACTAACTATGATATTGGGACGTGAAACATCTCAGTCCACCCGTGACCATGGATGCTGTAAAGCACGAAACGTCAGGGAATCAAAATAAGTTAATTAAACATGATAAAATCCGTATAAATAGTTTTATTCAATATATTAAGTATTTCATTATGTAATTACATTAATGTAAATTTTCATTGCTTGCGCTCATAAATATCATTTTAATAGTCATATGATTATAATATTCCGTGTTCAAGACTGATTTTACGAATAACACAATTTATATTAAATTTATTCATCTCATAATAAAAGTAAAATGTCACGCGTGTAAATACTTAGAAGACAGTAATTTCTAAGAATTAAGTTCCTTCTAAGTGTTAAATTCGCCTCGCAACGTTGTTTCAATTTTCTAAAACTAATAAACTAATGCAGGAGTTGAAAAATTAAAAATTTGCTTTTCAAATTTCAAGAAATTTATTGACGAAGATTTGAATAACAGTTAACAATTAAATTAAAATCTAATTAAATTTCTAACAAGGGTTACATTGTACATATGCAATATTATCGTCAAGTACACATCGTTCACCCAGAGTTCCCTCCAACTCTAGCCGAATCATATAGTGTGGTTAATAAATGTTCATGTTATAAAACTTTTGTTCCTTTAAGTTGACTAAGGAATATGTCTATTATAATGTAGAATGTCAGGCGGACTGTGTGCTCGTTTGTCACATTTATTCAATAAAAAATATCTGAAAAACGGTTGACCCTGCAGGCCATCCCTGGAAGCCCTTATTTTCAGGCGCAACGCTCGAAAATCTA
Source organism: Parnassius orleans (assembly GCA_029286625.1). Taxonomy (NCBI): domain Eukaryota; kingdom Metazoa; phylum Arthropoda; class Insecta; order Lepidoptera; family Papilionidae; genus Parnassius; species Parnassius orleans. Next base: position 101,953 of record JAGSMP010000872.1, read on the forward strand.
TAAACTTTCGTATTTTTGTTTTTTATTTTTTGAAAATCTTTGAAACGGCTCGACTTATTGACTTGAAAATATAATTAGCTCGAAGTCTCAATGAACACTTTCAAACGCCGTGTCGCCCATCTCGATCGGTTGGTTCATTCTAAAGATATCGTACGACAAAATTTTATTCCAAATCGTACACGTAATGCAAACCATCTCTCATATTCTTTAATAGAATTCGTATATATATAATACTAGCGATCCGCCCCGGCTTCGCACGGGTGATTTCTGGATCTCGAAAACAGTACCACCTACCGGATCCAAAAGTCAATCTAAACCATCGAGGGACCCATTCAAATACACACAGAGATTTATCAAAATCGGTCGATCCGTCTTTGAGTTTTGGCGTGAAACTATTAGGAGTACCATTAATTTGCTGATGGATTTCTGTTTTGTGACGAATTTAGACGGTCAGTGGAACTCTCAGTCAATTTATCGCTCGCTAAGTGACTTTAAAGTTAGTCGTTAGTCGAGGAAATAAATAATGAAATGGAAGATCGTTTGAGAAAAAATAAGGAAATAAATTCAATAAGTATTCCAAAAGAGAGTGATAAGCAGCGTGCTCATAGATTTTCACAAATGAGAGCTTAAGCAAATTCCAAGAGACGTAATAAAAGTCCAGAACATCGTCCTAAGCGATTTCGTCTGATACACGAGCGCTTATTAAACGAAGTGAAGAAGGACGTTCTCATCAACTGAGCTGAGCAAAACTGAAAAGTAATGAACTCACGGACTCGGCTTGATGTACGAGCGTTTATCAAACGAAACCGATTAACAGCGTTCTCACCGACTCAGGTTGATACACGAGCGTTTATCAAACGAAATTAAGATTGATTCGATTAGACGCTATACAGCAAGCGAATCGCAATTGCGGGGACGTATCTAGTAAAAATGATTATGAAAGGACAAATGGGTACTAGACGAAACGGGTATCAGACGAAACTGAAGAACAATGTTTTTACAGACTCCGCTTGATACATGAGAGTTTATCAAATGAAACTGAAGAACAACGTTCTCACCGACTGCTTGATACACGAGCGTTTATCCAATGAAACTGAAGAACAACGTTCTCACCGACTCTGCTTGATATGCGAGCGTTTATCCAACGAAATTAAGATTGATTCGATTAGACGCTATACAGCAAGCGAATCGCAATTGCGGGGACGTATCTAGTAAAAATGATTATGAAAGGACAAATGGGTACTAAAGTGTTAATCCATAATGCGGCACAATTTATAATCTGCAAAATTTCATCCAAATCGTTGGAGTCGTTTCCGAAAGTATTAAAATTTTATTTTATGGGGTATTTATGAGATTATTATTTATTTATGAGATTGACTTACATACAAACCGGAAGTTGCTATTTCGACAGTTTTGCAGAGCTCAAGGTGGAAAATTAAATAATCACAAATGGATGCTATTTAATGATGCAATTCAAGTTTAATTTCTCAATTGAATAGTTTTCAAAAATATGAAATAAAAATCTGATCCATATATTATTTTATATTACTTTTTCCCTAGTGTTATTCTATGCAATATCAAGCTCAAGTACTCAAAATATACATGGGGCTCTCCATGCCAAATTGGATGGTTTTAAGAATTTCCATTTTCGATTTCCTCGACCTCTCGATATTTTTTGGTACCCATCAAAAAACCCTTCCTTTTATGTAAAATGTGGAGTTTATCCAAATCCTGGCATAAATCACTATGAACTTTGTAAAAATGCCAACCTGCTCACACAACGAGAATAGTTGCGTCTATATTATTTGTTAACGGTTTGTGTAGAAACTAAATTGATTGTATGCGTTTTCTAACCCTCTTACCATTTCACATTTCGTCTTGCAATACAAGGTATACAAACTATTTTTACGTGCTTATGGCTAAGACGACTTTTTCGCAGGCTTTACCGCTCTACAGACTAACCACTGTATGTAACTTCATGTTAAATAATTCTGATTGTCTTCTTCATTTATTGGGATACAATCAACCAGTCACAGCCTGCACGCGAGGGATTGACGATGTATGCAGGGGCATACATCGTCAATCCCTCGCGTCCCGGGGATGAGTCGCTCGCGTCCGTAGGCTTTGACCACCTAACCCTAGGCCCACCCTACACGTGTCCCGCGGTGTGAGTGCTCCATGCAGGAAGTGCTTTTTATACAGCGCTCGGTGCGCAAAGCACTCCTCTCCCTGGACGTTAACAAGTCAAGTGGGCCTGATGGAGTCCCACATATTGTGCTAAAGACGTGTGCTCCGGGTTGGCATCGGTTTTAACGCGTCTTTTCATACTCCTACTCACTAGGCGTAGTGCCGAACTCATGTAAAACAGCTTTGGTGCCCGATCCTAAAGGCGACCGCTCAGGTCCGTTCCAACTACAGCCTATCGCTATCACCTCCTTTCTTCTCTAAAGTAATGGACTATTATTAACTGCCAGCTCATGCGGTACCTTGAGGATAACCAGCTGATTGGTGACCGCCTGTACGGTTTCCGTCGAGGTTACTCAGCTGGTGATTTCTAGGTTACCTAACTTAGGATGGGCGGAGGCAGTGGGTCAAGGGCCGTTAGTTTGGACATAAGGAGCTTCCATTGAGTTGAGTTTAGCAGCCTTCTTTCAAACTTCCTTCCTATGGGCTTCCCGTAATTTTGCAATTGGATCATCAGTTTTCTTGCAGATCAGACATCAAGGTCTTAGTAGACGGTGCATGCTCCGATTACGCTACGTAACGCTGTATTCCACAAGGCTGCGTGCTATCACCAACGTTGTTGCTGCATATCAATGATATGTTGCAAACTGGTAACAAAGTTTGTAAGTCAAAATAAAACACAAACTTTGGGGTCTTCAGAACCCCCACCCGAATCTCGTATGTAAGGAGCGCGACGGGCCGAGGGTTAATTTTGCATTTATTAGTGCTACAATAAATAAAGGTTTTTAAACATAATATTTGGCTAGTTCAGACAAATACTAGTGTTAATACTTGAATCTTAAATATTTGAATTTGTAAATCTATTTTTTTGTTATTGAAAATGTGATAGGAATATCTTATTTTAGATTATCATAGCGGTAGATTGTTAGTATATATATGCCAAAGGGGTAGCAAAGGACTCTATTACTAAGCCTCCTTTGTCGTCCGTCCACCCGTCCTTCGTCCGTCCATCCGTCTTTTTATAGGATAGTGTGACAAGCGAGCACACATTCCACCCGATGGTAAGTGGTTGCTGTGACCCGAGACATCTAAATCTTTCCTCAATAAAGAATCAAAATGCAGATGCGTTGTCACCCGTGAGGACTAAGATGGAATGCCACTTTTCCAGTAAAAGGATCTCCGGTTCTCTACACTCACCATACGAAACACAGTGTTGAGCTGCTATTCGCTGGTATTCTGGAGAGGCGTGATGCTTCCCAGTCGAGTACCATTCGTGCTAAACTACTACTATGTAGCTGCAGCATGGCTCTACCACGTTATGAAACTCTACCTTACTCTACCACGTCTGTCTGTCAGCGGGCTGTACCTCATGATCCGTAATAGGTAGACAGTTAAAATTTTACAGATTGTGTATTTATGTTACCGCTATAACAAAAAAATAATAAAAATTAAAATCAATCAAAAATTTAAAGGGGCTCCCCTACTATGACCGTGTATTACGATGGTATGGAACCCTTCATGCGCGAGTCCGACTCGCACTTGGCCGGTTATTACATTTACCATCTTGCTTGCCATCTTTTTGGTTACACCAGTAGAAAAACAACACCACTACAGTAGCATACTTTAACTTATTGCGTTAAATTTACATCCTATATCGTCCTACAGCTGGGCACTGGACTAGGATGGAGTGCAAGTAGATCACTGAGCTACTGCAGTGCGTTTTGACGGATTTCATAGGTCTTTAAAATAACTTTATACCTCGGAAATGCAGGCTTTCTCGTGATATTTTACCTCACCGCCGAAGACGTGTTCAATTCGCGTATAAATTGTAATTAACAATTTCATTGATGCTGACAGAAATTGAACACTGGTTGCTGAAATATACGGCGAGCACTTAGCCCAGAGCTACCACAGCTCATACATACTAAGCTATTTTATATTCTGGAATGAACCTTTAACGTGGGGTGCCTCCTCAGTGAACACTTTTGATTTATTCGAGGCAGTTACCGTACGTTTTCTGCATAGTTTGAGTTATACTACGGATCCGCCGCTGCTCAGCGAAAGGGCCATTTCTTATTCTCTCGAACATAGTTGGACATAATGAAGAATGTATAAGTGGGTATGTTAGTAAATTTGGAAACTAGTGTAAGAAGCTATTTTTATGGAATAAGGGTGACAAACGAGCAAACTTGTGCTCGGTTGTCACATTCCACTTGATGATAGGTGGATGCTGTGGCGCAATGACACCTACATCTATCCTCAAATAAGAATCGAAAGGCGAATGAGGCATTAAGCGAATATTTTGTGAGAGCGTGGTCCTTCCCCGGTTGAGATGACCCACTCGTGCTACAACCTTAATACGAGTATAACTGCAGCGTGGCGCCAATTTTTAAATGGAGTATGAACTCACTTTACGAATTGAATAAAACTACTTTTATGGAATACATCGCGTTTAATAACTTATTTTTATTAATTCCCGACCTTTCGGGTGCTTTACAGCACCCATGGTCTGAGGACTGAGGTGATTGACGTCCCGATGTCAGGTTAAGGAGTACCTTCAGCTTTTAATTATTTTTTGGTCCGATCTACGCAGAATGAACTTACTGTGTCTTGAAGTCTTGCAGGGGTATGCTTGGGTTTAGTTTTAATTTTATTAATTACAGGATCCCAAGCAGGTGGTAGTACCCAGCCTCCCTTTCTATTGAAATTAGGATGTTTTTTTAATTTCAATAGCCTCACGTATCGTCCTTGGCAGGAATCGATGTTCTTTCGCGAGAATTTGTGGTTTATCAAATCTAATGTAATGGCGGGGGCCGTCTAGGATATGATCACAAACTGCAGACTTCCCTCACCAAATCATTATGTAACTTTACGAATTTTGGTATTTTTGGTATGGTAAAAATGTTTTGATTTCCTAGTCAAAATTGTTTATACAATTTAGACTTATTTTAAACTTGTATTGAAGTTCATTATTGCGTCTAAAGTCTCTAGACTATAAATAGATATTGTTTTATTTGTGTAGTACACCAAATAGGTGTAACAAGTAAGGTCCTTTTACTGTTACTTAGGCGTAATTTAAAATGTTTCTCTAATTTAATCTTTGGGTCATTCCTATAGACAAGCATAGGCTTATTAATTTATTCATTCATTCATTACTGTCCATCAAAAGTCCACTGATAAACAAACGCATGGGGCGTTGAGTTATAGAAGGGATATGCCATAGTTGCAACGCATAGCAACCGCAATTTTAGGTTATTATTATTATTGTGTTTTATCAAAAAGATGCTGCTACCCATCTCTTGATTCACTTTCCTTCTATCGCCTCTAACGACGCGAACGGGTATTAGATTTTCGTACACCACCACCACTTGAAGAAAGCTTTTTTTTAAAATAATTAATTAATTAATAATTTAGAAAATATAAAATAGTACAGCCAACGTCTTACGGACCTAAATTATAATCACACGTTACCTTGGAGGAAATCAATTCGACAGGCGTTTTCTAATTAGAAACAGGGTATATTTCACCTAGGTTCTGAGTTCCTAATTATAATTTGTATTATTTTATTCTTAAAGACAAACTTACAGCATTCGGAGTAGGAGAGTAGGAGTTATAAATTAATTTGACTTTCATGTGGGCCGACTGAGCAAAACAAGAAAAAATTATTTAGTAAATATTTAAACAATCTCTTTATGTATCATGTCAACAAATTAACAACAGTTATTTATTACACTGCTTAACTTCTTAGTTCGTATCGTTTCTTAGTTCCTGTGTCGTCGAGGACTTTGCAAGTCAATATACATATAACGAAATGAAAGTTTCTGTTCAAATATTAAACCTTTCATGTAATATAGTTTGCAATGAAAGGAATGAAAAGTTATATAAGCTCAACTTATTATTGCATAATTCTCCAATATATTTCGCCAATATAGCCAAATTAAAATATAATGTAGGTTGGGAAAAAAGTTTATTCGTATTTTATATACAAATTCAAGACATTTCTTTTTCAAAGTTTAATTACATTTAATTATGATATATATGCGCCATTTTGTTCGAAAACATGTTGCCATCATTGTGTAGGTAGTGACATAATCCCGTTGCTGTAGAAGTCTTGGGATTTTTGATCGAAAAAATGCGACAAGTAGTTTTGACAGTCCTCTCTTGATGTTAACCTAATATTACCCAAAGAATTCTGAAGAGACCGAAACAGGTAAAAATCTAAGGGTGCAAGGTTAGGACTATATGGTGGATGCATAAATTTCCCAACCAAACTCTCTCAATTTTTGCTGAGTGGCCAAAGATGTGTGTGGTCAGGCGCTATCATGATGAAAGACCACTCCTTTTCTGTTGATGAATTCCGGCCGTTTTTTCTCAATTTCTTGCTTGAGTCTCATTAGTTGTTGGCAGTAGAGATCCGAATCGATGGTTTTGCCCGGCGGTAAAAGCTCATAACAAACGATACCCTTCCAATCCCACCATACACACAGCATTCTATTGCGTGCGCGTCCGGGTTTTGCTACAGTCTGTGGAGCTTGACTACCCTTTGACCATGATCTTTTTCGCACGATCTTGTCGTAAGTGATTCACTTTTCATAACTAGTGATCAATCTTTTCAAAAACGGTTCGGTTTCAGTTCGTTTCAATAGAGAATCGCAAATGAGTACACGATTCGATTCATTAGGTTTCTTTCAGTGAGCTCGTGTGGAACCCAAATATCGCGCTTTTTTGTATAGCCAGACTTTTTGAAATGGGTCAAAACTGTTTTCTGGTCAATCCTCAATTTCTCGGCTATGACGTAACTACTAGTATGCCGATCTTGCTCCATTATTTAAAAAATACCATCGACTTTATCCTTATGAGGGTGACCAGAGCGAACTGCATCTTTGACATTAAGATTCCCGGACTGAAAACGCTTGAACCAACTTTGTGCTACTCTTACTGACACTGCACTAGGTTCATAAACGTCACGAAGAATTTTTCACGGCTTGGGTCGCATTTTTCCTTTTTTGTAATAAAACTTCAGAATGTATCAATTTCTTCGTTAGATTCACTTATTTTTGGCTGACAGAAAAACAATTGAAAAATATCACAAAAGAACTTTTAGAATTCATTCAGCTTAATGCAGCTGTGTTTTGTGTAAATATAAAAAAATACTATACCATATTTTAATAGAATTTTTATTTTACAAATTTTTGTGAGACTTAAATGCAATTATTTCTAACTAATATACAATTTCAATTTATGAAAATGAATATACAGAGAAACACAAACTTGTTTACAAAATAAAAAAAATCTTTAAAAAATGGTGTGACATAAGTAGAATCGGACAGATTTAAACAAGACAATAACCACTCGATTCCCCGATCGGTTCAGTGAGAGCTTAGCTCATTTACCCTATGATTGTCTGAAAATCCCAAGAGGAAAAAGTAGTTACGCGATCGAAAGAATACATAGAAAGTTTAAAAGTACGTAATATATTTGATTGAGATCTATGGTTATTACTTATTCGTACAAAAGATAAAAGTTAATGAGCTAAGACTTCATCTCCAGATAATAAGATATTATTAAAATTTATATAACCGTGACGAGCAAATGTTTCCGAACAAAAAAAGAAAAAATAACAGTGTAGTATTTTAGTTAGTTTATATTTAAGATTAGTTCATAATGGCTGCAGTGAATGGGTTGCATCGACCAGAGAAGGACTACACTCGCACACAATACCATCGTGAAATAGCAACATAATGCTGCTGTATTTCGTATGAGTTCGAGTGACGAGAATCGAAGACCATTTTCACTGGAAGCGAGGCATTTCATATTAGTTCATAGTTCATTTTGATTATTAATCGAGGACTAATCAAATACTCTTTTGATAATTCCACTTAATACCCTTAATAAATGGTACCTACCATGAGTAAAGCAACAATCCTGGGCACAGGCCTCCTCTTATTATTCGAAATATTTTTTTTTTCATTTTTCCGACACGCAGGTTCCCTTACGATATTTTCCTTCACCGCCGAGCATGTGGTGAATTAGCTGCAATTAACAATAAAAAAAAACTTACAATTGCAATTAACAATTTCATTGGTGGGGTTCGAATTAGTATTGTTTGCATACTGAGAAATTTACAGCGAGTGCTTGGCACCTGATATTTTTGAAGTGAAACTTCTTTATCGACGTAGCGGAGAAATTTAGTACAACATTAAAAAGTCACGTTTTCTTGTAACGTTTCACTGTCGAAGCTGCATGAGTATTCTATTATTTAAGTCACTTATGTAAAATATGAAATAAAATAAGAATGATATGTGGTGAGTAAGTTTCACAATGTACGTGTGTACACAATTACACGCACAATTTTTTTACATGCAGAAATGCCTACGCATACCCGCCTCACGGGAGCAAGGGCCGACTAAATCGCTATGGTGTTCCGACTTCGCCGCGTAATGGCAGGGCCACATTAACGCTTTTGCACACATCCGCCGCCCGTTGTTAATATATATATTTAAAAAATAAAGAAAAAAATATATATATATATATATATCTTAACAATTTTGGTTACAGTTAAGTAGAGTTACTTATTGATATTCTTTAATAATTTCCACTGATAGAATTCTATGTGTTAGGTGGTTTAAGCATATTAGGCCGCAGCACAAATAAGTCGGTTCGACCCGGAAGATTCACGAGCTCGTACATTATACGTCTATGGTGGGAGACGAGAACAAAGACAAATTTTGGTGGTAAGGGCGTTCTCATGGGAGACAATGCATCTGAATTTAGATTCTTAATCAGAATAGATGTGAGATAGGTGTACGGGCTGTAGCACAATCCACTTCATCCAGCAGGAAGTCTATGAGGTCGTTTGTCACCCTCACACAATCGCTAAAAATAATGATATTGATAGTAATCACACGATTACTGCAATTATGTTTATAACAATAACATTATAATTATAACGTTATAATAACCTTACATTTTAAGAGTCGACAGAAGAAATGAAACAGGATATGGGCAGCAGTATCTTCATGATAAAAGTCAAATTAATAAAAACTGCAGTTATACCAGTTAACCAAGCGTAACTACTGGCAATTATCCGGCATAACAAGGCAAGAAGGTTATGTTCAGCAGTGGACTTTTGATAGGCTGTAATGGATGCATAGAGATAAGTGACCACCATCCATGAATATTGCTACATACGAGGAATTTCAGGCACATTGCTCGCTTTGGGGACTATTTTCATGGGTAATGTGTGAAGGGACAAAAACAGGACTAAAGGGACAAAAACGCGATAAATGGCTTCGCGCCGATTAAATTCCTATGCTGTTCTGCTTAGGCCGCATATAAACACAAATAATCATGAAAACATCCGTTGATGCTGCTTATTAACTGGTAGACTCAAGAAAATCACAAAAATCAAAAGAAAAGAAACCTTTTAATTTTACAATGCCGCCCTATTCTTAATATTTCCGTAGCTCACTGTAAAATAGTTCTTGAGCGATTTTAACTATTTCCTCATTTTGATGTTTCTGCTTGAAACTTCTCGTTATGTAAGTAGGTGGTTATATCATTTATTAAAAATAAAACTGCAACAACTGCTTGAAATATTATTTACTATAAGTATATTAAGATACCTTAATACTTTTATAGTAAAATAAAGAAATAAATTTAATAGTCAGGAACAGATGTTATCTAAAATTAAATAAAAACGGCCACTAAGTACTCATATTTCATTTTCTGGTAGTGAAGTAAATAATTTTGTTGAGTGTCGTATCACATGCTACCTAAATTTTGGATATACAGGGAATTATATAGTAACGTAAATTTTGCATTGAATAATTTAAATAAACACGCCTCAACTCATAAAAAATAACTTTAATTCTGAAATTTTAATTGTAATAAAAGTTTTTTTACTCTCAAACTTAAACCACATTAATGTACTGCAAAATTCTATTTGAAAATTTATTTGCCGGAAAACTGCCTGGCTTAACATGTTATATGCTCTGTATTACAGTGTTCCGTGCAAAATTAGGTCAATCGAAATACGTATGGAATCATATGGTGACGTCTGTCCGTCTGTATAGACAGACGTCACCCAATAATAAGCCGTATATCTGTAAGCCAATAAAACTTGCAAAGTAGAGGATCAGGGACAGTTCTATTTGCATATGCGAGAACACCTGACCATTTATTTTCTTGTCCCAAACTCAATTCTCTTTATATGATTTCTCACCCCAACTATATCTCGTCCTAATTGTATGGTATCCCTATTATCATTAGTATTTACACCTTTTATAAATGTTTTGTGTTATTTTATACATACAAATAACCTTAAATACTGTTTATAATAAGTCTAACAGAGGTGATGAATCCTTTATTATTTATGGTTTTGTCTTTTTTTTTAGATTTGAGAATCAAAAGGTGGTAAACATTAAATGTACAAAATTATTTTGTTGTCACTCCATGACTGACAAGGTATTGACAGAATTGTTTTAAAAGTAACCAAAGAATAAGATGAAAAAGAAGAAGAAGAAATATAATAAAATGCAGTTACTCAAATACAAACTTGAGGTTCTAAGTAAAAATTTTCGAATAACGGTCTGGTTTGTTTAGGAGGTTGTAGCTGTGGCTGTTTTAAATTTTTCCGAACATCGATAATAATTTATAAGTGATTGATAATTTTCAGTTTTATTTATTAAAGTTAAGTAAATTAGGTTATCTCTCCTGCTACTACTATAATATTAGAGTCGTTCAAAAATCTGAAGAAAACCCTGTAAACATTAAATAAGTTTAGAATTAACCAAAGCTATCAGATTCCCTTAAATCAAATGATATTATCTCAATTTAGTAAAATAATATAACTATCACCAGGTCATAAAATGAATCATAAGTCTTAAAATGTTTCAAAATACAACTAAAACATTAAAACGCTAGAGAAAACATAAGTTGCAGAGATTTAAGCTTAATGAAGAAAAAAGTTTATAAAATAAGGACCTTAAAACTTAAGACCCTAATAGCAGTCGCCGGGGATAATCCTTTCGCTAGTAAACTACAAAATTTTGTTTCACGTTAAGCTCCTTACTACACATTACTTTACTGGTACATTCCTTTGCATAACGTTCTAAATATTTTTTAAATCTTATAAATATTTTATTTGCATTTGTATATTTTTGTATTCGAAGTGAAGGTACTGCATTTAAATTATTTTTTTTTCTGGTAAGTAGTCGACAACAGCGCCACCTACCGGGTCCAAATGTGAATTCAAACCATTTGGGACCCATTCAAACACACAAAAATTTCATCAAGTGGGTCGAGACCGTTTATAAGTTTTAGAGACTAACGGACCAATTGATTTTTATATTTAGATATATATAATTTTATAATAAAATATGTACAGTAGTTTAATAATTGGAATCAGTGTCAATTAATATAAAATAAATTAAACCAAGAAAATAATAAATTATGTAAACGTTTGTAAGATGATGCTCTTAAGTTTCGAGTGATGCTTAATAGACTTACTAACTTTAATACTGATTTAAAATACAACTATTAATTTATTTTTTAATTAAAATCAGTTGTACGCTGTACGTGCTTATGACATAATCATCAGACTGAAACTGTAAAAGAATCGATAGTTGTCTAATAAGACATCCGTTATACATTACCGTCGCTATATTTAATAGCCGTAGATTTAGTTTGTCTTTTTTTTTTTAACATTTACCAACAGGACATTTACATAACATTACCGACCAACAATGGTACTCGGCTCCAACTAGTTGTTTTCTCTCGATTAAAAGATCGTGATTGACACGAAATTGACGCTGGCTGGGATCGTACCCGAGATGCTCGCGTTTTGTGAAAGTTACAGCGCTGCTTAGCCCTCAACTACCACGGCTCATGTTCATAAGAATTTTTCTTTCACACCCCCTTCGCATAAAACTAAACACCTACAACTTTGTAAGTTTAATAAACTACACGACTTTAGTCGCAGATCTAAAGTTTGGAGGGCTCAGAGACTGAAGACTTTTGTCGCATTACTTTACACGAAAAAGTCAAAAGAATTATCTATTCTCTTTCTCCTTCATCATCAGCCGTAAAATTATATGCTTCAAGACATGGGCCTACACCTACTATAGGGGTGATTTGCCATAATTGGCAGGCAGATTGACAATCGCAATACAAGACGTCTAACAACTTCAACGTTTCTGCCCGAAACCGGTCTGGATATTTTATGTCTGGCTCTGTCACATTATATTATATAACCATTGTATATCGAAAGCCATTAGATTTTTCTTGTTTCTCATAGTTACCTCTTACTTCACCACCGGACTTATAATGGTGATGGATTTATTTATACTGTATATAATTATATTTTTCCTCCCTATCATTGAAGTTTGCAATGCAATGTTTTCATAAATTAGAGTAATTTATAACCTCTTTCTCTGTTTCTTTTTCATATTTTCTCAGTGCATATCAACTCTACTTAGTTTTATTTTAAATATAATATTGAAGAGGGGGTGCCGTATCTTCAGTGTTTAAATTTAACATAGCTAATAGCAATTTAATGAGCATGATCCATGCGTTCATTTACAAGTATCAAATGAGTTCACGACCTCTTATATGCTATATATAAGATATCTATCTGGCGTCCTGAAATACAGGCGTAAAGCCTAGCTTAGCACCAGTCTCCCTCAGTATAATATTGAGGCTATACTATAATATTATGTACAATAATTCTGTATTGTGGTGAGAAAATAAATTATTATTATTATATTTATGGGGTATTATAGTATTCTCTCATCTGATTGGGCTGAATAAATATTTTAAAATAATAAATAAACATAATATATATTTAATATACTAACATAAATAAATAAATAACACATAAATAAATAAATAATACATAAATAAATAAATAATACATAAATAAATAAAAAACCCAACAGATGGAAACCCTCGGCGGAGACCAAACGGCCGAGGTTGGGAAAAGGAGAAACCGGCGGACGATGCGGGCGGTATCGAGGAGCACCGCCTTCTGCATTTGAGCTTGGAGCGGTCCGTCACGGGTCCCAGTCGCCTCAGATGAGAGGCTGACTGGGATTAACCCGTTCGCAGAGACGACTACAGGTATAATTTCGGTCGGCAGTCCACCCACATGTCGGTCACCTCGTGAGCCAGGTCCAGATATTTTGTTCGCTTATCTGTTTCGGCTTTCACGAGTTCTCGTCATACGGAATGGTGATGTCAACCAAAAATATCCTGACTGTGCCCGGTCCATCAGCACAATATCAGGCTTATTCGCAAGAACAGTCCTGTCTGTGATGATGGCCCGGTCCCATGAAACCTGGCGCGGTCATTTTCGAGCACGGCTTCTAGCAAGTACTTGTAATACAGCAATTTCCGTCCACGAGACCGCATTTCAAACGCGAGCTCCTGGTGTAGAATTCTGGCTACTAAGTTGTGCCTGTGCAAGTACTTAGGTTAGAAAGCGCCGAACAACCGGATGACATGCCTAAGTGACTCACCGGGATGGCGACAAGCTCGACAGACTCGACGGTGCCATCCCTTAGGATGTATCTCCGATAGTTGTTGGTCTTAATAACCTGATCCTGTACCGCACAGACAAAACCCTCAGTTTCCCAAAAGAGGTCACCAAAACGTAGCCAGTGGAGGCAACTGTGTCTACGAAAAGCATGACCTTAGAACCTCCGTGGAGCTCCTTCTCTTTCACCGGTCTCCCGGTCGGAAATGCTCTGTACTGGGTCTTGCCATTGCTCATTGGCTAAGGATAGAGGTAAGTCCTTTCTACAAGAAATGACGTCCCCATAGAAAGGATCATCCGATCTCGTCAGAAAGTAATTACGGGCTGCACACTTCGCGATTATGCATGGTAAGCGCGGCAAAAAGCCACGCCCACCATGTTTCAGCGGCAAGTACAGGCTCATAATCGACGATCTCGGGTGATGCATCCTATGGGACGTCATAATAGTCTGGACTTTTCTATCCAGGGCGTTAAGTTCAGTTGGGTCCACCTAAGTATGCCAAAGGTATACATGAGAACAGGCATGATTGGCCTTATTGCGTGTGTCTTATTCACACCGGACAAAAGGCTGTTAAGCACTTTGGTCAAGCGTGCATAAAACATATCGCAAACTGACTGCTTCCGCCACCCGCCTCATCGATACCGATGCTCTGTGACATACCTAGGTATCGGTATGTTTCAGCCTCAGAAAGGGTCCTTATGTTGATGGGCATAGATAAGTCTATGCCCTCAGGTTAACAACCCTTCCCTTTCAACATGGAGGAGGACCGCACATCCGTCCCCAGCTCCATTCTAATAGAACTACTAAAATCACAAGTGATGTTTAGCAATTCCATAAATAGGAGCGACTGGAGGCGAATAATTTGAGATCATCCATATAGAAAGGTGGGTCACTTTTGTACTCCTTTCCGGCTGAAATCCTCCGGAGTCCTCCAGTAATGTACTGGAGGGTTCAGGAGAGAGCAAAGCCAGATTGGACTCAAACAATCGCCCTGGAAGATACCCTTCTTATCCTTATGTGGCTTTCGCATCCGTTATTCGCTCGCCTAGATGACAAAGGTTGTACTCCATTGCCCCATACACTGCCGAGAGTCTCTAACTGTACAGTCAATCTTGTACAGCTCGGGACCCTCTTTAGCCATGTATGGGCACCGAGTCAAATGCCTTTTATAGTCTATCAGGCGGCGGAGAAGTTCCGACGGTTGCGTTTAACCCTTTTAATGACCGCGTCAATGAGGTGGTTCTTTGGTTCCACGACCACCGCCCCGACATCCATTTTGAGCGCGCGACACACCTGATTTAAATCCAGGTGACAAATGATTCGCGTACTCAAATGGATGTCAATCAATCTCTATATATGGGTAGGACACGTAGTAGGGCGGTATTTGCTAGGTCTGTGGAATCATGGTCTTTAGGAACCAAATGAGTGATCCCAGTAGTGAAGAGGCAGGGGGCGACTTTTGGTCGAGCCTCTTAGAACTGTCGGGCAAGTACAGCGTGACACACACGAACCCTTCAGCCAGTAGTGATGCAATCCGTCGAGTCCCGGACTTTTCCAGTTCGGGCCCTACACCGCCTCAGCTACGTCATCCGGCGTTATGATGACGGGGTCCATGGGCGTAACACTCGCACGGACTCGCCACTACTTCCGTCCAAGGCCCTCGCTGTGGTTTACGGGCTTCGACCACAGGCCGCGCCAGAATGCGACAGTGTCGGCCTGATTCGGTGCTGGGCCCGTTCCACGTACCATTGGTCGCTCAATGACTCATAGAGCCTCTTCTGATCACTCTGGAAGAGACGATTCTGGTTGAACCGTCTTGACCTCTCGCTATATCGCCGAATCCGCTTTCCCCAAGCAGCGATTCTCTGCTTCAGGTCGTCTATGCGCTCCGTCAGTTTTGCGTTATATCCGGCTGGGACAAACTGACATTTGTCCCAGCAAACGCCATCCTGACGGTGCGCACAATTCTCGGCCTATTATTGTCCGACCTGAAGCTTATCAGTCTGCCGATGAGGCCCTTGCCTTTGCGATACGGTCCTCAATCCTTCTTCGCCAGGCTGGGATAGCGCTACTTTGCCCAGTAGCACGTCCAGACGTGGGAAGTTTGCACCAACAATGCGGCAAACTGCCAAAGCGGCGCCAAAAGTATTGAGTCCGTATCGCAAAGGTCCCGGCTGGTTTCCAAATAGGTTGCCAGCAATGGGTTCAGGGCCGTCGACATCCCGATTCCGCTTGCTTAGGGTTATGCGAGGAAGTCGCGGTCGATTTTCGAGGCGTACTGCGCGTTTCCAAAATCGCCTCTTCCAATGTACTCCTCATTTGCTCTAGTTCTAGTTCCTGGGTTGTTTCTGATTGTTTCATCATCGTCTGAATCAACCACAACTGGGGATTCACAGCGGCATCCACGTGTGCGGGTTGCTTTGCAACTTGTAGCGCCGCATTATCAGCCGTAGTTTTTTCATCCGATGAGGGAACAGCCTCACGTCATAGCCGTTCGAGTTCGGTGCCATCAAATATATTTGAACGCAAGATATGCCGAACTTGGTCTGCCAGGTTTTGCTCGGTGACGGTTATAGATGGCTCCAGCTCAGCAAAAAGTCGATGCATCCTAGCCGGTACGCAAAACCTCAACTTCTCCCCTTCGCCCTAAAATACGCCCGCAATGCGTTGCTGTTCATTTGAATTGTCCATCGCATGCGGCGTACTCCACCAGTGGCGGGTGCCGATTGCTGGGCCCGCAAAGACCCTGCCGACACCAAGCCAGCTGGTGGGGATGATGGATGTGAGGGGCTGCTGGGTGGTCGTGCAGCTCCTCGTGATCGGCTGGCGGTTCGCATGCTGTCGCGTCCAGCGCCAGCTCCAGACGCGCCCTGGCGACCTCCAGGCAGCGGCCCTTTGCGCGTATTCCTGAGTTCCATCATCCATGTAATGGGCGTCAGTTAACGGGAGACGCCCAGACCCGGCACCGTTTCATGGTGAGGCCATGTGCACAAGCGGGCCTTTGCACCTTCAGTTTTGCCGAGGCACGGCACTAACACCTCATGGCAAGGCGCTGACTGACTGCGCTGACGTAGCAGTTTTGTCACATAACCGTTACGTCAGCGGGCGATGGGGTCGTCACTTCCTATGCCTTATTTAATATTATTATTATTGTTTTGGGGTATTTATATAGTATTCTCATCTGATTGGGCTGAATAAATATTTTAAAGGAAATAACAAATAAACATAAATATATATTTAATATACTAACATAAATAAATAAATAATACATAAATAAATAAAAACCAACCAGATGGAAACCCTCGGCAGGAGACCAAACGGCTGAGGGTTAGGGGAAAGGGAGAGAAACCGGCGGACGATGCGGGCGGTATCGAGGAGCACCGCCTTCTGCATTTGAGCTTGGAGCGGTCCGTCACGGAGTCCCAGTCGCCTCAGATGACCCGAGAGGCTGACTGGGATTAACCCGTTCGCAGAGACGACTACAGGTATAATTTCGGTCGGCAGTCCACCCACATGTCGGTCACCTCGTGAGCCAAGTCCAGATATTTTGTTCGCTTATCTGTTTGGCTTTCACGAGGTTCTCGTCATACGGAATGGTGATGTCGACCAAAATATCCTGACTGTGCCCGGTCCATCAGCACAATATCAGGCTTATTCGCAAGAATAGTCCTGTCTGTGATGATGGCCCGGTCAATAAACCTGGCGCGGTCATTTTCGAGCACGGCTTCCGGCAAGTACTTGTAATACGGCAATTTCCGGTCCACGAGACCGTATTTCAGAGCGAGCTCCTGGTGTAGAATTCTGGCTACTAAGTTGTGCCTGTGCAAGTACTCAGAGTTAGAAAGCGCCGAACAACCGGAGATGACATGCCTAAGTGACTCACCGGGATGGCGACAAGCTCGACAGATGTCGACGGTGCCATCCTTAGGATGTATCTCCGATAGTTGTTGGTCTTAATAACTGATCCTGTATCGCACAGACAAAACCCTCGGTTTCCCAAAGAGGTCACCAAAACGTAGCCAGTGGAGGAGGCAACTGTGTCTACGAAAGGCATGTGAGCCTTGTAGAACCTCCCGTGGAGCTCCTTCTCCTTCATACGGTCTCCCGGTCGGAATGCTCTGTACTGCCGGTCTTGCCATTGCTCGTTGGCCAGGATAGAGGCAAGTCCTTTATCACAAGAAATGACGTCCCTATAGAATTTTTCATCGTGGTAGAGCCATGCTGCAGCTATATTAGTAGTATAGTTGTAGTACAGATAGGTCAGCTCGACCGAGGAAGGACCACGCTCTCACAGAATACCAGCGTAAAATAGCAGCTTAACACTGCTGTGTTTCGTATGGTGAGTGTAGAGAACCGGAGACCCTTTTACTGGAAAAGGGCATTCCATCTTAGTCCTCACGGGTGACAACGCATCTGCATTTTGATTCTTAATTGAAGATAGATGTAGATGTCTATGGGTCACAGCAACCACTTACCATCAGGTGGGCTGTGTGCTCGTTTGTCACCCTATCCTATAAAAATGGATCATCCGATCACGTCAGAAAATAATTACGGAGGCTGCACACTTCGCGATTATGCATGGTAAGCGCGCTTAAAAGCCACGCCCACCATGTTTCCGCGGCAAGTACAGCCTCATAATCGACGATCTCGGGTGATGCATCCTATGGGACGTCATAGTAGTGCGGACTTTTCTATCCAGGGCGTTAAGTTCAGTTTGAGTCCACCTAAGTATGCTAAAGGTATATATGAGAACAGGCATGACCCAACTGTTATATGTGTGTCTTATTCACACCGGACAAAAGGCTGTTAAGCACTTTGGTCAAGCGTACATAAAACATATCGCAAACTGACTGCTTCATACCCGCCTCATCGATACCGATGTTCTGTGACATACCCAGGTATCGGTATGTTTCAGCCTCAGAAAGGGTCCTATGTTGATGGGCATAGATAAGTTTATGCCTTCAGATTTATCAACCTTCCCCTTTCAACATGGAGGACTGCACACTTATCTGTCCCCAGCTCCATTCTAATAGAATTACTAAAATCACAAGTGATGTTTAGCAACCCATAAGATGGGAGCGACTGGAGGCGAATAATTTGAGATCATCCATAGAAAGAAGGTCACTTTGTACCTCCTTCCGAAGCTGAAATCCTCCGGAGTCCTCCAGTAAGGTACTGAGAGGGTTCAGGGAGAGCAAAACTCAGATTGGACTCAAACAATCGCCCTGGAAGATACCCTTCTTATCCTATGTGGTTCTCCGCAGCCGTCATCCGCTCGCCTAGATGACAAAGGATCGACCCACTGCCCCATACACTGCTCGAGGAAGTCTCGAACTGTACTGTCAACCTTGTACAGCTCGAGGACCCTCTTAAGCCATGTATGAGGCACCGAGTCGAATGCCTTTTGTAGTCTATCCAGGCGGCGGAGAGGTTCCGACGGTTGCGTTTAACCACTTGCCAATGACCGCGTCAATGAGGAGTGGTTCTTGGTTCCACGACCATCGTTCGACATCCATTTTGAGCGCGCGACATCACCTGATTTAAACCAGGTGACAAATGATTCGCGTACTCAAAATGGATGTCAGTGTCTTATATATGGTGGGTAGACACGTAGTAGGGCGGTATTTGCTAGGGTCTGTGGAATCATGGTCTTTAGGAACCAAATGAGTGATCCCAGTAGTGAAGAGGCTCGAGCGACTTTGGTCGAGAGCCTTGAAACTGTCGGCGAGCACAGCGTGACACACCACGAACCCCTTCAGCCAGTAGTGATGCAGTCCGTCGAGTCCCGGACTTTTCCAGTTCAGCCCTACGGACCGCCTCAGCTACGTCATCCGGCGTTATGATGGCAGGGTCCATGGGCGTAACACTCGCACACTGACTCGCCACAACTTCCGTCCAAGGGCCCTCGCTGTGGTTTACGGGTCTGACCACAGGCCGCGCCAGAATGCGAGAGTGTCAGCCTGATTTGGTGCTGAGCCCGTTCCACGTACCATCGGCCGCTCCAATGATTCATAGAGCCTCTTCTGATCACTCTGGAAGAGACGATTCTGATTGAACCGTGTCGACTCTCGGTATATCGCCGAATCCGCTTCCCCAAGCAGCGATTCTCTGCTTCAGGTCGTCTATGCGCTCCGTCAGTTTTGTTATATCCGGCTGAGACAAACTGATATTTGTCCCAGCAAACGCCATCCTGACGGTGCGCACAATTCTCGGCCTATTATTGCCCGACCTGAAGCTTATCAGTCTGCCGATGAGGGCCCTTGCGCTTTGCGATACGGTCCTCAATCCTTCTTCGCCAGGCTAGGATAGCGCTACTTTGCCCAGTAGCACGTCCAGACGTGAAGTTTGGCACCAACAATACAGGCAAACTGCCAATGGCGCCAAAGAGTATTGAGTCCGTATCGCAAAGGTCTCGGCTGGTTTCAAAAGGTTGCCAGCAATTGTTCAGGCCGTCACGACATCCTGATTCCGCTTGCTTAGGGTTGTGCGTGGGGTCGCGGTCGATTTTCGAGAGGCATACAGCGCGTTTCCACAATCGCCTCCTCCAATTTACTCCTCATCTGCTCTAGTTCTGGTGACCATTCCATCATCGCCTGAATCAACCAAAGGGAAGATCCATGGCGGCTTCCACATATGGCTGCTGGTCTATGGCCTTAGAGCCGCATCCCCAGCTATAGCTGGTTCATTCGATGAGGAATAGCCTCACGCCGTAGTCGTTCGAGTTCGGTATCATCAAATATTTTCGAGCGTATGATGTACCGAACTCGGTCTGCCAGGTTTTGCTCTGTGACGGGAACAGACGGCTTCAGCTCAGCAAAAAGCGGTGCATACGAGCCCGATACGCTGTTCCTCCAGTTTCTTCCCTTTGGCTATAGTACGCCCGCAATGCGTTTATGTTCATATATTTTGTCCAACGCATGCGGCGTACTCCACCAGCGGCGGGTGCCGCTTGCCGAGTCGAGAGGACCCTGCCGACACCAAGCCATCTGGTGGGGATGATGGATGCGAGACTGCTAGGTGGTCGTGCAGTACCTCGCTCGGCTGGCGGCCCGCATGCTGTCGCGTCCAGCGCCAGCTCCAGACGCGCCCGGCGACCCCAGGCAGCGGCCCTATGCGCTTTCTATTATTTTCCATCATCCATAAAATGGGCGTCAATTAACGGAGACGCCCAGGCCCGGCACCGTTTAATAGTGTGGCCGTAAGCACAAACGGGCTTTTGCACCTCAATTCTGCCGAGGAACGGCGCTCACACCTCTTGGCAAGGTGCTGACTGGCTGCGCCGACGTAGCAGTTTTGTCACTAACTGTTACGTCAGCGGGCGATGGGTTCGTCACTTCCTACGCCTACTATTATTATTATTATTATATAGGCGGCGCGGAATAATATCAAATGCGCGGTACTGCGATCGTCGATCCGTACCTCTAACGTGGTCGCAACATAGTTTATTAACATTGAATAAAAGCATTCTCACATCACCCGATGAGACTGTCGTGATGGGAAAATTTGTTAAATACAATAATGTTGCGGTAATCTGTGATAGCCAGAAAAAATCTGTATGTATTATGGCACAACTTATTTATTTAAGTGCTCAGTAAACTATATACAAGAGTTAAATATATTTGGTGGTAAGGCTCTTTTCTAATTAGGAGTAGTTACCACCATTTTCTATTTCTGCCGGCAAATAGCAGTGCTTGCACTTGCTGTGTTAAAAAGCCATTATAATTATAGGCTGTGAGACATTACATCTTAGTCCTCAGGGCAACCAACGAAACTGTAGCTTTCTTTGTGTGAAGTTTTCTCCAGGTATTCATGAGTACATTAGCCACTTACCATCAGGTAGGGACTGTAAGTTTTTCGTCACTTAAGTTTTAGTAAAATATTTATTTACAACGTAAAAATTAATTCAGGTACAAATCTAATTAAACTCGATTGTACAAACACACACAATAGAACGTCAGTGTTAAAAAATATTATTTATAAAGTCACATTTGTACAAAAAGTATTATAAGATTTAAAAATAAAATATATACAAAAGTGGCAGGTTAGTCCACTATAAGCTTTATAAATAAATTATTGTTGCTGCTCGAATGGGACCACGTTCGCACAGAATACCAGCGTAAAATAGCATCATGATTATGCTTCTGTGTTTCGTATGGTGAGTGAAGAGACTGGGTTCCTTTTACTTGCAACGATACATTCCAGTTTAGCATTCCAAAACATCCTTAGCATGGGCCATAGCATTAATTTACCTTCAGGGTAACCGTGTGCTCGTTTGTCACCCTTAATTCTATTTAAAAAATTACCACCAAAGAAAGAAATGTAACGTGGTGGATGAGTATAGATAGTAACAATTCAATTACTAGTGACAATAATATATTAATTTATGGCTTTGCTTTTTGTTCTACGAAATAAAAAAACATTGTAATTTTTTTCTGAAATTGTAAATTCAAGCAAAAGATTCATGTGCATCAACTATTATTATGAATATGTTAACTAAATTAATATGACCTTAGAGAATACGTAAGCAAATTAGAGAGCGTGCGTTAGCGATTAACATTGAAGAATAAGGACGGGTATGAACAGTATCGAAATTGCAATTGCGACGCTATTAGTCACGAAAAGACACGAGTGCTCATTGTTTTCTCGTTGATGTTTACTTGAATTTGAAATTACTATGGTGAAATATGCAGTAACAAGCTTTAAAAACAATTCACCGAAGCTAACTTAGAAGAATAATGATATTTTTTTTCATGGGTAAGTAACTATGATTTTAACAAAATTAATTAGTATCAAAGGTGTTGCGAGAGGCGCGCAGCCGGGTTGAAACAGCACGTGCTCCCGCGCCCCGCGTTTTAGGCTTTGCTCGGATTAGAACTAGTGCTGTACCACGTTGAACACGAATATTTTGTAATAACATGATTTATTTCGTAATAATAATATAATCATAGTTTATGAAATTAAGATCCTTTTTATTACAAACCATTGTTTTAATAAAACACTTGAATATCTTTGTTATATAGGTATTTTTTAAAGAATAAGGAAGATAAACGAAGACACAGTCCACCTTATGGTAAGTGGATGCTGTGTCCCATTGACACCTCCATTTATCCTCGATTAAGAATCAAAATGCAGTTGCATTGTTACCCTTGAGGACTAAGATCGAAAGCCTTGTTTCCAATAAAAACGGTCTCCGTTTCTCTACACTAACCGTGCGAAATACAGTAGCATTAGGCTGCTATTTTACGCTGATATTCTGTGAGAGTATGGTCCTACCCCGGTTATATATAGGTACAAAATAAACGTAAGTACAGTTAAAATCCTTTCTAATTTCAGATTTCCGAAAGGCAGTGAATTGGCAAATAAATGGGTGGTAGCAATAAAAAAGCCTAACTAGGAGCCCAATATCAGGAGTTTCCTTTGTTCTATCCTTTTTTGAAATTTGGACTGTGCAAGCTGGTTGGGAGTGCAGCACCAGGGCTCAAATTTGAAGTAAGATTACACTTATTTTAAAGCAATTAAAACTAGCTCCAGTAGTTATTTACGAGTACGTGGGTACTTACGTAATTACATCAAAAATAAAATTAGATTATCTTGTATTTAAAACTACGGTCTAGCAATCTAAACATCAAAACGACAAATGTAATAAGTTAACCCTTTTAAGGACAGTAAACTGATTAGATTTATGTGTTTGATTGATAAATATCGTTTTATAAATTCATGTCTGTTTTATTGATCTGCCAAAACCTTATAATTAACTATCTATATACTCTAAGAATATGACTAATAAATGGAATAGTAGCGCTGCTTAACGCAAGGCAAAATAAATTAATGCTCTCGCCATAGACCTAAGATAAATTAAAAGATAAAAATTAACATCAGTATTAAGGAGTATATATTTAATAAATACGTTTTAGTCAGTATCAACTTCCAAGGCTCGTAAGGCAAGTAATATCGTCTGTTCGTTAGTACCACTTATTAGTTTGTGTGTTGCATACTAAATTCAGTTCGCAAAATTTAGATTCAACCTTTTCCATGGATTTTCCGGCATTAATTGTTCACAATATCCTTCTCCATCAAGTAGCAGATATGCGGCTGGCATTTGTAGAAAAATTTGACATATTCCCACTAACGTCTTATTATTATTATAATAACGTATCCTCATTTTGCCATTTTTAACAAAACACAGGAACAATCTCCCTCTCGCAAACAAGAGGAGACCTGTTCCCAATAGTGGGATGTATATATACTGTAACTTTACCTTAAATGAACAAAAGATAACTTCGTTGCGAAAGTTTAGTTGCATTTTTTAACTATATTTTTTATTATATTTAAAAACTAAAAGTCAAAATATAAAATATAATTATGTAACTAAAAACCCTGTAATATTTTGTTAAAACAAAATCTAAAATAGAGGCAACATATTTTAGAGTCGGTGAAAATTTTGCATAAAATTTTATGTGCAGTACCTGCCTTAAAATATTACTGCCTACATTTTTGACAGAATATCAGGCATATACATACGGAATAGCTATATTTCTATTTTTCAGTTATTTACACTTGTGAATTGTCTTTCTCTTCTTTAATAACCCTTTATTTATCCACTATTAGATAACGAACTTACTGAAAATGAACTAATAAGAGAATGCATATTATAAAAGATTCCTTATTATGCCATTAAGCCACATTGGTGACGCTGATTCCCATCACCTCTTTGCGGAATTTGAGTTAAGCGTTTCGAAAGGATATACTGCCATTATTCGGTCATTAGAGCCCCACTTGTTTATTGGCAGAATTGGCGAGCAGGTGAGGTTGGCGTTAGGAGAAGTTGTTATATCCAACTTATTCCCGAAATAACGATACCGGTTCGTCTAATTCCCATTTTATAAACTATTACGCCAAGTTGTTCTGTTAGAAAAAGTGCACGAAAACTACAAGAGACCAGAGCAAAATTGAAACATAATGCTGATGTAATTCGTAAGGTTAGTGATGATAACCGGACACCCTTTTCACTGGTACCCACTTATCATCTTTTTTTTTGCTGTGGCAACCTAGTGATAAGTTGTAAAAGTAATTGGTCCCAATAAATTTTAATAATTTAAATATTGTAAATTCATAATATCCACCTCAATTTTATGTTATAGTTAATAATTACTGCCGCTTTGTATTTAAAATTTAAGAAAGTCGGTACATAAACATTATAACAACATTTTGGTGTTGGAACAAAAAGTGACAGGTAACGAACATTGTTTTAAAATCATTGTAATTCTTATTTCATATCATTCCTTTTATAAATTAAAGATCTATTCTATTAATATTACTCAGTTTTTACATTTTTGCGGCGGGTTTCTTTTCGAATTATTTTAACGATAGTTTGATTTGAGATCTGTAAATAGAAAATAAAAACAACAACAACTCGAAATTGGCTTACTCTGCTCCTTCTGTTTTGATCCTTTTTCTTTTATTATTTACAATAAATAGTAAAATGAATTCTCAACGCCAAGACGCGCCAGATGGAGAACCAACTCCAGCTTGCGCTCCAAGAACTTAAGGCGTCCAAGGAGCAGTGTGAACTGTTGCTTAAGGAAAAGGATGATAATGAAAAGAAATAGTTAACATAATTGCCAAAACACACAATTGAAATGTGATATGGTTAAGTTACATACAGAATACACAAGTGTTATAAAAGAAAGAGATCAGCTACAGGGAACGGTTAATGAGTTTGACCAATGCAGCAAGGAATATGAGGAAGCTCTCAGGTTTATTGCTGCATTGAGACCCTGATTGAATGAGGCTAATGAGCAAATAACACAATTTAAAACATATATAGATAACCTTAACGCCTCCCAGACTCAAAGCCTGTTCTCTGAGCTTGTGCAATGTAATAATTCAAGAATTTTACAGCAACTTGCAACAATAGATTTGACTGGTGACGACTCTTCTACTTCAGGAAACACAGTAAGGATTAATTGCAGCAAAACCAAATTGAAGAAGTATATAAAGTTAATAAATACGTAAGGAAAGTACAAAAATTAATAAAAATAAGATTAATACCAAAAATTTTGTCAATTTATGTAAAGAAAGCAAGCATTGATATATGAACTTAAGTTGTATTCAATTGAGGTGGATAACATAAAATGTTATGAGACTGACGTAGAGTGCTTTGAATCAGAAATATTATCTTTACTAACTCCCTTCAAACTGTGTCCAATAAATATAAATCAGCCCAAAACGAAATAAAAGAACACATACTGGCTATGGATAATCTGGTAAAGACATGTAAATATAATGAGGAGCGTTTTGACTCCTTAGTTAAACATCAATGTGAGTGTCAGCATTCAATACCAGCTTCTTCAGAGTCGGTGTGCCACCACCAAAACTCTATGACAGTGCCATAGCAGAGGAGCTTAAAATAAAAAATAACTCAAATATTAACAAAAATAATATAATTGTGTATAGCGATGATATGGGAAAAATCTAGGCATAACTTTAAATAACTCTTTAAAGGGACAAAAATTACAAATTGCTGCATGCCTGGAGCATCTTTTGTGATATCCTAAATAAAATTATAGTTACTAAATTTTGCCCAAATAGTACAATAATAATTTTGTTGGTGAAGAGGCAGTGTAAACAACAAACAGTTATTAAGATATATTGAACAACTTAATAACTTAAATGTACACAAAATTGTCTTGTTCTTACTGCCTTACATACAGGGATTGCCACAGGATAATAATCTGAGACATAATTTAAATATACAAATGAATAATTTAATATGTAACAATAATTTAAATTTGACATATAATTTTAGTGATAATAATGACAAATTTCATTTAATTGACATAAATAATTTAATAAAAAAGTTTTGGACAAAAGATAGGTATTACCTATCCAAATATAATTTAAGACTGGTAACAAATGTGCTATCTTATTATTTACTTTTTAACTCAGCCAAGTTTTTGGCTACCAAGACTGCTTTTATTGAGCATGATAATCATTTGACATTTAATTTGGAATCAGTTCCAACTAATTTAAATTAGTAAATGCGACAATAGAGGCAATCTCTAGCAATAATAAGTTTAATTAATTTCAGAATGCAGCCCACAAATAAGTAATAAAAATTGTTTACACCTGGTGCATCAAAATATACAAGGCACGATGGGCAAAGAATTGGAAGTTGAATTGTTTTAAATAGTAACAATATACATATCCCTTGTATTACTGAACATTGGTTAAAAGATTATAATTTCATGTTTAATTTCAGAAATCACCAGGTAGTCAGTTCCTTCAATAGAGAAAAAGTTTACGTGGTGGCTCCTTAATATTAGCAGATAAATCATTATTATATAAAGAACGTAAGGATATTGTGAGCCTCTCTGTTGAGCGAACTGTAGAAATGGCTTGTGTCAAGCTCGAGCACCTCATTGTTGTAAGTGTTTACAGACCCCATGTGCTACTTATGACTATTTTGAAAGAATTTTGGAAGAAGTTTTGCTCAAACTTAGTAAACAGAACAAGTCTGTTGTAATATGTGGACTTTAACATCAATCTCCTTGAAACTTCTTCCATTAGTATTAAGTTTAGCTCATTGTTTAAATCGTATAATCTTGTTAATTTATTCTTAGAACCAACACGTATTGCTGGGCTAGTGCGACCTGTATAGATAATATTTTACAGATATTAAGCCCTTGCATAAATCAATTATTCAAAATTTAAGTTCATATCACTGTGGACAGTTGGTATCATTGCCCATACACAAAAACAGAAAATAAGAAAGTTGTGTTTGTTCCAATAAATGACCATCGCTTGGAGAGGTTTAAAGTAATATAATAAAAGACTTCCATCACTTTCATTTAAAAATAGTGCTAATTATTTGTATGGTATGTTATTTAAAATTATAACTTGAATTTAGTAGAATATTTACTTCTAAAACTTTCTCTATAACAGTTGCAAATCATTTAATGAATGGGCGACAGTAGGAATTTATAAAAGTAAGCGAAAGTTATATGAGCTTTATAATGAAAGATCATATAATACTAGTGTTATATTTAGAGATTATGTAAAATATATTCTAAAATATTTAAAAGTGTGCTCCACAGCTAAGGCTTTACATTTAAGTAACAAAATTAAAACTGAATCCAACAAAATTAAAACTGAATCCAACAAAATTAAAATGACCTGGAGAATAATAAATAGTAAAACAGGCAAGGTCAAACCGCGCAACTCAGATTTTCAATTGAATATTAACAATAGTTTAACTCGATCTGATCAAGAAGTTGCTATGGCTTTTGAGAAACATTTTACTGATGTTCCTTTTGACAAAAATCATTAAATTCTTCTCCTACTGTCCGAATCATTGCTTAAACAAAATGTAAAGAAACATTCAAATACTTTTAAATTCCATAGAGTATTGCCAAAGATATCGTTAAATATTTTAAAACTATTGATGTTAAGAAAACGGCAGACTTATGGGGATTTCCGTTAAAGTTATTTTATCTATAATAGATATAATAGCACCTTATCTAGCCACTATATTTAATACAAGCGTCGAATCTGGTGTGTGTTCTTGATTTAATGAAACATAGTAAAGTCATACCTTTATTTAAATCTGGTAGTACATTAGACCCCGTCAATTTTAAACCAATTTCTGTACTACCAATATTTAGTAAAATTTAAAAAAAAAATTTTAGATCAGATCTTAAGTTTCTTTAATATTAATAAATTGCTACATAAAAATCAATTCGGTTTTACAAGGGGTCGCGCGACAACTGACGCTGGAATTGAGCTTATTAAACATATTTTTTGTGCATGGGAGAATTCAGAGGATGCTTTGGGTATATTTTGTGACCTTTCGAAGGCCTTCGACTGTGTTCACCATGATCACATTAATCAGAAAGCTACAGTATTATGGTGTCAAGAACACAGCGCTTAAACTTATTATTTCATATTTAAGTAATAGAATGCAGTTATTATCAATGCTAAAAGTTCTTCCGGGTCACCTGTACTAATGGTGTCCCTCAGGGCTCGATTCTCAGCCCATTCTTATTTCTGGTATATATTAATGACTTACCTTCCTTGTAGGGATAATCATGATATAGTATTATTTGCTGATGATACTTCCTTGATTTTTAAACTAGAACGTCAATCATTTAAATGTGACGAAGTGAATAATGCTATATCAAAATTAGTGCATTGGTTTAACGTTAATAATCTACATTTAAACGGAAATAAAACTAAATGTATTAAATTTACAACAACGAATGTTAAAAATCTGGGTACCAATGTGTTTTTAAATGAAGAACTGAGCCCTGTTGAATCCACTGTTTTCTTGGCATCACTCGACGCAAAGCTTCAGTGGGGCCCCATATATCCAAACTAGCAAGCAGACTAAGTTCTGCAGCCTATGCTGTAAAAAGATTAGAGGTCTCACTAGTGTCGAGACAGCTAGATTAGTTTATTTCAGTTATTTCCATAGCATAATGTCTTATGGGATTTTGCTATGGGAAATGCGCTGAATCAGAAACTATTTCTGTTTTACAGAAGAGGCCATTAGAGCTATTTACAACCTTAAACCGAGAGAGTCTCTTATAGATAAATTTAAAGAAATAAATATATTAACTTTGGCCTCAGTATATTTACGAAAATTTAATGTATGTTCACAAAAACAAAGGTAGTTTTAGTAAAAAAAGTGATATACATTCTGTAAACACTAGGAACAAACACAAGCTAGTGATACCAGTTTCTCGACTCCACAGAGTCAGTAATTCATTCTTGGGGCAATGTATACGCTATTACAACAAGGTCCCGGATAGTGTACAGGCTCTCTCTATTACCAAGTTTAAATGTTTTGTTAAGCTGAAACTGTATAAAAAGGGTTATTATAGTATAAATGAATACATGATTGATAATAACCCCTGGGAATGAGGTGGTCGCTTCCAAGCAGTTTCTAAAATAAATTTTGTTCTTAAATAGTTTGTACAACCATTAATGTAAAATTTACTTTAAAAAAAGTCCTGCTGGGTTTCTTGCTGGTTCTTCCCAGGACAGAGGTTTTTTCGAACCAGTGGTAAAGTAAAAATGACTTTCAATAAGAATTACACATGTTATCTATATTGAATAAAAATTATTCTATTCTATTCTATTCTATCAGGTGACTGTGTGCTGGTATGTAACCCTTATTCTACGAAACAAAAATCTTCGGATTGGATTTGTCAGTCTAACTTATATAAAATATTTAGGAATATAGGCTATACTATTACTTCAAAATTTAACACAACATAGATCCGCCGCAATTAACATTCCATAAGCTTAGTCACCTGGTCACGTATTGTAAGACTTTGTCGGATATACTCGTTACGTATGCATTCTTGCATCATAACGTAGCGTACCCATCGCAGCATTTTCATTTCCGAGCGTTGAATTTCTGAACGTGTCGGATCAAGGTCTGACGTACAATATAATAGTCGGGGAGATAGTAATATTCACTTGGAATTCTGACCTATATTTTTAAATGAAGACCTATATTTTCATAGTAAGAATCGTTCATTTTTTCTTAAACGGCAGTAATTAATGTATATCTTTCAAATGCCTATGGTGCCTCACCCAATTTTTTTACTATCGGCGCCATTATGAACGCATTTGTATCCTAACGTTGTTAGAGTTGGCTACACACGAATCATACCGCAATGCCACATTTTAATACTGCTATGGTTTCAAACGACTACACAGTCCAGGTGATGATAAGTGACTGCTGTAGTCAATTGGATGCAGATGCATTGTCAATTAAGATAACTAAGGTGGGATGCCCCGTTATTATTTAAAAGGGTTTTCACTTAAGATACTCACCAAATGGAAGCCATCATTATTGTGCCATCATAAAATAGCAGCATACTGTTGCTGTTTGGCATGGTGAGTAAATTAATACATATAAAATACATTTTAGTCCTCAGACAGACGTAGGCTTAAAAGGACTACAGCATCCGCGTGCTACAATGTGAATCGCGTGCTTGTTTGTCACCCTTTTAAATAAAATCTTATTGAAGCCATTTCAAATAATTTGTAATGAAAACTGTCTTGCTAATATTTAAGAATACTTTCTTTGCATTTAAATATAAATTTATGGGCATAATATATTTTTTTAATTACAACCAGTATCTCTATCTATATATAAATATTTAATAGACACAAGGAAAAAAGTTTAGAACTCAAAAAAAATAGTGCACGTTTCACTGCTGATTAGAAGTCTTTATTCGTCTGGGAATGTAAAA
The DNA here is from genome assembly GCA_029286625.1 of Parnassius orleans. Lineage (NCBI taxonomy): Eukaryota > Metazoa > Arthropoda > Insecta > Lepidoptera > Papilionidae > Parnassius > Parnassius orleans. The sequence goes on from JAGSMP010000872.1 coordinate 132,935, forward strand.
TAGCGGACATAATTTACACCATACCTCCCTACCGTGACATTTATCCAATTATCTAATATTGGCCAATTTTATTCATAGACACGTTTTCTGAAACGCATTAAATGAATTTGGATGTCTCGTTAATTTATTACTAATTTGATGTAAACTTAAAATATTTTTTCAATTATTTATTATATACAATATTAAAACTATAATAAAAACTAGTAATTTAATTATCAAACAGTCCTACTCCACGCGGTATCGTGCCAAGAACGCTGGCTGCGTTTCCCCGCTGAATGGCTATACTTAGCCTATGAGCGAGAAAAGAGCCAGCCCTCTTATCACCAGCAGCAACGACCAGCCGCGGATGGAGATCCCTTAAGAACTTTATATTGTATATTATGTTATGTAAATAAATGTATAATAAATTATTTATTGGACACGTAAGTTTTATCTTTATTATTTTCAACATGTGAATCTGATTATAAGGTTTACCTGTAAGGAATTATTGGTATCGCGCATGCTTAGCGTGGTGAACTTAACAAAATCAATCAATATACGTACATTTGACAAATTCTTCAAAAGACATAACATAAATGGACTTCAAAAAACCGGAAAGGTTATGCAAGATGCTATTTAATATCATAATTTTAATGCCAGCTGCAACCGGTCAATTTTATATATTAATAAGTAATAACTGTTTCGACTGGAGTAAAAATACTATAAAATAGTTGCTAAAGTACCAGTATACGAAGTTAAATTAAAGCTTAAATCTGCGTGGGGTTTATTTGATAAGCTCTTAATATGGAAACGAGTATAACTTATACTTACGATTTTTGTCACTTGCTAAAACCTTTTATTATTGAAATCTATGCTTTCGTTCACTGACAAGGTTGACACAAGAATTGACTCCATTTTGATCTGCTTTTCGTCGCTGGTCGCTTTTTGTTGATTTTATATCTAGGAAAACTGAGATGGTTATAATAGCATCTACCGTTACAGGCAACATGACCTTATGTGCATTTACTAAGTCAACTCACGATACTCATAATGTGAGATGGAGTGATTGTTTTCGTATGTCCCTACCACAGGGTTATACCCTTCTAATATATGGATCGAAACAAATGATTGTAAATAGTCTAGTCCAAGTTACTGCGTAAAACCAATAAATTAAAATAACCGTTATGAAATATAAAAATAGAATTAAAAGATTATATTACATATAGAAAAAACGCAGCAAACGTCTGCGGAAACTTAAGCTTGAAGATTACATTTCTACACATATTGCTTGAAGTTACAAATACGCAAGTAATGCTTTAGAATTGAGAGCTTATCTATACATATAATAAATCTGTAGAAAAGTCTTGTCTGTAATTCTAATATATTCTTGAAAAAACAAGTCCAGGAGACTAAATAAAGGGTTCTGAAGCCAAATTAGTGGTTTTTAGAATTTTTGTCTGTCTGTCTGTCTGTCTGTGCATTACGGATTCGCGCAAAAGCCGATTTACATGAAATTTTGTAAGTAGATAGTTAGTAACCCGGGGCAACTTATAGGCTACTTTTTATCCGATTACGGAATTTCAAAAAAGAAAGTTAAGTATTTTCCTTCCTTTAGATGTTAATTTTCTATTATATCTTAGTTATAGGCGGGATGACGGGTGACCATATTTATAAATAAAGTTTAAAATATAGTTATAAGCTTGGTAAAATAATTTGAAACTACACCGATTTAGTTATCAAAACTGCGCGATCTATCATCAAATGCAAAAAGTTATATATTTTGCCTTCAGTCACTAATAAATTAAATAATATAAATAATTTACATTTATATGTTTAAATAATTAGATTTTGAAAATTATTGAAAAATTCTAACGTTTAGTTTTTTAGTATTTTTGTTATTTTATTTTAAAAGCATAATAATTTCAATAGATAATAGTGACGCCTATCAAAAATATGAAAATTTATAAGGTTTTTATTTCGATTACTAATCTATATGTACATAAACTAATTAAAACTGGTCTGTCTGCAATTATTGCAATTTTTATTATCATTATAGTTTTATTATAAAAAAATAAAGTAGAATTGATCATATATCATAAAGTAGTCGATCATTTCGTGAAATGATGTGGTCATTTCATGATATTTAACACTGTTTCTTGACCATGTCATGATATAGCTTGAGCAAATCAATGAATAGAAATCGTTCGAAGATATTAATAACTAAACACAACGTTGCTATTTCATGATATGGTCATATGACGATATCATTAAATCATTTTCACCGCTACCGGCGCTGATAGCGTATTTTTAACACAAACAGAACTTTTAACAGAATTGATATCACTTTATGCCTTACTGATATAATAAATCCCCCAAAGAAAGTTACGAAGAGACGGCCCCAGTCCCCGGCGGCGCTATTCCTGGCTACGGTGGCGACCATGGTAACGGCGGGGCAGGGGTGCTAAGAATCTCCGGTGGAGGTTCGGTTGCCACCTACGACGACTCGACCTGGCAACTTATAACGCACGCACTCTGAGGACTGACGAGATCCTGGGCTGGAAGAGATAGACAAGTTGCGCTGGAATATTATAGGATTATCAGAGGTCCGAGAGAGGAGGACACGGTAATCCTCGAATCCGGCAACTTGTTCTATCACCGGAGGGCGACCATCTGTCCCAAGGAGGTGTCAGTTTATCGTCCACAAGTCTCTCGTTAACAACGTTGTAAAATTGGGAGTGTGTCGACGAGGGTTGCGTACCTTACTCAGAATCACCAAACGGTATTCGCTGAAGGTCATACAGGTTTACGCACCAACTGGCACACGATGAGGAGGTAGAGGAAATGTATGAGGATATCTCTAGAGCCATGCATTCCTCTAAAACCCACTATACAGTGTTAATGGGAGACTTCAACGCAAAGCTAACAGAAGAACGGTGAGCTGAAAGTAGGAAATTGGATTAGGGCAACGGAACCCAAAGGCCAGCTGGCCGACTTCATGGAGAAAGAGGACTCTTTATGATGAACTCTTTCTTCCGCGGCCCCACAGAAGTGGACCTGGTCGAGCCCCGACGGTTCGACAAAAATGAGATTGACTTCATTATGACGACTAGACGCCAACTGTTCAGTGATGTCTCAGTGATCGTCGCGGTGAAAACTGGTAGCGATCACCGAATGGTTAGAGGCACACTGAACTTAAACGTTAAGTTGGAGGTGTCGTCTCATGAAGTCAACGCTCTGTCCCTCGTTCTAATCCAAAGTCCCGAAACCTTTCAGCTCGAGTTACAAAACCGTTTTCAGTGCCTAGAAGATTGCAATGCAGTGGACGATATGAATGACAAGCTTGTGGAAACTGTCCATGCGGTCGGAGCTAAGCTTTGTAAGACCCGCCGCAGAAGAACACAAAACTCTCCGATCACACTCTTAATCTCATGGCTGTTAGACGGGAAATGAAGCTGCAATCTTCAGTAGATTTGATAGCATACAGGCAACTGAACAGACAGATCTCCAAATGCATGCGGCGGGACTTGCGCAACTTCAATACAGCTCGTATTGAAGAAGCGATCGAGCGGAACCAGGGCTCAAAGTCTTTGCCAGAGATCTGTCTGCCAGAAAGACCAACTGTCGAAGCTGAAGACCGAGTGTGGCAGCGTCGTTTCCGGGACACCTGAGATTTTGGTGACATTGAGAGGTTCTATGGGCAGCTGTACACATCATCGTTGGAGCCACACGCAAGTGTGAGTAACGATCAAGAGCGAGTCTTATCCGACACTATTCCGATGATATCCCGGACGTCAGTCTGAGCGAGATAAGAATGGCTCCAGCACCTTAAAACGGCAAGGCCCCAGGCGAGGATGGAATTACGGCGGAGCTTCTGAAAGCGGGTGGAAAACCGGTACTTGAAGTCCTTCAGAAGCTCTTTAATTCCGTCCTACATGGTGGCACTACACCGTAGGCGTGGAGCAGAAGTGCGGTGGTCTTGTTCTTCAAGAAAGGCGACAACGCTCTCTTGAAGAACTACAGACCGATTTCCCTTCTGAGCCGCGTCTACGTGCTGTTTTCGAGAGTCATTACGAATCGTCTCGCACGCAGACTCGACGACTTCCAGCCTCCCGAACAAGCCGGTTTCCGAAAAGGCTTTAGCACCATAGACCACATACATACCCTTCGGCAAATTGTACAGAAGTCCGAGGAGTACAATTTGCCACTATGTCTGTCGTATGTGGACTATGAGAAAGCCTTTTATTCCGTCGAAATTTGGGCGGTGCTGCAGTCCATTCAGCGGTGCCAAGTTGACTGTCGGTATCGAAGTGTTGAAGTGCTTGCACAGTAGGGCTACGATGGCTATCCGAGTACAGAACCAGAGTACGAAACCTATCCAACTGCAGAGAGGTTTAAGACAGGGTGACGTTATATCCCCGAAACTCTTCACCGCTGCATTGGAAGACGTTTTCAAGCTTCTGGACTGGAAAGGATACGGTATTAACATCAATGGCGAGTACATCACCACCTTCGATTTGCCGACGATATAGTCCTTATGGCAGAATCGCTGGAGGACCTAAGCACTATGCTCAATGACCTCAATAGTGCCTCCCAACGGATAGGTTCTTAAGATGAACATGGACAAAACAAAGATCATGTTTAATGTCCATGTCACACCTATGCCGGTAGTTGTTGGGAGCACTAAGCTCGAAGTTGTTGACGAATATGTTTACCTGGGACAAATAGTCCGACTAGGTAAGTCCAACTTCGACCGAGAGGTCAATCGACGGATTCAACTCGGCTGGGCAGCGTTCGGGAAATTACGGCACATCTTCTCGTCAGTTATACCTCAAAACTTGAAAACGAGGCTGTACAACCAGTGCGTGTTGCCAGTGATGACCTACGGAACTGAGACGTGGTCCTTCACTGCTGGCCGGATGAGGAAGCTCAAGGTCGCTCAGCGAGCTATGGAGAGGGCTATGCTTGAGTCTCACTGCGTGATAAACTTAGGAATGAGGATATCCGCAGTAGAACCAGAGTGACCGACATAGCCCAACAGATTAGTAAGCTGAAGTGGCAATGGGCCGGCCATATAGCTAGAAGAACCGACAACCGATGGGGAAAAAGGTTCTCGAGTGGCGGCCCGTACCGGCGGATTTAGTGTAGGGCGTCCCCACTAGATGGAGTGACGACCTGGTAAGACATGCAGGAAGTCGATGGATGGGTGGCCAGGACCGTGCTTTGTGGCATTCCTTGGGAGGCCTATGTTCAGCAGTGACTTGTGAAGGGCTGTAATGATGATGATGATGATATAATAAATAAATGTTCGCTTCTATCGATAATATTACTAGATAGTATAGTTTTGGCTTTTATTATTTCATCTAATTATAGCACCATCTACTTACTTCTAAATAAACTAAATTTGTAAGTCACTGAAAAAATTAAATAATAGAATGCTACTGAATATACGATGTAAATAATTGAAAATTCGTTCGTGGCATCGTTGGATGTGTAATTACTAGGTAGATGTGGTCAACAATCATGCAAATGCTTAGTTTCAGTTTTTATGAATTTTATTTAAACAAATACGAGGGCCGTGTAGCAAAACGTGTACGATTCCCTCGAGGATGAATCTGTTATAGAAAATTTTACTTGCCAACTTAACACGTGTCCGTTAAAGTGGTGAAGAAACTTAGATGTCTGAGTAATTAAAATAGTCGTGGAGGTGTGAAAACCGTTAATATACATTGAAGCAATGCAGCATACTCTATTTTTCTGCCCACAAAACACTATAGGTAATGAGGAGCCCTATGCACAGTAGTGAGACATATATTAGCTGCTACTTTACTTTTTTACTCGTACTTATAAATCAGTTTGTAATTTAAGTTAACTTTCATATTTTCAGACAATATATTAATATATTTGTGACAGTCCTGGTTTCATAGCTCATATGAGTATATGTAAATGAACAGGCTCTTGCGGAAAAATACTTTAATTAAAGAAAGCAGATTTTACTAAAAAAGATTCATTTTATTTTACTTGTTAAAGGCGGTAATATAACTGAATAAAATTTAAATTTATGATACGTAAGCATTATTATATATTTTATTATATAATATTTTTATTTAATTGCAATTTGAAGTGTCGATTTACCACGATCTCGGCGGTGAAGAAAACCTGCATATCTGAGAAGTTTCCCAGTTGAGTTCATCCTGTTGGAATCAGCGCAACGAACACTTTTCTGGCCAAAACTCTCTGCGGCCTGTGCCCAGTAGTACATGTACGTGCTGAACTTTTTTACTTTTCATGGGGCAATATATGCAGTTTTTATTCATATTTCCGGGTATGTTTTGTTTTCACCTACCGTAAATATTAAGGGTTGCAAATATGAGTAGAGTAATACGAGTAATTCTAAAGGATTTCAGTGTTATATTTATTATGTATATTTTGTTCATTACCATAATTGATTATAATTTTATCATAATGTCTTTATAACGATCATACTACCCCCAATAGTGTAGTGGTACATATGAATAAAGCATTTCAAAGTGGTAGAGCCATGCTGCAGCTATGTTAATTGTATAATTGTAGCACGAATGGGTCGGCTCGACAAGGGAAGGACCACGCTCTCACAGAATACCAGCGTAAAATATCGTACCAGCGTGATTATTATTAAGACGAAAATAAATGTAAATAACCTGCTGTGCTGTCGATATGAATTTTAAATATTTGGGACCTGCGCATAAATTCTAAATAGTATAGACCTTATTTAATGAGTGAATTATGATTAAACCAAGTAACAAAACAAAGATCACATGTACACCCTCCCACATATATTATATGTTTATCTAATTGTGCTAGTGTTTTCTGGCTTACATATGCGTTTGTGATTATTATATTATATGTACTATAATTTACGCAAGACTGGTGAGTATAATTTCACCACCAGCAATGTTCAATTTGTAAGGCTGTTATAACAGCAAAACAATAGTTTAATAAACAATTTATATTTGGTCATGCCTCATGTTCACTTCTTGATATGTTTTTTCAGTAGTGTGGGTTTGCTGTAACTGTCACGTCTAGTTCTTACGTTCAGAATGTTTTCTATACATACATGATGTACAGACTGTCATTTATAGAGACCACGAAATATTTCTGTATTCCATGTTAACTATTATGACACTCATTGGTTAAGATTAGGTTCAAGGAATTTTTATGCTGCCAACTTACGGCATAACATTTTCATCATCACTGCTATAAATGAACATAATCGTCCACCAGGGATTGAATACCATAAAACACGGTTTTGAGGTACCGATATCTTTCCAATTTCTTAATGCCTCTAAATCCTTATTTATTTAATAACCAATGTCTCCGAACAAAAAGATGAGGCATGCCCACATGTAAAGTGTTTATTAAATTATTGTTTTGCTGTTATAATTGCCTAATCAACAGGACACGTTGTGCAATTAAAGTAAGAATATTCTCCTTTACTACGTATATAGCATGTTATATTAACCAATTCTTTTTGAAAGTTCTTCTCAAAATAAGATTTTCTTTTTTAATGAAAAGAGATATTTGCTAGATAAAATTCTGCAAATATAGCGGTAGCACGGAATCTTTGTTATATTTTAAGGGCTAGCGTTATGAAAAGGAGTCCGAACGACGTATCCAATTCATTTCAACAAAAGAATTTGTAAAGGTTTGTTCCATTTTATGAAACATATTCTTTTATTTAATTTTTCAGACAGCTATAATTTTAAGATTTTTAAGATTTTATATAATTATATAAAACATCTAATTTAGCTAATTTTTTCAATTTATTTATCATAATTTTCTTTGCAGATTTTGCTCAAAACGAGAGTGGGCTTATTTCATAGACTTACCTATGTAAGTGATCGCCGCCGTTGATGAAGATCTATAATACCAGATGAGTCGAAGGCATGATGGAGCCATAACGTGGTAGAGCCACGCTGCAACTATATTATAGTTTTAGAGCATTGATCTGTCGCCTCGACCGGGAAGGCCCACGCCTCACAGAATACCAGCGTGATATAGCGTACCAGCGTGATTATTATTTATAATATAATTTTAAGAAGGCTAAAAGACCATTTTATTGTAAAACCTTCTTTCATTAATGTAATTTTATTATGTGTGAATTTTAAAATAGTATTGAATAGTAAGTTATATAACAAATTAATAAGCGTTGAGGATAAGAGGTAAAGTAACAAAATAATAGGCTGGGCACAGGCCTTCCTTCATTTAAATAGAATTCTGACGCGGGGAACAGTTATCCACGATGCTCTAATCACTTTAACCCATATCGTCCTGTGGGTGTCATAAGAGGCGACAGGGAAAATGAAAGAGGAGATGGGCAGACTTGTCAATTTGTCAACCTTGTTCAAACCCTATGAGGCAATCTGGGGAAGCCATGATCAGCAATGGACTTTTATAGGCTGTAATGGATGGAGAGATATGAAATAAGAGATAATAAATAATAATGAAAACTGCACATTAAGCACCCTGCCTGCCATGCGTGGTAACTATGAGTATGTATAGTGTATAGTGACTATGTATGGATAGTAATCCTATATGAGGCCATCTATGGGCGTATGGTAAGCGGTGGACTTTGATAGTAAAATAAAAGTAAAGTTGCATCCTATATGTATACGTCCTTCTCCTGGCACAGGCTTCCTCTCATTTCTGAGAGGGTTTTAAGACAATGATGTGTCGACCATGCTGCCTTAATGCGTGTTACGGAATTCACATATCTTCCGAATATATTTTTTTAGTTTTCAGGCACGCAGTTTTCACGATGTTTTCCTTCACTGCATAGCATGTGGTAAATCATCACATAAAATTGCAATTAACAATTTAAATGGTGCCGTGGGGATCGAACCCAGGTTGCTCGTGTACATGAATTTTGCAACTGAGCTAACGGCTCTCCTGTGCTACCACCGCTAGGCTGTATTAAAATAATGGAAAAATCCCTATGATTTGTAGCAACTAAGTCTGATTAAGTTACAAATTTAACCAACGGTCATGCCTAAATAAAGGCTTAGAAACAACTCTAATGAACCAAGTTTAGTAATAAAGTTGTTTACATTTCTGGATCATCTAGATCCTACGCCATTTTCACTTTTTACTGAATACAATACACTGAATTGATGAACATAATACTTTTTATAGTTAAAATTATTTGTATGGAAATACCACCGCGAGTAGGCGACCGCTACCTCATACCGTTGCATCCAAACGCTATTAACTATGTTTCCATGATAAGCTATGCCGATACAATACAATACAATGCTGATTTGAAAATCACGTTTGCTTCGGCGGCATTTATGGTAGAGACGGGGAATCTTCACTCTCATCGTACCAGGTGGCATACGGGCAAATCATCATTCATCATTACAGCCCTTCACAAGTCCACTGCTGAACATAGGCCCCAAGGAATGCCACAAGCACGGTCCTGAGCCACCCGCATCCATCGACTTCCTGCATGTCTTACCAGGTCGCTCCATCTAGTGGGGACGCCCTACACTTCGTCCGCCGGTACGAGGCCGCCACTGAGAACCTTTTTTCCCCATCGGTTGTCGGTTCTTCGAGCTATATGGCCGGGCCCATTGCCACCAGCTTACTAATCTGTTGGGCTATGTCGGTCACTCTGGTTCTACTGTGATATCCTCATTTCTAAGTTTATCACGCAGTGAGACCCCGAGCATAGCCCTCCATAGCTCGCTGAGCGACCTTGAGCTTCCTCATCCGGCCAGCAGTGAAGGACCACGTCTCAGTTCCGTAGGTCATCACCGGCAACACGCACTGGTTGTACAGCCTCGTTTTCAAGTTTTGAGGTATACCTGACGAGAAGATGTGCCGTAATTTCCGGAACGCTGCCCAGCCGAGTTGAATCCGTCGATTGACCTCTCGGTCGAAGTTGGACTTACCTAGTCGGACTATTTGTCCCAGGTAAACATACTCGTCAACAACTTCAAGCTTAGTGCTCCCAACAACTACCGGCATAGATGTGACATGGACATTAAACATGATCTTTGTTTTTTTCATGTTCATCTTAAGACCCATCCGTTGGGAGGCACTATTGAGGTCATTGAGCATGGTGCTTAGGTCCTCTAGCGATTCTGCCATAAGGACTATATCGTATAATTGAAGGTGAGTGATGTATTCGCCATTGATGTTAATACCGTATCCTTTCCAGTCCAGTAGCTTGAAAATGTCTTCCAATGCAGCGGTGAAGAGTTTCGGGGATATAACGTCACCCTGACTTACCCCTCTCTGCAGTTGGATAGGTTTTGTACTCGTTCTGTACCGGATAGCCATCGGCCCTACTGTACAAGCACTTCAGCACTTCGATATACCGACAGTCAACTTGGCACCGCTGAAGGACTGCAGCACCGCCCAATTTCGACGGAATCAGGCTTTCTCAGTCCACATACGCCAGATATAGTGGCAAATTGTACCTCGGACTTCTGTACATTTGCCGCCGGGTGGTTGTATGTGGTCTCATGGTGCTAAAGCCTTTCGGAAACCGGCTTGTTCGGGAGGCTGGAAGTCGTCGAGTCTGCGTGCGAGACGATTCAATGACTCTCGAAAACAGCACGTAGACGCGGCTCAGAAGGAAATCGGTCTGTAGTTCTTCAAGAGAGCGTTGTCGCCTTCTTGAAGAACAAGACCACCGCACTTCTGCTCCACGCCCCGGTGTAGTGCACCATGTAGGACGGAATTAAAGAGCTTCTGAAGGACTTCAAGCACCGGTTTTCCACCCGCTTTAGAAGCTCCGCTGTAATTCCATCTCGCCTGGGGCCTTGCCGTTTTAAGGTGCTGGAGAGCCATTCTAATCTCGCTCAGACTGACGTCCGGATATCATCGGAATAGTGTCGGATAAGACTCGCCTTTTGATCGTTACTCACACTTGCGTGGCTCCAACGATGATGTGTACAGCTGCCCATAGAACCTCTCAATCTCAATCTCAGGTGTCCCGGAAACGACGCTGCCACACTCGGTCTTCAGCTTCGACAGTTGCCTTTCCTGGCAGACAGATCTCAAAGACTTTGGAGCCCTGAACTTGCTCGATCGCTTCTTCAATACGAGCTGTATTGAAGTTGCGCAAGTCCCGCCGCATGCATTTGGAGATCTGTCTGTTCAGTTGCCTGTATGCTATCAAATCTACTGAAGATTGCAGCTTCATTTCCTGTCAACAGCCGAGATTAAGAGTGTGATCGGAGAGTTTTTGTGTTCTTCTGCGGCGGGTCTTACAACCGCCCGACCGCATGGACAGTTTCCACGAGCTTGTCATTCATATCGTCCACTGCATTGCACCTTCTAGGCACTGAAAACGGTTGTAACTCGAGCTGAAAGGTTTCGGGACTTGGATAGAGCACGAGGGGATGAGCGTTGACTTCATTAGACGACACTTCAACTTAACGTTTAGGTTCAGTGTGCTCTAATCATTCGGTGATCGCTACCAGTTTTCACTCGCGATCACGAGACATCACTGAACAGTTGGCGTCTAGTCGTCATAATGTCAATCTCATTTTTGTCGAACTGTCGGGGCTCTGACCAGGTCCATTCTCTGTGGGCTGCCTGGAAGAAAGAGTTCATCATAAAGAGTCCTCTTTTCCATGAAGTCGGCCAGCTGCTGGCCCTTGTTCAAGGCCCTAATCCGAATTTCCTACTTTCAGGTCACCGTTCTCTGTGCCTAGTTTATGTTGAAGCTCCCATTAACACCGTATAGTGGGTTTTAGAGGAATGCATGGCTCTAGAGATATCCCCTCACATTTCCTCCACTTCCTCATCGGGGTGTGCCGAAGTTGGTGGTAAACCTGTATGACTCAAAGGAATACCGTTTGGTGATTCTGAGTATAAGGTACGCAACCTCGTCGACACACTCCCACTTACAACGTTGTTAACGAGAGACTTGTGGACGATAAAACCGATACCTCCAGACAGATGGTCGCTCCCGGTGATAGAAAAGTTGCGGATTCGAGGATTACCGTGTCCTCCCTCTTCGGACCTCGGATAACCTAATATTCCAGCAACTTTGTTATCTCTTCTTCCAGCTCCAGGATCTTCTCGTCAGTCCTCAGAGGGTGCGTTAAAAGTTGCCAGGTCGAGTCGTCGTAGGTGGCAACCGAACCTCCACCGGAGATTCTTAGCACCCCGCCTGCCGTTACCATGGTCGCCACCGTAGCCAGGAATAGCGGCCGCCAGACCGGGGCCGTTTCTTCGTAACTTTCATTGGGGATATACGTTGCCACGCTTGGCGAGCGGTTGGCAACCGCAGTTTTTTATTATTTGCTGTTATCAGAAAGATGCTGCTGCCCATCTTCTGCCTCAGCTCTGTCGCCCCACGACACCCACGGGAAGATATGGGGTAGTGGGTATTCTAACCCGCCACTACATACGGGCAAATCATTCATGCTGAATTTATTACTGGTATAACCGTTACGCAGGTGGAATATGATGTGCAGAGGAAGAACATGAGGTAGCCGCTACCGGTGGAGATTTGTGAAAGTGTTCCCGTGGCCCTGCTAATAATCAGAAAAGTTACGGACACTATGCGGTTTCAGAAGGTGTGGCATAACCTTTACTTGCTTTCACGAGGCGGATATTCGTGTAGGCACTACCCCATGTGAAAAGGACATCTACAGCAACCAGGCTCTGGCTGATGATCGGTTTTGTTGATTCCTGTACCAGATCTGAATCTAAATAGGAATCAATTTAAATTATGACAAGGTAAATCCATAAAGCGTTCATGTATTTACATACACATAAACTTTATGCTATATTTAAATATGGTAGATCCACGCTGCAGCTATTTTTGATTGTATCATGAATGAGTCGGTTCCACTGGGGAAGAACCATGCTCTCACATAATACCAGAGTAAAGTAACAGTTTAATGCCTGTGTTTCTATATGGTGAATATTCAGAACCAGAGATACTTTACTGGAAACGAGGCATGTTATTCCCTTAGGGTGACAACCCATCTACATCTTGATCCTTAATCGAGGATATATGTAGATATCCATGATCCAGCATCCACTTATCATCAGGTTGACTTTGTGCTCCCTTGTTCTACAAAAAATTATAGAGAGGTGACAACGCATGTGCGATTTGTTCTTCAATGATAATAGATATAGACATCACATAGAGTCCTGTGTACTCGTTTGTCCCCTTTTATTGTTTAAAAAAACTTTTAATAAAAAATGTGAATTTTTGTTACAATATGAACATTTTGTTTTGTAAATGCTATGGCCTGGAATAAATTAATTTAGTTTTAATAATTTTGACTTTGGTCACGCTTGACAAGCGGATTGTCGATCAAACTACCAATCGTCTTGAACCTTTTACGTTTATCATGCATGTTGAAAAAAAAAAAAGATCCATAGTTCTAAGAGCTCGCTGTAAATTTCACAGTACGCAAACAACCGGGTTCAATCTGCTGGCACCAATGAAATTGTTATTTGAAATTTAAGTGCTGATTTGCCACGTGCTCGGCGGAAACGTGAGGAAAACCTGTATGTCTGAAAATGAGAGAAAATATTTGTAGACATGTTTTCGCCAACACTTTCGCCAAAATGAATAAATTAATTCACTGACTTTATTATTAAATAGTATAATGATTATTTATTGTAATGTTTATAAAATAATATTGTTTATCCAAATATCCATGAAGTGCAAACATAAACGGATTGATATGTCAGGCGCATCATTAGTGCCGCGGCGAGGCCGTCAACTAAAACCATTATTATTAAAACATTTTGTATCTTTTCAATGTTGATCACGTTTGAAGGAAGTGGCCAATATACATTTATAAATATATATGTTGATATAATAGTTGGTGATTTTGTATTGATTTATGATTCAATATATTTGTGAGTGCTATATTTTGCTGTCATCTTACTGACTTTTAAAATTTATTGATTAACAGATATCGTATTCGATATATCCGTCGCAGGAAGATAAAAACATATAGTTATATCCTAGGGATATAGCTAACAACTGTAATATGGTTATATGAAACCGGTTCATAACTATCTTACTAGACTAATCTGTGAAATAATTATAATTGTAAACTGAATGTACAGGATGAACAAATTTCGCGACATTGATGTTCCTGTTGTGATGTCGTCGTTCATGTTTTTGACAGTGGGTTACAGGTAGCGGGGCCCTCGCCACCCTAAAGCCGTACATTATAACGCTAAAATGTAATATTGAAAAAAAATATTTTTAGTTTCAAAATTCAAAAGTATAAGTAAAAGTAGTTTTGACTAACAAATTACAAACAAACTACAATTATAATTATTTCATTAGATTAGTCTAGTAAGATAGTTATGAATTCTTTCATATCACTATATTACGGTATTTAGCTATATCCCTAGGATATTATTATATCACGGCTTAACTATCTTACATAATCGATATGTCAGATTCATAATTTTATATTTGATAGTGTAAGTTGTAACTATATCGACGTCCCGCAAAAAAACTGGTGTTATTATGGAGTTTTTACTGTCATGTCAGATTCGTAGATAGGTTGGAATACACGTTGTTTTTTTTTCAGATTTTTTCCAACTTTATTTAAGGAGATATTATAATGAATAACACATTTATTGTACGTAAATCCACAATTTGTTAATGACCAAAAAGTATCGTATCGTATCAATACAAAAACATTTCTTTATGTTCGATTGGTAAATTACTATTACTGCAGTATTATGTAAACGCATAATAAAGTAGTTTAGTAAATGAGATTACTATAATTTTGTAGCATTATTTATGTAGACTCAATCAATAATGGAATATAACCATATTTTATAAGAATAATAATTTATTTAATTATATCTAATATAAATATTAGATTTACGTAATATTCTATAGTATTTGTACAAGTCTCTACTATGTATTCGACGTATATGTTGCTGTCCCACAGTTCGTAAGATAGAGAAAACTTAATAACAACCAAAAATACTGTTACCAACGTTTTAATATCTAAAAAATGTATCGTTTATAAATTGTAGTTACATTATTTGGTACAAACGAGATTATGATGATTTTCCGATCGCCAATATGATACTATACAGTATTTCATCCAAAACTACTATTACTAATATGTGACAAATGAGCACACAGACCACCTGATGATAAGCGGATGCTGTGACCCATATCTACATTTATCCTCGATTACATCAAAATGCAAATGCGTTGTCTCACTGAGGACTAATATGGATCGCCTCATTTCCAGTAAAACAGTCTTCATCTCTTCACACTCACCATACGAAACACGGCAACATCAAGCTGTCATTTCACGGTAGTATTCTGTGAGAGCGTGGTAACATGAATTTGTTGACCATATATATTTGCAGCGTGGCTCTACTACGTATAATGCTTAAAACATGAAGAAAATTGATCCTTATTATTTGAACAGGTTACCACATAATAAAAGCATCCCTAAAAATCATCTGTATCATTCAGAAATAAACAAAAAGATTTGACTAAAAGGAAGGAATGGACAATTGACAGAGATGATACAATTGCTATTTTTTATTTCCGAGTAGTTTTGAATATACCACAATTTAATGTGGGTACTTTCTGCTACAAAGAAAGTATCCAGTATAATTTTACTATTTTGATTCTATATGCATGTTTAACACTAAAATAGCAAAAAGTGACAGCTATGATAATACTGTGTTAACAATTTTTCACTTTATGCTGATGGCTGCTACGGCCAGATAAAAATATGTTTAAATAATCCCTGTATGTTCAAGCCACCAAATTATTTGTTTTTATTATTACGCACAGGTTTTTGAAATCGGGCATAAAAATATGAGAGCGATTCAATTAACATGAAAATAAAGTTATCAATACTCCTAAATGAAACTAAAACATTATTTTCAATTTTTTACAGGTGAAAATATCAATTAATAAATGCAATCTGATGTTATTATCTCGTGGGTGCAAAGGCGATACAGAGAAATGAAACAGGAAAGGGAGCAGCAATCTCCTGATCACAACTCAAAATAATTGAAACAACTGCGGCTGTCATGCTGCAATGGCAAGTATCCCTATGCTCAGACTTTTAGTTATATGATATCATTCATCTATAGGCTAGATGATATATGATGAATGATGTCATTATCATCATCATTACAGCCCTTCACAAGTCCACTGTTGAACATAGGCCTCCCCAAGGAATGCCACAAAGCACGGTCCTGAAACACCTGTATCCATCGACCTGCATGTCTTACCAGGTCTTCACTTATCTAGTGGGGACGCCCCACACTTCTGCCTGCCGGTATGAGGCTGCTACTGAGAACCTTTTTCCCCATCAGTTGTCGGTTCTTCGAGCTATATGGCCGGCCCATTGCCACTTCAGCTTACTAACCGTTGCTGGGCCAGTCGGCTTCTGGTTCTACTGCGGTTATTCTTCTTTCTTATTATCACGCAGAAAAATCCCGAGCATAGCTCTCCATAGCTCGCTGAGTGACCTTGAACTTCCTCACACGGCCAGCAGTGAAGGACCACGTCTCAAATCCATAAGTCATCACTGACAACACACACTGATTGTATAATCTCGTTTTCAAGTTTTGAGGTATACCTGACGAGAAGATGTGTCAGGTTTCCGAACTCAGCCCAGCTGAGTTGAATCTGTCGATTGACCTTTCGGTCGAAGTTGGACTACCTAGTCGGACAATTTGTTCCAGGTAACATACTCGTTAACAACTTCGAGCTTAGTGCTCCAACAAATACCGACATATGTAGGTGTGACATGGACGTTACACATGATCTTGTTTTGTCCATGTTCATCTTAAGGCCATCCGTTGGGAGGCACTATAGAGGTCATTGAGCACAGTGCTTAGGTAGAATTTCTTATCCTTACCTTTTCGTATCAGATGAATCCTGTGCGATAAGGTAAATGAACTGGCCAATTGATGGAAATTAACTTTGTGTTTGTGTAAATGCTCGCCCACTAGTATATCAAATTTGAGTTCCGCATGTTTCGGATGTTTCCGCCATCATTAGATTTTTATTTTAATTGAGTAAAATAACCAATCGTATTAAAATACAAAATAATTTTTATATTTAAATTTTGTAGTTTAATAAAGATAAGAAACATAAATAAAGTTTGACAGAGGAAAATGTAAAAACCAAGCAATTAATGTGCGCGGTGATGACAGGAAACATTGAAGGAAATATGCATTTCTATGAACAAACTGTTTGGGACATGAAGTTCAACAGCGAAGCAAAGGAGAAACATTTCATATGAAATTTTAGTAATGAGAAGAGACATCTAGCATTGAGATGATAAATATAGACTGCAACTTTAATTTTAACATTTTAAGGAAATGATTCTATAAAAGTAAAACAATTATAACAATACAGATATGACAAATGACAACGTATTATTAAACGCTATAATATATTAGCTTGACCTGTATGAAGGTTCGTATGAATGAAATGAAATTTTGTAATTCAGTTTTCATTCACTTCCTGACATCTGAAATATCATATCATATTGAGTTTTTTTACTTTAATATTATTATGCAGAAATGTATGTATATTATTTTAAATATTAAATATAATGTAACAAAAAGTAAGGTTTATTTATTAAAAAAGTAATGTATTTATGGCAAATGTTGTTGCCATACATTATTTTACTAAAATAAACCAAATATTTTAACAGGTATAAAATTAAACACAGAGAAAATTATTTGTCCGTTTGTGACCTTTTACTGCTTATAACTCTAATAATGAAGCAGTATAAAACCTGCTAAGCTCCTGGTTTCAATACCAGTAGCGCAAAACCATTTTCAAAAACGGTGATCTGTTATTATACTGGATTTCTATACTCTTCAGACTGCAACAAAGCACTGCTATTTGGCAGCAGAAATGGACAAGATGGCAGCAGCATCGTTCATCATCATTTGTTTCATACATTGACGTATGATTTCGCTGTATTGTATTAATGTATCAGTGTCGATTAAATTCCAATGTCTTTTTTATAATAGCTAAACTTAGGTTCCCAAAACCACAGTAAATAAAATGTAAAAAATAACGCTAGTTAATATTTTCCGCCCGCCAACAATTTCTTTCAGATTTATGCAATCACACTGCTGTTGGCTTGGCGTGCGCAAAGCCACCACAAAACACCTTATGATGTAAATGTTGTTTTAATTCAACCTCTGAGCTACGCGCTCAAGAGTCGAGCCTGAGCGTTCCCAACGTCTTCATGAACAAAATATAAGGACCTCTCAGTTGCGCGAAAGAGAGTCGAGTCGAGCGTTTGCAGCGACTTAGAACTCAGGCAGAGAGACAGCAGTTGTCCACAAACAGAGTTCTGCAATCGAATTTTAGCTAACAGCAACAGACTGGCTTTCAGATATGATCCGCAGTTTGATTATGCACAACAAGCGTCCGTCCAAATCGGAGTCATGAATAAGATCTGCTCTAACTGCTTGCCAAGAAATGGGCGGACGAACCTAATGGTATGTGCAGTTTCAGGTAAAGTTTGTCTTCTCCAACCTGCAAGATGCCACTAACTAAAAAATCTTTTGACTAATAACCATCCATTATTCTGGGCATTTTTAACAAACATGTAAATATAATAGTCTTTTCAAATGACTTGTTTATGCAAAAGAAATCAGGGAAGGAAATTTGCCCACTTAAAATTGAAGGACAAGTGTATCATCTAATTGGTAGCCTTTACCACCATCAGGCAAAACCACAGTTCTTGCAAATATATTATTTCGGATGCAGACTAGATATCGTTGCGATCAAGCATCGCACCAACCTTAAAAATGGATTTAATTCACGAATTACAGACCGCTTTAAATAATCATAACGTACATACGAAGTTTTAAAAAAAACTTAGAACTTAACTCCTCAGATAATTTAAAGTTAATTATTCATTAGATCGCACTCCACAGACAGCACACAGAGGCAGATATAATGCTCCTACTGTAAACGAGGTAGCTGTTCTTGGTCGACAAAGACAAAGGTCCCAGGATATAGTCTACACGTAGAGACGGGCAGCTTAAAAGAGTTTCTGAGCTACATCGGTCCTATGATCCACTAAGTATCCTGCGCAATGTTTGTGACAGGAGAAGACGGTTATTATTTGACTATCCCTCAGCAGGGTTCTGCGCGCAACAAACCGTTGATAATCAGATTCATCAAACACGTCATCATGTCATATTGCCATCGTCATTACGGTTTCGCGTTTCATGCACGAGAAAACGCAGGACGCGATGACGTACGTTCGAAATTATGGTAGACCTGACTTATTTGTCACTTTTACATGTAACCCTGAATGGCCTGAAATAAAAGCCGAGTTGCTATTAGGACAACGGTCTTTCGACCGTCATGACATAATTTCACGTATTTCATTTAAAGATGAAGAAATTCATCAAATTATTTGTCAAAGAACAGATATTCGGTAAAGTAAAATGTTATATGGCAAGTGGAGTGGCAAAAGCGCGGTTTACTCATTGTCATTTGCTGTTCTGGCTAGAAACTAAAATACAACCAGATGAGATCGACAGTCATAGTTGTGGAGCTACCCGATCAACAAATTGATCCGGTACTACACGACATTATAACTAAAATATGGTACATGGACCCTGCGGAGAATATAATTTAGCTGCACCATGCATGAAGAACGGTGTCTGCACAAAAAATACCTCGTTGTCATGAACGATACCCAGACGGAGAGGATGGGTATCCAGTTTATCGTAGGCGCGATACAGGAAATGGCGGTCGGAGCACTACGCTACAAATCAGGGCAATATGGTGACGATAGATAATAGGTGGATTGTTCCATACTCCCGCTACTATGTAAGACTTTAACGCTCATATAAACGTGAGTATTACCTGTCCAAGCCATTAAATATATATGTAAGTACATAAATAAAGGTTCAGATCAGGCAACTTTTAGCCTTAGAACCCACACGATGAGGTCGAAAACTATTTAAATGGCAGGTACATAAGACATCTGAAGCTGTCTGGCGCTTATTTGAATTTCCATTCACGAGCGGCATCCTACTGTAGTAGTATTGGCCGTTCATCTAGAGAGAACGGTCAAAGGGTGTATTTACACCAGGACAGCTCATCAAGTTGTCCAAAACCCATAATACCACATTACTGGCATTTTTGCTCTCTGTAATGAAGATGAATTCGCGAAAACTCTTCTGTATCATGAAGTCCCGCAATACTATACATGGGCAATACATTCACTAGAAGGAAGCGTGGTGAAGATGTAGTTGGACATCCGGGGATAAAAAGATGCTTTAGGTAGAGTCTACGGATACATCCATCCCAATCAGAGTGTTTTTTAGGATTCTACTGCACCACGTACGGTCCGACTCATTTGCATACCTTAAAACTGTAAACGGTATTGTCAAGAGACGTATCAAGCAGCTTGCCGTGACCGAGGTTTACTTGAAAACGATGATCATTGTAACACTTAAGCGAAGCTTCGTTATCACATTGTCCAAAAACTAAGGAGTTGTTCGTAGTCATACTTTTATTTTGTCAACCATCGGAACCATTGAAGTTACAGGATACTTTCAAAGATCAGTTCTGTGAAGATATTAGACATCGTATCAGACAACAAAATCAGGATAACACTTCACCTTCACTGAAGTCATTTATAATGAAGTATTAATTGAAATAGAAAACAAACTTAGAACTAAACGACAAAAATTTAAGTGATTTTGGATTACCTTCTCCCGTTCGTACTCAGAATAATACTATTGACAATGGTACAACAGTATAACAGCAATGATCTAACAGGTTTGTTAATGACAATGTGCCAAAATTAGTACCAGATCAGACATGCTTATGAGACTATTGTGGACAGCGTGAACAATAACATGGGAGATTATTTTTTGACGCACCAGGAGGCACCGGAAGACTTTTTTCTCGCAAATTTGATACTTGCTAAGATACGGCAATCAGAAGATAGCGATTGCAGTTGTCGTCAATCATTGGCAACCTCTTGAACGAAGGAAAACTGTCACCTCTGTTTAAACCCCGCTATCCGTATCTTTAGATCAACGGTCTACGTGCTCTATTCGGAAAAATGGGCCTCTTGTAAGTTGCTGCAAGACGCGTCGTTGGTAATATATGAATGCACCATGAGTCATAGAGCTCATGTGGAGGCCGTGGACCGTACTTTAAAGACCTGAAGCTCTGCATGTCATGGGTGGTATCACTTTTGTATTTAAGGAGATTTCGACAAACGCTTCCTGTCGTCAACAGAGGTACGCGAGCAGATATTATGAAGGCATGCTTAAAATCGTCTCACCTTTGGACATCTGTTCAACATTTGAATTTGCGTACTAATATGAGGAATCATCTACATGGAAATACGCATAGCAATTTTCCACAACAGCTGCTGAAACTGGGAGAAGGAATTTTTCCATCTTTAAATTTGGGGCACCGATTATGCGGTTACTTTGGATGAGTCTCTAGGCAAATAGTCTATAATTTAGATAGTCTGATATATGCTATATATCCTGACATCGAAAACTATATCAAAATGATTTTCGTTGGCTGTGGTAGAGCAATAGTTTCCCAGGAATGAAACAGTCAACGAAATAAACAATTTAATTATGCAGAAAGTACCGTGAAGTTAAGTGCTAAATCCATAGACACCGTCACTAACATCGAGGACGCAGTGCATACCCCAGGAATTTTAAATTCTCTGAATCCCCGCTGGGCTTCCACCTCATGAACTGTCGTTAAAAGTTGGCACGCTGATAATGCTTCTCAGAAATTTAAGACCCCAACATGTGTAATGGCACGAGACTTCTTATAAAGGAGCTAAAAGATAATTTAATAGTGCGAAGATTATCACCGCCCCAGCTGGTGAATTAGCTCATATACCAAGAATACCCATGATCTCTACTGATTTGCCCATACCCTTCAAAAGGCTCCAATTTCAGTAAAACTTTTCTTCGCACTCACGATAAACAAATCCAGGGCCAAACATTCAAATTAGTAGAGAATTGATTTACGAAAAGAATGTTTACGCATGGGCGTTTTACGTTGCTCTATCACGGGTCGGGGCCCTGACCATCAGTATATTTTGTTACCAGAGTAATAATATAACGTCAAATGTTGTGTATAGAGAAGCTCAATAATAGCTAAGTTTTCTATCCTAAAACAACAGGTTGCACCCGACTTAACAAACAACATCCACAGAAAGAAAATCTGTTCAGCCTGTGGATAGTGACTGCTTCGTCGATGTTAGTGTCGGTGTCTGTGAATTGACCTGGGAATCATTTTGTTTGCTGACCGTGTCTTTCCTGGTAGGCTTTTGCAGCGGTAACCGACATCCACGCGGGTGAGCCGCGGGCGACCGCTAGTGTTATGTAAAAAGATTTAATTTTTATACAATTTATGGTAAGAAAGGAGAATAAACTCACACCCGATGGTAACTTAGCACCAGGCCTTTAAACACCTACGTCTGTTGGTTTAATAATCGAAATGCAGATGCATTTCACCACTGACAGTCCCTACACTTCGCCTCGTACCGGTAGGCGAAGTGTAGGGCGACCCTCACTAGATGGAGTGATGACCTGGTAAGACATGCAGGAAGTCTGGATGCAGGTGGCTCAGGACCGTGCTTTTGCATTCCTTGGGAGGCTTATATTCAGTGGACTTGTGACGGGTGTAATGATGATAATGATGATGATGAAGTCCGAATGCCTCGTTACTAGTAAAAGGATCTAGAACTATTTTTTCTTTTTAGATACTTTACAGAAATGGTACAGAGAAATATTTTTATTAATTGAGTGTGCAGAAAATCGACACTGTCGATGACTGAGATAAGTAAATGGCGGCTTTGGCTGCGGCGCCGCGAGCCGTGGTTTCGGATCTCACACGTATACCAAATACAATACTTCAAAAACAATGAAGATTAATTTCAACAAACTTCTCTTAAAACTGTCTCTGTAATATATTTTAATACTATTATTTTTAATTGATATAATAAGCCTGAAAATAACATTTTTTTCTCAAACAAAATACTGGAAAGTTTATTTTCAAGAAAATTAGAACTTTTGTAATTCTATATAAACTAACTTTATAAATAAAATAAACGATCTAATCATTCGTTTTTGGTGCATATAGAATGATTCATCACTGCCAGTTTTCCTAAAATTGGTGCTTTATAAGTAATATTGAAAACATTTTCCTTATATTTTCATTACTATTTTTCAACATCCACTAAATGGTAATTGGATTAACTTGATCAAACATCTGCCTATGCGTTGCTTAAAATATTTTTGAATGTGGTAATTTAAGTTTTGGAAAACAAACCGAATTAATATTTTGTGGATTTAATATTCTTTAGGAAAACACAAAATAAAAAAGAAAATAACATGCTTAAAAATTTGTTTGAAAGGAGATCACTGAACGAACGAACGAAGTGAAAACTACTAATCTGGAGATAATTCTTTGAAGGAAATACTAATCTGAGTTTCCTTCTTTATTGGCCCAAATTTTCTTAAAAAGAGGGAACTATAAATACTAAAATATATATTTTATCTATTATTTGTTTTGTAATTTATTGAAAAAGATTTAATTAACTATATTTAAAAAATCATTAAATGATCTAGTAAATTTTGCAGTTTTTGAGATATCGAGGATATTTTGAGGTGACAAAAGAACTGATGCTAACTGGCTTCAGCCCATGAACACCTGCAACCAACTTCAATTAAAGAATACAGATAATTTTTCAAAAGACCAACATGGAATGCACTGTACTGACTGTATTAGACCGGAAAGAAGGGAATTCTAAACAGGAACGCTTTTAGATCAACCGTACACTACCAAACACCTGGAAGGCAAGTTCTCATACCATTTGCTTTTATGAATTTCTGTTCTGATGTTTTCCTTGTGTTATTTATGTTTGTAAACTGCCCCACGATACAGAAGAAAATCCTAGTTTGGAGTTTACGTTAAAAAAAAATTAAATAAAAATATCCTTTCGAAATATCGGTCACTAGTGAGTGCAATCACAGACGCACTCTCTATTCCCTCACATTCATAGTTCTGGGACAGTAATCCGACACGACTGAGAGAGATCAGGCGTAAGACCAACGACCTACGGGCTTCTCGATGTACGTGGGTGAAACATCGCAAACTTTCTACTCCGGGCTGTTACTGAGAATTTCTAGAGAAAACCCAATATCTGATTTAGATCTGATTCGGGATTCCAACCACATGATCAGAAGTTTATGCACTACTACTCCAAGGCAGTCCTTAAATTAAGACTGCATTGAAGTAGTATAGCATTTACAGCTAGATAAGAAATATATATATCATAAAACTTACACAGTATTTCATAAAGAAAATCGGAATGTTAGTAAATTAATAGGCACGTAATCATAAAAATACTGTTGACTACTTTTCTACATTAGAGTCTGGCTGGAAAGATCTACCTTATTACTATTTCCACTGATGTGTTCCGTCCTGAAATATGTGAAGAGCCAGGAAAATTACAGCTTTCAATGGATTCTATCCTACTACAACAAGTCCTTAGAAGTGACGACGCCATCCATTATTCCTGTAGCGATCTTTGTTTGATGCTAGCTGCATGAGCTAAGTGCTTCAGTATCCACTTACTATCAGGTGAACAGATCGTATCGCAATACCAGACTTTTCACACCTTTGGCCCTACTCTCCTTTAACCCGCATTATCGAAGTTTTTTTTATAGAATAAGGGTCACAAACGAGCATACAGTGGGTGGAAGTCATGACCTATAGAAATCTACATCTAATGTAGATTCGTTGTGACCCTAAGGACTAAGGGTGAATAAAGTTAGATGGAACGCCTGTTTTCAGTAAAAAGGGTTTCCGGATCTCTATATTCATGATATCAAATATGCTGTATTACACTTGTATTCTGTATTATGCGTGGTCGTTCCCCATTCGTAGTCGACCCATTCGCGCTACGCACATTGCCTCTGATTGATACTGAAAGTTAGCTTGTAAAGAAATATAGGTATAAAGTCGGAAGTTTGTATTGGAAATGAATATTGTTTACTTTTGACCTAAATAATAGATATAAGTATCAATTTCAATAAAATGAGAAAAATATACAAACAAAGAAAATTTATTGCCAGAGAAAATACACTAGACTGGTCACTGACAAGGGTTGTTGTTGTCAGCTGCAGACGTTTTTACAACCCACGTGCCGTAGTCTTGAATAAATAAATATGTGATTAAGGAACCAATGAGTTTAGAATCAATAGAAAATTCTTTCGCCAGCAATAAAAATTCATATACTCATGTGTGATGTACCAAATAAAAAAAAAAAACAACTTCAGGCAACAGTCAAAAAGTCGACTGTTATTTTTTTTTATCTTTTGATTGAACTATGGAATATCATAATTTTGATGTCATTTAAATACTTTCATTCAAAACTTAACCACCTGTAGAGGTACAACTAACCTAATCAATAAAAAATATTCAAAATCGGTTCAAAATAGACGAAGATATCAGAGCCTAACATACATACAAAAAAACATTAAGTCGGTTTGAACTTACTTTTTTGCAGTTGCTAAAACAAAATAAAATAAGTACCATAAGCGTACTGAACGCTAACACTAGTGAGTTTGACGGGAATGGCTTTGATACCTCAGGTAGCTTAAGGTTATAAAAGTAAGGCTTTGATAACCTCTTTGAGGGTAAACTATGCTCAGCAGTCGTCTTTTATGGACTTATATATATATATAATAATGATCATTATGATTTTCAGGTCGTAAAATCCACTGCTGTAAATGGAGCTATCCTGTTGTAGAAGAATTGGCCTTATTTATCAAGTTTAGCAGGCGGATTGACGATCGCAATGCCACAGCTGTCCGTCGCCGGTCTTGGTATTTTCCTTTCTGAAATCCTTACATTTTCTGGCATTTTCCACAGTCACATCAAGTGACACCCACGGGACTAATATTTTTATAGAATGAGGGTAGCAAACGCATACACAGTCCACCTGTAAGTAAATGGGTGCAGTGACTCATAGACATCTACATTTATCCTCAATTAAGAATCAAAATTCAGATGCGTTTTCACCCCTGAGGACTGAAATGGAATACCTCGTTTCCAGTAAAAAGGGTCTCCGGTTCTCTAGGCTCACCATACGAAACACAGCAGCATTAATCTGCTATTTTACGCTGGTATTCTGTGAGAGCGTGGCAATAACCCGGTCGAGTCGACCCATTCGTGCTACAACTATACAATTAATATAGCTGCAGCATGGCTCTACCACGTACCATCTCCTGGTTTATTTCCCTTTGTCGGCTCTTACGTCACCCACGGGACGATATGGGGAAGTGGACATTCTTACACCGCCACGACACGGTTTTGTTCTATTAAAACACTTAAATAAGCGGTTTGGTGCCAACGTAAAAGAACCGTTTTACATATGAAAAGTATGTGTTATGTATGTTGGATGTCTGACTCGCAATGAATAAAAATAGCGTTGCACATAGGCAAGGCTTTGAACGATTCTCCTTATGATTAGGCAATGAGGCTTGAAACTCGTCCAGGAACACTAGTCTACTTTTCCAGCGACAGATATCTATGAATTCGCTGCCGATCATGTTTCTTGCAAAGTGTAGTAGTAGCTCATGCTGACACTTTCTGTGCCAAGATACCACTGCATCAACTGTGACATTGTGTATGTATAAAAATCAGTTAGATAATATTTGTTATAGGAGTACTACCCTAATCAGGCGAACCATGAATGAACAGTATATATTGATTAATATACCGGATGCTAGCAAATTACTGTTTTGTCGTTTCATTTATGCGCATAAGGAATAAAATCGTTTATATGAAGGACCCTTCAATTTGATTAAACTTTTTGGTATGATATCCAGATCGTTATGGCTTCCAATGGTAGTATTTTAAACGATTTAAATAAAAGAGGATGATTACAATTACTGTATGTTTTATGTATACGTACGATAACTTCATCAATTGTAAACCGATTTGGATGATTGCTTTTATTAATGCAATCAGTTGGTCATTTAATTGAAACACCATTTTGTAGGTAGAGCTGCAGCTATATTAATGTAGTTGTGCACGAATGGGTGCCTCGACTGGGAAGGACCACGCTCACAGAATACCACAAAATAGCGGCATGCTGCTGTGTTTCTCTGAGTGTAGAGAACCAGACCCTATGAAAAAGTATTCCATCTTATCCTCACGGCTGACAATGCATCTATTTTGAATCGCAAATGAGGATGAACAACAGCAACCACTTACCATCAGGTGGACTGTGTGCTTATCATCCATGCTATAGTTCATTACAGATGAGTCCACAACTGAACAAGCCAACTGCATTAAACGACTTTCTGCATCCGTTAGTAGGTCGTCACTCCATCTAGTGGGCCGCCTTACACTTCGCTTACCGTTACGAGGCTGCCACTAGTAAAATTCTCCCCTGGTTGTCCGTTCTTCGAGCTATATGGGCGGCCTATTGTCACTTCAGCGTACTGATCCTTTGCGCTATGTCGGTGACGCAGAGATACTCTGAGTGTAGCTCTCGAGCGACCTTTAGCCTCATACGGCCAGCTGTGAAGGACTACGTCTCAGATTCATATGTCATCAGTTCATTACTGGCAACACGCATGATATTCCTTTGTCCACTTAAAAGGGTAAAACAACTTTTAAAATATAAAATACTTCAAAGAATTAAAGAGAATAAAATAATTTCACATACTGAAGTCGGGGCTTTAATTTTTCTATACATGTCTTAGCAGAGAGTGAAATTAATTAACTATTTTTACTTTTGTTACAAGCTAATTTTTGACAACAAGGAATGGTAGAAAACAGGACTAAAACGACATTTACACTCATTTAACTAACTACTATAGTAATCATACATGTCACACAACGTTTAGTAAAAATCGTCTAAGTGATAATATTAAAACGGTATTGTAATTCAGAAGAATAAGTTATTATAAAATGTAAAGAATAAGTGTAGTTAATAAAGCTCTTAATTCAAGACGAAGACTAATTTAAAATGAGAGTTGTGCAAATAATACATTATTAAATATCTATTTTGGTATTTTAACAAATAAATGTTTTGTTTTGAAATTGAATGTTGTTTTATAATTAATTAACTAATTAATTTCAGGATTGTCTACATTAATTAATTTCTAATATTTTATTTACGCTTCAGATTTAACATAATATTGTTAGTATAACTTAAACAGGTTAATAACTTTATTAGTATTTGAAAACCAATTTTAAAATAATGACAAAAATTTATGTGAAAAATTTCACGGATGTAGTTTACACGTGATATACGTGTACACTACATGCGTATTCATTCTATAATTTAAGCCTTTCTTATAACAAGAAACTCACTGGTGAAGAGGTTCTCTAGTGATTGTCATCGAACATGCATCCAGTTAAATTTTAAGCACTAACTCTGCTTATCTAAATCTAGCTGGTGGTTTGCTGTTCTCATTAGGCCGTTTCTTCATTTAATGGAATTGCCTTACGATGTTCTTACAAAAACATCCTTCATGTGCGGCAACTACTTTGATAGCTAATTGAGTTCTAAATGTATAGCGGAATTGTTGTCACTTCAGCTTATTGATCTTCTTCAATCTAATTTAGTGTGATAGTCCACTAATGGACATAGATTCAGGTCAGTAAAGTACTATGCATTTGCCCCCAAAATTTTTGAGAGTTTTTCATATCTACGCTTTGCTAGCGAATTTCAGATACCAGATATCACACAACTTAGACGTAGCTCCTCTTTATCAGTCTGAGATTTAGCATATGGCACAAACGAGATAGTTATACTCTCCATATCGGAAGCTATGAGATCTCTCCAGTACTTCCCATAGTAGCGTTTTACGATGCCCATAGGATGAAATGGATTAATGAATTCGCTGAAGCCGCCATCATTCTAACATTATATTTTTGTTCTTTTGACAATGAATTCTGTCAGATAGGAAACCATGCGACTTTACTTTTTCCTGTTTTGTTATTTGTTTCGTTTCGTCTTTTACTTTTATTTATAGTAAAAATCCCGACTTGAATTTATTTTACTAAACAATTACTGTAAAAATAAAGAAATTATAAGTACAAAGTGTTTTGGCGAATTAAACTAGCTTGTGTAAATAGAAAAAATGTGAAACTCACTGAGTTTTAATATTTACTTAATGTTTTAAATTAAACGTTCGTCTAAATTAGTGAAATTATACGCTTGAGCGCCCTGCGTTTCCAAAGGCAACTTAAACCATTGACCTCGACCCTTGAGATTGCGGCCGTCATTAAATTATTTCGGAGATCAAATGGACAATTTTGTACACACGATAAGATCACCATCATTAAAGACTGATAATACGATCTACTTGCCAACTTCCATTAAGCAAAATAAACTTTTTAACTACATTATAGAACTGTAAATGAAACTCACGAATATTATGTTTATCGTATATGGTAGAGCCTTGTTGCAGCGTATGCTGCAGCATGAATGGGTTGGCTCGACCGAAGATGGACCACGCTCGCACGGGAACATTAGCGTAAAAAGCAGCAGAAGGCTGTTATGTTTCGTATGGTGAATGACGAGAACCGGGGACCCTTTTTACTGGTAACGAGACATTCCAACTACCTTAGTTCTCAGAAGTAATTTAAATATTTATGGGTCGCAGCATTCATTTATCATCAGGTGGAGTGTTAGTTATATTTACTTCAATAAAAAATAAACTTGTTTGTTTTTTATTGAAGTAAAGATAGCAACATAAAGATGACATTTCCCATTTCAATAACACACTGTAACACCATAACGCCCTGCAAAGTATAGTATAATAATGCATTCAGGATGCTGATGGGGCTGCTTCGATTTTGCAGCGTATTCAGCATGTTCGCCGATGCGCATGTAGACTGCTTTTACACCACTATGCGGAATCGGTGCAAATCCTTGTTGTGCTGAGTCCGGGCCAGCTGAGAGGTTCTATTGTACATTACATCGCTATCACATAAAGAGATATTAAGATATTCAACAAATTACACCGATTTTACAGCACATTTCTAAAGTTATAAATCTTAAATATCTATCACACATGTTCAAAACCACAATCTTTATTAATAAACATATATATCTTAACTAATACAATAGTTTAATTCACAAATTAAAACCTTTAAACAGCAT
The DNA here is from genome assembly GCA_029286625.1 of Parnassius orleans. Taxonomy (NCBI): domain Eukaryota; kingdom Metazoa; phylum Arthropoda; class Insecta; order Lepidoptera; family Papilionidae; genus Parnassius; species Parnassius orleans. Next base: position 163,093 of record JAGSMP010000872.1, read on the forward strand.
TAATACACTTTAATTCGACTTTAATTTTCTTATACAAATCTATTATTATTTCGTTATTTTAAGCACAAATTTAGGCACTTTTAACACATCACACAATAATTCTGAAATACTTATTGCCTATTCTTACACACAATACTGAAATTTTCACAAATTGATTAAGCATACTAAACAATTTTATTTTTATTTTTTAGTACATTATTTACACACTGTTTGAGTCCCATACAAAATGAACAACCAATTTCTGCACGACCCTTATCATCTCAGTAAGAGGCCAGTATATGGAAGCCACGGTATGCAGGCTGGCCTTGACTGGACATCAATCCATCGTCATAGCCTCCTGCTATATCCCTAGTGGAACTCTCCCCCTCAAAAAAGATTTTGAGGCCATCCTTGCATTAGGCAACTCAGTCATTATGTTTGGAGATTTTAACTCCAAGCATACTGATTGGACTTGTCTTACTACTACTCATAGTGGCAAGATACTGCTTGATATCACGCAGTCTCTCGACTTACCGTTCTCAGTCCCCTCGGTGTCACTCACTATCCTGACAACACTGACCACGCTCCCTGACGTACTAGACTTGCTAATAGCAAAGAAGTCTCTCTCAACCTCAGGTCAATCGAGACCCTTGACGATCTTGGATCCGAACACCGCCTCCAAAAATATAGACGTACGGCCAATTGTCTTCAACGAGAAGTCCGTTCACGCCTTTCCGAACTTCGAGACCTCGAAAAGAGTAATCTCATGGAGAATATCTCCTCTCATACAGCGTACTACCAGATGGCGAGAGCCCTCCGCATAGACGCGCTATCACCACACTCTCTCTCTCGCCCCGACGGTACTATTGCCTTCGAGGACGGGAAAGCTGAGTGCTTGCAGACAGCATCGCTGCTCAATGCCTCCCAGCTCTCAACCCACAGACCCCTCCCACATCCAGACAGTGGAAGATGAGGTCCGCCGGAACTCACCCTCACATCCTCTGATCCTATCACTGTGTCCAATGATGAGATGTCATCCTTCATCAAAGGACTGAAGCCCAAAAGGCTCCGCGTGATGGCATCTCCAACCAAGCCTTTAAACATTTTCCTGAGCAGGTATTAACCCTTTTGGCTATTATCTTCAACGCCTGCTTCAACCTTAGTTCCCACCACGTGGAAAGAGGCAACTGTCATTGGTATCCCCAAGCCAGGAAAGCCTCACAACCTCCCTCCAGTTATCGTCCCATCAGCCTCCTCAAGGCCATGGGCAAACTCTTTGAACGAGTCATCCTCACTCGCATGAGGCGCCATCTGTTTCCCACAGACGGTGACCCTCTTGTCATCCCTCACCAATTTGGTTTCCGAGCGAAACACTCTTGTCCCCAACAAGTTCACCGTATTGTGGAATATATCCTCAGCGGTTTTTATCCTCGCCGTCATAAGACCATCGCGGTCTTCTTCGACATAGCGAAAGCGTTTGATAGAGTCTGGCACGAAGGCCTTATCTACAAACTATACAAAATAGGTCTCCCTGATCGTCTTGTTCGTCTCGTGGCCTCCTACTTGAAGGACCGTACCTTTCGTTTCAGACACGAAAGCACGCTTCTCGCGTCAAATCAAAGCCGGTGTCCTCAGGGCTCCGTGTTTGCCCTCTTCTATACATCCTGTACACCAACGACATTCCCATCCCGTCGAATTGTGTTCAGCTCTCCTCTTGCAGACGACACTGCCTCTACTGCAAAGACACTCACTACCTTTATACGGAACAAGATCCAAAAGTCAGTTAATGACTTAGGAGCTTGGTTCCAAAATGGCGTATCGATGTGAACCCGGAGAAGAGCTCCACCGTTCACTTCGAACATAAACGACGCCGCCTCTCTACCACTATGCTAGGGACCCCTGTCCCTGGCACACGTCCGCCAAATACTTAGGCGTCACCCTTGACACGAGGCTCACTGAGACCCATGTTAAGAGAGTAACTAGAAACGCGCGATTTTATCTGGACACAGTAAATGTCCTCCGCAACAAGCGAACCCTTTATAAGATCTGTATACGACCCGTTATGTCTTACGCGGCCCCCATTTTGCTCAATTAAAGCCTAAAACCCTGAACAAACTTCGTTGTTCAAAACTATTTTGTCGTCGGGCTACGAACTCACCCTGGTACGTCCGTAACGCTGACCTCCATCGAGACTTAAAGCTCCCCACAATCCAACAATTTCTAAAAACACTCTCGAGAACTGCCGTCCACTCTAATCATCTTATTCGTGAGAAATTTCGGCTGAAAGGCCATTATGGCTAAAGCAATTCCCAGGTGTGTTTAGTGGGTAGGCACTTCTTCAAAGTGAGTCCCATAACCACGCGTGGTATGCTACGAGCATTCACCACCTCCCTCCCCCGTTTCCGGAGGGTGTCCTTTCATTGGGCGCAAAAAAAGAGGCCAGTGCTTTTTTTGTCTAAATTACAGCTATCTCTGTTCATTATAAAACATTATTTATTTACATACGCTATTCTTATCTAGCCATTATGCAACTAATCTCTTATCACAAGAACAAAACATATTTTGAACTAAAATTTAATATAAGACTTTTAATTCGTATTACATAGCCGATTACTATGAAACACATGACTCTAAGTCAATCTATAAACAAACTTTTGTGAAATTAACTCTTGACCGGGGAATCGAACCCCGAACTTTCGCTCGACAATCGAATGTTCTTATTATTATATTGAATCTACTTACTTTTAACATAGATTGCTTTATCATTTGGAATGTTTTTATACTTTTGATGGTAAATAATTGTAAGTGTAAATTTACTTATTTTTTTATGAAATGGAAATTTATAAAAATGATTTTTTAAGCGCGTCGCCAACACTTATTATTGCGCTTTTTGTTGCGTTGGCTTTTTGTTGTGCCTTTTTTCCTAAATGCTAACTGTTTTATTTTTATTTAAATAAATTATAAGTGTGTTTTTATTTTATGTTGGAGCCTGTGATTAGTTAAGTTTATTTTATTCCACCTGGCGTTTACTTAAAGTCAGCGTTGTAGTTACCTCTATTGGTTTCTATAATATTTGTGCTAAGTAGACGCCTGTTTAATTCCATTCCATTAAATTATTTTGTTATGATAATTTGTGTTCATGTGTGGAACTAAATAAATTATAATATATTTATGGGGTTTAATAGTTTTCTCATCTGGATGGGCTGTATAAATGGTAATATATAAATGGTAATGATAAATATACATATGTATATTAATATAGTGAAATAAATACATAAATAATACGTAAATAAATAAAAGCCAACCAGATGGAAGTCCTGGGCAGGGGTGACCAAACGGCCGAGGGTTAGGGGAAAGGAAAGAAACCGGCGGATGATGCGGGTGGTATCTAGTAGCACCGGCTTCTGCAGTTGAGCTTGAGCGGTCCGATTAGCCCGTTCGCAGAAACAACTACAGGTATAATTTCGATCGGCAGGCCACCCCACATGTCGGTCACCTTGTGAGCCAGATCCAGATATTTAGTTCACTTATCTGTTTCCGCTTTCACGAGGTTCTCGTCATACGGAATGGTAATGTCGACCAAAAATATCCTAGACTGTGCCCAGTCCATCAGCATAATATCAGGCTTATTCGTAAGAATAGTCCTGTCTGTGATTATGGCCCGGTCCCATTTGAGCTTGGCGCGGTCATTTTTGAGCACGGCATCCGGCAAGTACTTGTAATAAGGCAATTTCCGGTCCACGAGACCGTATTTCAGAGTGAGCTCCTGGTACATTCTACAGAATGCTGACAGAAGCTACATTCTAATAAAATTACTAAAATCAAAAGGGGCCAATAATTTGAGATTATCCATATAGAAAAGGTGAGTCACTTTTGAAATCCCCTACCGGAGTCCTCCAGGAAGATACTGTGAGGGTTCAGGGAGAGGCAAAACCAGATTGAACTCAAAGCAATCACCCTGGAAGATACCCCTTCTTATCCTTATGCGGTTTTCCGCATCCGTCACCCGCTCGCCTAGATGACAAAGGATTGTACTCGATTGTACTGCTCGAAGAAGTCCCTAATTGTACAGTCAAACTTTTACAGCTCGAGGACCCTCTTCCGCCATGTATGGGGCACCGAATCGAATGCCTTTCTATAGTCTATACATGCGGTGGAAAAGTTCCGACGGTTGCGCTTAACTACTTTGCCAATGACCGCGTCAATGATGAGTGGTTCCTAGGTCCCACGAAAACCGCCCCGTCATCTATTTTGAGCACGCGACATCACCTGATTTAAGTCCAGGTGACGAATGATTTGCGTACTCAAAATGGATGTCAGTGTCTTATATATGGTGGATAGACACGTAATGGGGCGGTATTTGCTCGGGTCTGTGGAATCCCGGTCTTTAGGAACCAAATGAGTGATCCCAGTAGTGAAGAGGCTCGGGAGTGACTTTTGGTCGAGAGCCTCTTGAAACTGTCGGACAAGCACAGCGTGACACACCACGAACCCTTTCAGCCAGTAGTGATGCAGCCCATCGGACTTTTCCAGTTCGGGGCCCTATGGACCGCTTCAGCTACGTCATCCGGTTATGATGACGGGTTCCATGGGCATAACACTCGCACACTGATTCGCCACAACTTCCGTCCAGGGTCATCGCTGCTGGTTTTGTTTTAATGGTTTCCGGAACTACACCCCACAGGCGGAGTATATTGTAAATTTTCACAATGGTATTCATTTGAGATACAATTTTACTTATTTTTATTATACGCATATAGAGAAGGCTACATATGTCTGCGATTTGATACATAATATGTTTGCCTTTCCATATATTAGTATGGTTTGGAATTAATAAAATTACGGTTAATTTACAAAAATAAATAAAACAATAAATCTTGTTTCAGTAGTCTCGCGCTCACCGCTTGACATGATCAAAGAAAGATTTTTTTTAAATTATTACTATATGAATTAAACATTAAAAACAAAAGAAAATTTAAATAAAAGAAAACAAAATGTTATCTTAATTCTAATTAATAATAATAATTGCCGGTTTTTTCCTTTCCTCGGCCGTTTGGTCTCCCCTGCCGAGGGCTTCCATCTGGTTGGGTTTTTATTTATTTATGTATTTTTTGTGTATTTATTTTATTTTATTGATATTTATGTATGTTTATCATTTTAATTTACAATTATATATTTATACAGCCCAACTAGATGAGAAAACTTATACATACCCCAAAAATAATAATAATAATAAACATTTATTCATTACCACTAATAAAGTTAAAATGAGTAGTACACACAGAAATGACAAGAATTACATTGTGTAGTAATAATGAATGGGCTCTAGCTCAGCATAAATGTTGCAGTTGCTCACAACGCTGTTATTCTGCCAGCGCCCAACATATGTACAGTACACTACGTGCGCATCCCTGCTCATATTGCATTAAGTACAACTGTTCACATTAGGGTTATATAGTGGATACCGAGTATTAGCCAGTTCAAATTAGTAATTAAATATATTATTTTTTTTATTATCATTATTTTAATTTTTTTAAATAATTACGATATAACTAATAATAAGTAACATAAAATATGAAATAATATTGCTTTTAACAAGCCTAACTTTAATTTCCTACCTACTATATAGCAATGTTTATTTATTTTAAGTATTTACAGGGCGGTCCTGCAATTAAGTAAAAATAATCCGATTATGACAGTATTTGTTCTCTTAGTAAGTGACGTCTATAATTATTTTTAAAGCTGGTTTTAACTGTCATAGTGCGTAGGTAGTGGTGGTGGGAAATCATTGCAACACTTAGTTGCCATAAACTTACAACTACCTCGGAAAGCCGATTTTTGGTGTTTAGGGACGCAAAAAACTTTAGAGCATATTCGGGTTTTATATAAATGTTGGTCATTTCTCCAGTTAAGTTTTTTTGTATACCTAAATATTCTGGATTCTTTGTATTTATTACGCCGAATAGCAAAGAAGCATAAAAAAGTTTGAGACGCCCCTGCATTTTTAACATATTCGAGGCATTAAGATATAAGAGATCGTCTCGGTATGTAAGAACAGCATGCACAAGCATTCTGTACCTGGATTAATGTTTGTGATTTTTTGCAAAAGAGGTCCATAAACAAATAAACAATAATTTAATTTATCTAAAACTAGGGTTTCACAAAGCTTTACACGTAAATTAACTGTAATTAATGGTCTAAATCTATATAGAACTTTTAACCTGTAAAAGCAGTTTTGTACCAAATTAATTACATGATTTTCAAACCTCAAATTGCTGTCAAAAAGAATGCCTGAATTTCGTGCTTCATGAACTTGTGCAATTGTCTCTCCATTAACACGTATATCAGGTTTAGTTATAGCTATATCATGTACGTATATATATCATGTATGTATAAGGAATTTTGACTTTGAAGGATTAAGAACCATGGAGTTATTTTGTGACCAATCGCAAACACGTTGAAGATCCTGATTTAACTTATTTACTAATGTTTTAATATTTTTTCGATCTATGGGAATATATACTGTAAATCATCAGCATAGATGGTATTTACAGTTTTGAGACAGTTTATTATATCAGCGCTGTAAATAATAAAAAGCAAAGGCCCTAACACGGAACCTTGAGGAACACCTCCATCAACAGGAAGAAGCTTAGAAATACAGTTTTTACCAGTGTGCCTGTCTAAAATTATTTGTTGATGACGGTCAGTTAAACAACTTTTAAACCACTTGAGTGTTTCGTTATCAAAACCATAATATGAAAGAAAGCTCTTATTACTATTCTATTCTCACTTTATTAGTGAGAATAGTACCTTCTCGAGAATCCGAAAAAGATAATATATCATCCACGACATTAATAAGAGCTGTTGCTGTTTCGTAATTTTTTCTAAAACCTGATTGTAGGTTGGGTAGTATTTGATGTTACAGAAATTCAACACTTGTGATACCCACAAGTATTGAATTTCTGATATGAGCAACTTTCTCAAGTATTTTGATAAGTGGCAGTATACTAATGGGTCTTAGGTCACCCACATTTCCCCGTGGAGTTGCCAGTCCTCCCATCGGGCGCGTCCCCAGGTGGCGGATAGGGGAACGCCACCCAGATATGGGTGGTAGCGGGAAACCGCCGCGACCAAAACTGGCCGGGGTTTGGCGTACCTGAGGTTCCATTAGGACTAGAAACGCCCGGCTTAATGCCCTAAGAGATGGGCCTTCACAGGCTTGTCGTTGCCCCGGTATCGCTCTTTGATTAGAGCGGACAGGGACACACACGCGGCGATGTGCCAAGCGCACCAATGCTGGGTGACCCCGCGCGGTGATGTGCCAAGCGCACCGATACCGGGCGATCTCTGTGCGGCGATGTGCAAGTGCACAATGCCGGACAACCTGTAAGCCTGTAACCGGGCACGGGGCCAGGGCCGCGAGGAAGAAAACTCTTCAAAATAACCCCAATCCTAAGGTCTATGCTGAGGGGATGAATGGCTGGGGGGAGCCCAGTCCCAAGCCTTGGGGAAGGGGTCAGGACCGCACCCTGTAAAAAGGAACCAAAAAAAATGCAGTGTGACAAAAATCTATTCCCAGGGTGGTCCCGCCAGCGGGGAGTCCACCCCAGCAGCCTTAATAGGTTTGTGGCAGCCCCATCGTATCTGGGGCAATCCACTGCATCGCGGGGATGCACAAGCGTCAACCGCGGGTCCCACAACACCTGGGGCAAAGTAATAAGGAAGGAGCCGTGTCGTGGTACAGCGGTGCCGACACGAGATAAGCGTGGGCGCTTTAAGCGCCCAATACGCCAGCAAATCAGGCGATTGAGAGCGATGGAAGCGTCCGATGGTTCGGCCATATCACTTAAATCGGCCCCATCGGAAGGGGAAGAAAGCGTAAGGCCCCCCCAAGTGCTGCGGTTGTGGCTGCAATTTGCGGCAGTGTCAGCCACAGCCTCTGAGGAAGAGGCCGCCACAGGCATGGAAACAGAGGAGGATCTTTTCGACCCTCCGTAACGCCCACGAACACCAGGGCGAAAAAGCCTGCCCGACCAGAGGAGTTGGCCCGCGAAATGTCGACGCATAGTGACAGTGAGCTTGGCCAACAAATCGAAATAAATCTCCAGGCCGTTGAAAAGGTAGCAGATCGCTCGCAACCTAAAAGGCAATTTCGGAGGGTATAAGGCTAGCTGTGCGTAATATAAAGGCGGCGACTGAAGAACTTGCGCGAAGGACCAAGACAAGCGAAACATCAAAAGGCTTGAAAAGGAGAACGAGGAATTGCGATCACAGCTGGCCAGCCTTGCGGCTAAAACGGAAAACTAACGGAGGAGATTTATCTGCTCCGCAAGCAGGAAACACAAAAGGCCCATCCACCGAACACAGCAGCCACGTCAATCGACCGGTGCTAGCACACCACAAGGCCAAGCATGGAGACGGGGACCTCATGGAGCGTATTGGGTCCCTAATCGAAGAAAAATTGGCTATATTTGAGGCCAAGATGTTTCCGATAGGGTGATCCGACCTCCATTGGCAGGAACGAGTCGAGGTGAGTTACCACAACGGCTATCACCACCTTTACAATCGGCTCCATCGTCGCAGCCAGAAGACGAAAAGGCAAAGGTCGAAGAGGAAAGAAGCCTGCCTACCCACCGCTGGTCGATCTTCCCCTGGCTGCGTCGGTATCGAATGACCCGGTACCGCCCAATGCCAGTTCATGGGTAGAAGTGGCTAAAGCCCAAAAATCAAGGGCCACTGAAAAGCGGATCGCCACGATGGCATCACCTTCCGGTACAGCGAAAGAGAGGCGGAAAACAAAAAGTATTGCGTGCCCCAACATCTGCGGCCGTAACAGTTACGGTGTCGGAAAGCTCCACTGTTACTTATGCCAGTAATGGAGGAGGCAAAGGCCAAATACACTTGGCAGATTTTGGCATCGAAACAGTCCGCCAGAAGCGGGCGGTAACCGGAGGACTCCTGCTGGAAATTAAGGGTCCAGATTGCGGCGCGAAGGCGGAAGCTGGCGGCCAAAATGCGTGAGGTTCTCTCAGACCTAAACGTGCGAATCAATCGGCCAGTTAAAACAAGCGACGTTCGACTGAGGGACTCGACGACGCCGTTAGCACTTTGGAGGTTGCGGCGGCTATGGCTGAGGCAGGAGATTGTTCGGTGGATGACATAAAAGTCGGGGAATCCGCCGAAATCCCACTAGCATGGGGACATGCTGTGCGGTGCCCAGTCACGGCAGTCCGCAAGATTGCGGCTGGGCGAGTGCGCGTGGGTTGGGGTCTGCTCGAGTTGAATTACCAGAGCCCAGGCCCATTGTTTTTGTGCCCAGAAGGGGCACGTTGCCAGCAGGTGCTCCAGTGTACAAACAGAGGCGCACGTTGTTATGCTTGTGGAGAGCAAGGACACAGGGCGAAACAGTGCACTGCGTCGGCACTAAAATGTCCCCTGTGTTCCGATCTCGGCATTCTGCTGGCCACAGATTAGGGAAGAAGTGCATCCCACCTCCCAAAAAAGGGAAGGAAGAATGGTGAGATATCTGCACCCACCAGCAAGGCGGCCACAACGACTTCTGTTGCTGCACCGAGTATTAGCTCGGCTATGGAGGTGGCTGAGTTATAAATTCGCGCCGCTGAAAGCCCTCAAGGGCAATCTGAACTACTGCCGCAATGCGCAGCATCTGCTTATGCAAACCATTGCGGAGTGGCGGGTTCTCCTAGTAGTAGCGGAGTTCTATGCCGTCCCCGACCATCCTCGCTGGTTCGGTGACGAATCGGGCTCCGTCGCCATCTACTGGGTCCCACCCTGCACTCTATTGAGAAGAGGGCAGGGCTTTGTTGCAGTGCAATGAGGCCCCTGGCCATAGTGGGCCTATGTCTCCTAATAGGTCCCTTGCCGACTACGAGGCGTACCTGGACGAGGTGGCGAATTGTGTTCGCGAATATCAAACTCGTCCGTTGATCGCTCTGGGAGATTTAACGCCCACACAAGGGCTTGGGGCAACCCCAGAGACGATCCCAAGGAGAGACAGTGATGGTATGGGCGGCTGGGCTGGACCCGATTAATTAATCAGGGTCCGTAAGCACATGTACGGTGGCAGGGGAGTCCATCGGATCTTACGTGGGCAACCTCCTGCAATGCAAATGCTGTCGGGCTGGCGAGTGGCGGAGGAGGCGGTCACTTTGTCGACCACCGCCACATCGTATTCGATGTCGCATCGACAGCCCGACAGTAACCCCAGTCGCCGAGAGAGCAGCCCACCGCGGCGTTGGTGTCTCAAGCGGCTCGACCGAGACAAGCTCGATGCCGCCGCCATCGTCGCGTCCTGGCCAGAAAACGCCGAAGAGGTTCAGTCCGATCCTGAAGTGGAAGCGAACTGGTTTGGGGGTACGATGGCGCAAATTTGCGACCTGTCAGTGCCCAGAACCAGTCGCCCCAAGCGCAAAACAGTGTACTGGTGGTCAGCAGAATCGCACGGCTCCGTGCCTGCTTGCAGTTTCGGCGCCAGTACACTAGAGCGCGAAGGAGAAGACGGCGAGTTCCGCCTGAGGAGATAGCCAGACTCTACGGAGCATACCGAGCGGCTGCAAAGGCGCTACAAATCGCCATTACCAACGCCAGGTCTCGGTCCTGAAAAGAGCTTCTGAGGACTCAACAAAGATCCCTGGGGCGCACAGGATGGTGCTGGGTAAGCCGGCCCTGGTCGCCCCTGACGGAGACTCGATCCGGATCTACTGGGAAGGGTCATCAGCACGCTCTTCCCAGAGGACGGTCAGGTCCCGAAGGTCACCTGCCGTCTTCATGGGAGTGGCGAGATGAGATGGGGTGACCGTCGAGGAGTTGGACCGAGCCGTTAGCCGCTTAAAGCCCGGAACACAGCACCGGGGCCTGACGGAATCCCGGCCGGGCCCTAGTGCTGAGTCTGGCTGCCCGGGAACAGGCTCAGACAGCTGTTTACCAGCTGTCTGCGGTGTGCCAAGTTCCCACAGCCTGGAAAGAGGCAAGGCTGGTCCTCTTGAAGAAGGAGGGCAGGGCCGCTGATTCTTCTGCGTACCGCCCCATATGCCTGTTGGACGAGATTGGCAAATTGTTCGAGATAGTTGCCACCGGCTCAGCGGGCATCTGTCGCGCGTCGGTCCCGATTTGGCCGACAGCCAGTTTGGGTTCCGGCGGGAGCGTTCCACTGTAGATGCGATGCGCGTCCGCCCCTGTCGGAACAAACAGTATCATAGGGTGGCGTGGCGTTGGCGATGTCTTGATATCGTCAACGCCTTTAAATCTCTACCTGGGACGCAATCAGGAGGGCACTGATATCATCAGGTGCCCCCGCCTGCAAGGTATTATTGGGACTACTTGCGCGACAGGTACATTCTGTACGGGGCAAGATGGTAGAAAGATCCGGAGGAGATCAAACGTCTTCAGGGCTCGTGCTGGGTCCACTACTGTGGAACCTCGCGTACGATGCGGTTCTGCGAGTCGACCTTGCTGGCGTAAATGTCGTGTGCCGACGACACCTTGGTGATCGCCAGCGGGATAACTTCGAGAGGGCCAAGGAGCTCGCCGAGCTTGGGGTGGAAGTCGTCGTCTCCAAAATCCACGAGTTGGGCTTAGAAATAGCGCCTCACAAGACCGAGGCCCTATGGTTCCATAAATTAACACGGGCAAGGAACCACCTGACTCGTGCGTCCGCGTGGGTGGGTCCGAAGTCAGAGTGGGAGGTACATGAAGTACCTAGGCCTCCACCTGGACAGTCGCTGGGCTTGAAGAACATTTCGAGCGCCTAGTCCCCGAATCGAAAGGGTGGCGGGTGCTATGCATAGACTCGGGGCGGGGCCTCAGTGCCTAGTTATGTAACCCTCGAGGAGGACGATGACTCGAAGTGGTCTCGAGACATCGTGGTAGCACTGCGAGGGTGCTGGGGTAGCATGTACTGCCCCGGACGTGCTATTAGTGTAGCAAAGCGATGGAGGGGCCCCAGGCGTCTCGAACGGAGATCCCGGGACTCGTATACGCTGATGGTGACCACCGTGGGGTTTTAGCCGGTAGGAGTCCGGCATAACCTTTTCGTTGCCCCGCAGCGGAAGGTATCCATGAGGATTTCCACGAAAAAAAAAAAAAAATTGTTGTTTACTACTTTTAGGTATTGTCGAATAAGCGCAGTTTTCCAAGAAGAAGGGAAAACAGATTCTGTTGTAGATTTATTAATTATTGCAGTGATAACATTTAAAGTTTTCGGAAGCGTTAGAATTATCATATCCGTGTTAATGCGGTCAACACCTAGAGCATTTCACTTAATACCCAAAGGTATTAAGGTAATCAAAATATGCCTTCTCCTCAGCATAGAGACTGCTGTTTACCAGACTTTTTAGGGTTTTGTATTGAAATTTATCTTGTTCAGTTTTTGTGCGACGATATTTATTGTGAGCGCTATCCCGGAGCTGCATAATGTACTTAACATTACTCGTGAACCATGGCAGTTATTTCTTACGGATAGTTATTAGTTTCTCTGGAGCATGTTTATCAAACAGCTCTAAAATGCGTTTGGAAAAAACAGAAACCATATCATTCACACAATTGTTTTGGCTTGTTGGGCTTTTAAATTTTAAAATCGACCAAAACGATAGCATGACCACCAAGTTCAGGAGTATATTTTACACGAGTATTTGTCACACCGGCGTCTGTCATTACTAAATCAATTAATGTAGCACTCTGTTGTGTAAAATGGGTAGGTTGAAAAATACAGTTTTTCAACCTAGTATACTGCAAAAACTGATTAAGCTGTTGCGTTTTGATGTCATTTTTATCCAAAATATTTATATTGAAATCTCCTTATAAAATTATATTATCAAAATTTGAATACGAAGCTAAAGTGTCTGTAAGAGAATCAAAGAACCTTTCTACATTTAGCCATTGTGATCGATATGCCGTTCCAATTAAAAGCTTAAGTTTGTTAATGGAAAGCGACAGCCACTGCTGCTCCACCTCATCAAAGATAATGTTATGGGATAAGAACGAGCATTAATCCCTCGTTTGATGTAAAAACCAACACCACGACTACGTGTCCTAGATAGGTTACAATAACGGGGAATATGACTGAAGCGATAGCCGGGAACTAACGGAGCACTTGCATCTTAACCACAGCAGATTCACGTAGCACAGCTGCCTGAAACTCATCGCTTTTGCTTCTTATCCACCCAGCATTATAAAGGCCAACTCTTAAACTTTTACTCTTAGTAGTAGCCATCGTAGTGTTGTAATAATATTTTTGTAAGTAAAATCATTTCGTGTATATAATCGTCCATATGTTGAACACAAATAATTAAGGAATATTTATAGTAACATATTATATTATAACTTGAACTGGCTAGTATCGGTATTCATATTAAAAATAAAATCATTTTCAAAATATCACCAAAATAAGCAAAAAGTTTACAAAATATTCGCAAAAATAGGAATAAAAAAGGTAAAAATAATTATTAAAAATACTCAAAATAAAACAACAAATTTCTATACTTGTACTAGCTAACAAAACAAAGTAAGTAGAACTAATTAAGTAAGTTAAAATTACGGTACACAATTCCATAGAAATTACTAAAATCATAAAAATGTTTACGTAATAATATAGATTCTGCAGGACAGAAGCTTTATTAGCACATAAGGTTAAATATACTACTACAAATACACTACTACTACGGCAAGCTACTGGAGAATAAAGATATAATAAAAAGTGGTACATAACATAGCAATTAAAAAGTATGAAATAACATGTAAGGTATATGCTGTAATATTATCTAACAAAATGAACAAAAATAAAATAGTAAGGGCCTCAAAATACATTTAACATTATTTAGAAGTTTTTGTATAGGGTACACTAAAATACGTTCAATATCCATTTCGGAGTTTACTATGCGCGCAGAAATATTTAATTATATCGAAATTTAAATTAGAATTTGTATGGACAAAGGGGTCGTATAAACACGACCCCTTTGTCCATACAAATTTCCAATTTAAATTTCGAGCCACTCAAGTTTTCTAGCAAATAAAATACGGTTTGTTTTGGTTAATCGTTCATTAACATAAAAAGTAGTTGGCTAAATCTTGGGACTATCTCAGTATTCAACATCCAAATTCTGCGCTATCAAACTTACGATTGGGAATTGTATTATTTATATTAAGTCTATATATGTGAGCCGGATAATGACGAGCAAGGTACGCTCGATAAGCTAGACGTCTTTCTCAAAGACATACGCGATACTCACAAGATAGTGGAGGGCGATTTCAATGGGTGACACCCAATTTGAGGAAGCGCAAAACAAACTTATGGGGTAATGAAATCATAGATATAATACACAGCAATGATATATGTATGTAACGTTGGCAACGTCCCCACGTTTGAAACGGTCACCCCAGGCGATATCGCTTTTCAATAATCGATCTCACATTTGCTTCCGGCTCCACCATAGACTACATTTCGGAGGGACGTGTCAATTTGAATATCTCCCCAACCTCTCAGCACAATGCAATAGACTATTGCCTTGATTTCAACACAACTGATACCACATACACACATCAGAACTCCACTTTTCTATATAAATCCAACAAAGCCTGTAGGCCTATCTTCAAGGACAAACTGCATACACACATGACACTCACAGACATACCTGAGCACGACATTTCTACATTGAAAACCCACTCCTGTCTCAGAACTACTCCATCCTGCTCAACGTATCTCCTTAACAGGACTTTTACAAATCACTCATTGACTCAACATATACACGGACAGACTACACATATTATATTTACCGACGGTAGTAAACAGGAGGACGGTGCGGTTGGTGCCGCCTTTGTGTATTATATTCCCATGAACTTTGAACAAGGGCTTTCATCAAAAAATCATATTACATAACACATGTAGCGTGTTTCAAGCATAATTGTTTGCCATTTCGCAGGCATGCAGGATCAAGGAATACAAATACACTCACACAGTCATCTACACAGACTCACTCATCGTTACAGGCAATACAATACAGAAGTAACACACCACATCAACACACAAATACACCAAATCATAGACGATCACAGAGAAACAGGCACTATATAGTTGGGATGGGTCAAGAGTCAATCTGCTGGGGGCAGCAAGTACTGCCCCGGACGTGCTATTAGTGTAGCAAAGCGATGGAGGGCCCTGGTACTTATTCTCAAGCCTGGGATGGCGCTACTTTGTCTAGTAGCACGTCCAGCCATGGGGAGCTTGGTGCCAATAATACGGCATACTGCCAGTGGGGCGCCAAAAATAATCGATTCCGTCTCAGAAAGGTCCCGGCTTGCTACCAAATAGGTCAAGAGCATTGGGTTAAGAGCCCTCACGACAGCCCATTCCCGCTTGCTTAGGGTTATGCGGGGAAGTCGCGGTCTATTTTCGAGAGGCATACTGTGCGTTTCCAAAATCGCCTCTGCCAATGTACTTCATTTGCTCTAGTTCTAGTTCCTGGGCGATTGTTCCATCATCGTCTGAATCAACCACAACCACGTGTGAGTTGCTCTTCAACTTGTGGCGCCGCATCCTCAGCCATAGTATTTTCATCCGATGAGGAAACAGCCTCACGTCGTAGCTGTTTGAGTTCGGTGCCATCAAATGTATTTGAATGCAAGATATACCGAACTCAGTCTGCCAGGTTTTGCTCGGTGACAGTTATAGATGGCTGCAGCTCAGCAAAAGTCGATGCATCCTAGACCGGTACGAAAACCTCCAACTTCTCCTCTTTCGCCCTAAAATACAATTGAGGTACTGTTTCATGGTGTTCAAATTATATATTATTATTATTATTACTTGAACCACTGCTGTATGGTTCATCTGATGGCAAATCGTTTCTATCTTAGGTTAAGTAGGCTTTAGTTTTTTTTTTTTACTAAAAATAGGCTTAAGGTCCTTATATTACTAGCACATATGATCCATGATGGTCGAAATAAAATATTTTCATTTATATATTTATTTAATAGTTTTATATAAATTCAGCATGTTATAATTTTTAAAGCAATCTTTTGTTAGGATAGACGTTAATTACATTCAATTGGTATTAATAACATCTTCTATTTTTTTATTGACTATCTGTGCTCGCAACTTCGTTCGCATAATATAATCTTTGTATGTAATTTATTCGTTTTAAAACTTCAATACTATAGAGTTAAAACTTTTGCTCAGTGTATCGGGGTCTGTTTTATTTTATAAAAAAAATCAAAAGGTTTAAATAAAGAATAAATTGAAAATCATGATGTATAGGTTAAATATTGAAAAACTGTGATAAAGAATCGCTCAATTATACTATGACAGCACTTGTAAATCGATCATGTATTAAGGAGAATAAAAAACTAAAAGTTAGTCACTCCAGTCGAAGTAGTATAGAATTGCGTCACTTGCTCTCGCTTTGCCCGAGCTACGTGCCGCTCAAGGCCCCAATTCTCTCCAGTAGAGGTTCCACTTCAACATTAAAATGCAATGTGGTACAAAAAAAAAACAGTTACATTAATAATACTAATCGTTACTGGTCTGAAACAATTATTTTTCTTCTCCTCGAACACAAAGGTAGTTTAAATTAAAAGATGAAGTTTTTATTTATATATATTTTATTGAAAATCAAACAATCACTTTGTTTTCAAAACACCATTTCTTAATATATAAAACATTTTTTAACGCACAGATTTTCTTATGAGTAAAACAGTTATACAGTAAAGTATCTTTACAATAAGGTTCACAAAGAGTAATTAAATTGGGAGCTCCTAAGCAATTTATATCTATGATAGTATTATCTTCATCACAAAGATCTTGTACCAATTTTATTTTCACATCCTTTTAAAAAAAATCTTTTTATCTTTCAAATATATCTTGATAATTCTGTGAAACTCTCTATAATCAACAAAGCCCTGTAATAGTAAGACATTATAAAAATGTCTTTCACACATTGAAAGACATTTTTATACTGATACGTTTATTTATTTCATACACTATATAAATGCTTTTTCCAGTAATTTCTTAAAAATTTTAGAAAAATATGACCGTAGTTTGTAGCGCCAAACGCTTGATGTCGTGCATAATTATAGTTGATAGTTAAGTTATGCATATATTTAACTAATTCTAACGGTGGCTTTAAATTACCAAAACTATCATAATATTCTACTTATTTATTGTGCTTTACAAAGGCTACCCAATGCGTCCAAATTCAATATTCCACATTCTATCTTTCTCGGTTTCAAAGCTAATTTATTTCTCATGAAAACGCCACGAAAGTATGGATTATCACTTGCGTGTTCTAATATATCTAGATTAGTAAGCGCACGTCTGGGTAGCCGTCTAATTAGTTTTTTGAGGGGTTAAGATATGAACCTGCTCCTTGTTTATGAGGTTTAATATATAATCCTTTTCCTAGAGCAACCGCTTCCATCATTCTGTTGTGTCTTTCAGATTCCTGAAGACTCTTTTGTGCTGCTTTTGAATCATTAACAGCTTTTGCTATACCCGCTGCTCCACCAGCTAATGATCCTAAAGCTGACAATCCCGCAAATATGGGAATAAGCGGTAAAAGTTCTCCACACTTTGGAAGAGGAAAAAAACGAGGTAAACTTATTCCTTTTTCATTATTAAATATTTTCTTTGCAGCTGCATAGCCATATTTTATAGCCGCGCGGCTGTCTTTGGATTTTAGTTATATTAACAGAGACTGTATTTTTTTATCCTCTTCATAAATGCTTTTATACCACTCCCCGCCCGGATTTTTGCTTTCATCGCATTTTGACTATCCATGAGGCATTTTTTTCTACTTTCCCAGCATCTATCGATTTCAACCTCCTCTTAGCCATATTCAAAAGTACTAAATCCGCTTTTGTCGAGCGCTCGAATCTTTGTTAATGTAAGCAATATCATGGAACATGCAAGATTCATCCAATTTGTTTACCCCTCGATCGCCTTTGAGTAACCGATTTTGAAGTTTCGTTTCAGGGCCACAAAATTGATAGCCGGGTAAATGTAACTCATACGGTAAATTATCTCTCACGTTATTAATTATACCACTGCCTTCTTTCATCGATAAGTATAAAATGAGATAATTAAGTAATAATGTGTTATTTATATACATACACTACTAATTCACTTTTGTCCACCCAACTATTTTCTTCATCACCCAAGCCTATGGTTATTTTGCTAAAAGCTTATTTCCTTTTCTTTTATTAACTTTTTCAATAAGATAAAGGTCTGGACATTTAGTTTTTGTAATTCATAACCGTAAAAAGCCTAGAATATTTTGATTGTGTTTGTCTTCTATTTGATAACTTTGAGGATTGGTTTGGTTGACTTTAACGATATGAAATATTTCTGTAGACCAATTAGGGGTATAATCTTTATAAAAATCTCCTTTGCTTATACGAACATAATCGCCAACGCAAAAGGTTGATCCTTGGCGTATCTTAGGCTTTTGAGATTTCTTGATGTGTTATATCAAATAACTAAAATCGCATTTGAATCATTAACATTGATAGGCTTGAATTTTGTAATGCGATGCAATGTTATACTGCTTTACTACAAAATCTAAATTATTTTGGAACCATTGATATTGTCCGCATAGACAGAATATTTTGTAAAGGCGAGTTTTTAAAGTTCTTATTACTCGTTCTACAATGGAGGCTTTTTTAACGGAGTACGTGGAACAATGAATTATATTATAATTTTTCATTAAATTTAAAAGAATCATTATAAAACTTTGTACCAAGATCAGTTTGTAAATTTTAGGTTTTCGTCTCGATTTAGATAATAATCTATGCATCGCATTTTTGACACAATTTTTATGTTTCGATTTCAAATGTCTAATCCACACGTATTTCAATAGAGCATCGATTACTACTCGAACATATTTATATCCTTTATTAAACGTTGAATATTTTTGAAAATCAATCAGGTCAGCTTGCCATAAATCATCTATTCCTTTGATAATCGTATGTTGACGAGAAAATTTCTTCTTTCTGCTTTGTAGCTCATTGACAATATCTTGTTTACTCATTTTGTGTAGGTTTTGCTGCAATCATGAGGTCGATTTCCTTTCGTGTAATACAATGTACTGAATTTGATAGTAGTCAATTTTTATAAATTATCAAGGTACTTTTGATATTATTCTGAATTGTTTTCATTTCATTTTAAGTTCTTGAACACATTTATCCACATATTCTTTATTTACAGCCTTTTTCAGGAGATTGCAGTCCTGTTAATCTTGTTGATTTCAAATCAAAGTCACCTGCGTCTGTTCTTACTATAGTATCATTGAGAATATCATTGCATTCAGATTGTCGCAAACGCTTATGAACGTGATGACCAAATTTGTCTATATTCATTGCCGTCTTGTCGGCTTCTGTAAGGATCCGAGTAGTAATTTTAATCGTTCCCTAACTAGTTTGGATCGGTCCAATAAACCAAATCAGTATCTTTATTAACTTCTTTCAAAATATCAACTCTTCTCCTTTTGGAAGACTTTCTTCACTACTTTTACGATTTCTCGAGTATCAAACAATTGTTTGATCACTAGCATATATTTAAATGCTTTGTTACTGTTAATCGGTTTGGATGGATCACAACTACGTTTGTGTGCATTAGGATCCAAAAGTAACAATTTATAATTTTGTAAGTCTTCCTTTGTTAAAATATCTAAATTTGGTAGCTTTTAAACAATAACTCTTTTAAGCCTGGAGTTTTTTCAAACTATGATTTCCAATTTTAAGATGCGACCATGGTTATAGACGCGAGTTGTGCCAAGCATTAGTTTCCCACGCTCATTTCTGACACCATAAGGTATCTTTTAGAACTTCAGATGACGTAGACCATGATAAATAATAATTTACAATACTTGGTGTTGATTGAAATGATTTAAACGAAATTTCATTCGCGTCATTATCATCCACAGGAAGCGAATGAATGAGGATTTTATATAAACATCGTTATCTCAGTTTTCGTCATTATTAACAGGATCTTCAAACACATCACTTGAAGAAATCGATGACTCACTCGCTGTACTTAGTTTATTTTATAAGGTGAGTTTGCTCTGTATCTTCATATAAATGTTTCTTTTCTTCAGTTTTCAGTAATATATGGATCAACGATAGTTTTAAATATTCTTTCCATAGCGAGATTGTTTGTATTTTTGCATTTTTATCATTTCTACTTTTCTTTTTACAGCTGTAGCAGATTTTACAATTTGTTTTTGAGGTCTCGTTCTATTGTAAAGGATTGTACCCGTTTGACTACTGAAATGAAACTGATTGCTTTGTGACATAGCAGCTATTTAAACGTTAAGTCTACTAGTATAAATGTATCAAACTTCATTCTGTAACAGCCTTTATTTCGTTCACAGTCTTTATTTATAACAACATAATTGAAAGGATCCACACAGTTGAGCACATTTCACGGAACTGAGACCATATCATGTCAGATCCTACATGTTCATCATAAATGTGTCTCAGATTTATGTCGTCTTGTTTAAACAATATGATCAGGTTAGCGTTATCTCTTACTAGTTGCTTAGGTATCTTAGTATACGTTTGATTAATATAAAAACAGTCAATGTTCTTATGTTGACTCATGGCGAAATAATCGCGTATGTTATTCTGATTTTCACAAGCTACATCGTCAAATATTATAACTGAGTTAGGTGAAGCTTCGTATGAACTCAAAATTTCACTATTATGATTATACTTGTAATAAGATGTGCCTGCTACCTTCTGCAGTACTTTTTCTAAAAATAAGTATTTAGGTTGATATAAAGACTTTGAATATACATAAAGGAAACGTGGTCGATTCTGTGTAAAAATAAACTGATAACTAAGTAAGTTTTTCCGCAATTCGATGGACGGCAGACAATACTACGTATAGTGTTTGGCAATAAGTTTCCATGACGTTTAACCTCATTTTTTGGTGCGGGACAGATACAGTATAATTTAAGTGATTCTTTTTGTTTGAGAAATTCCATAACAGGTTTGTTAACTTGACCGTATTGGTTGATAGGTTTCAATGAACTAAAGTTATTTCAATCGTTAATAATTTAAACTTGAAAGAGCTACTGAAGATTATCTTAACCACCAGTTTTAGTTCAAACGCATTCACTCACCTCGCTTCGCTCGAGCTACGTGCCGCTGAAGGCCCGAATTTTCCAGTAGAGGCTAAATTTTTAGTTTAACAATATTAGCGCCTACATGCTCGCAAGTTTCTATATTATATCAGTTTATTGAATCAATGATCGCAATGGTCTAGTGGTTTGTATTACGAGCGGACTACAAAGCCTGATGGTTGCGGTTCGATTCCCACACAGTATAAAAATTAGCTTGCATGAACACGTTTGTTTGTATTGTTGAAGGCCTTTTCTATGTGTAACTAGTGAACGCTAGTGGCTTCGCCCAGCCGGATCTACTATTTTTCTATCCCACGGGAACCGTACTTTCAAGGAATAAAAAATCTCATCCATATCCGTTCAGCCATTCTTGCGTGATTGAGTAAAAAAAAACATCAAAAACATCTAAACATACAAATTTTCACATTAATAATATTATTTCAGGGATGAAAAGTAGCCTATGTGTTATTCTAGAATAAACTGATCTACACTGACTAACATACTGAAAAATATTTTTTTTATTATGAATATATTCATAATAAAAAAAAAGTTTTTCTGCAAGCCCTGCGGCGTACATGTTAAACATTATTCTTCTCAACAAAAGTCTAACTTACTACAAACCACCACCTCTACTTACTACAAACCGAGTTTGACAATGTAAGTAAATATAATAGCATGTGCTTTCAAGAACAGAATTGTCACTTACAAAATTAGTCCTGAAAAATTAACTATTAAGTCCTTACATATAAAATTAGCGTTTTGTCGTACTGACCACTTTGATCTGAAATATCTCCTCTTTGGTTAAGAATTCCAAATTCAAATTTATAAATTCATTTAGCTGGTACATTTGAGTTTTGAAAATAGTCATTCATTTGTTTTTCCTCATTATTTTTTCTTTGGCGTCGCTTATAACCGCACAATGGAAAACATGAAATATCGGTATATTTACGAGTACGAGTTCTACCGTGGCACCAGTGTGCAGAAACAGTTCGAAGGATTAATGATATGTACGGCGCTGGTGTCGCAAAAAAGCACGATACGTTTTTGGTTTCATCGTTTTCGTTCTGGAAATTTCGACCTTCAGAACCAACCCCGTGGATGGCCGGAGACCAAAGTGGAAAATGAAGAATTAAAGGCTATTGTGGAAGCGGATCCATCACAAAGCACTTCAGAGATAGCTGCAGGCTTCGGGGTAAGTGATAGAACTGTATAAATCCACTTGAAGCAAATCGGAAAGTAAAAACCTGAACGATGGGTACCCCATGAATTGAGTGAATCGAACTTGCAAACACGCGTCGACTGCTGTGTTACTTTGCTCAACCGACACAATAATAAAGGTCTTTTAAATCGAATAATTACTTGTGATGAAAAATGGATACTGTACAATAAGCGGAAGTACTCGTCGCAATGGCTGAACCCTGGAGACCCAGCCAAATCCTGCCCTAAACGAAAATTAACTCAGAAAAAGTTACTTGAGTGTTTGGTGACTAGCGTAGGTTTCGTTCACTACAGCTTTCAAAATCTGGCCAAACGATTACGGCAGATATCTAATGTCAGCATCTGCAAACCAGAAGGAAGACCTAGCTGCTAAACAACCGAGATTGGTCAATCGCTCTAGGCCACTGCTGCTTCACGACAACGCATGACCACACACTGCACAACAAACAACCACTAAGTTAGATGAGCTACAATTGGAATGTCTGCGACATCCACCGTACTCCCGGACCTTGCTCCAACAGATTATCATTTTTTCCGGAATTTGGACAACTTACAAGGAAAAAATTCAACTCCGATGCGGCAGTCCAAAACACCTTCAAAGAGTTTATTGATTCTCGCCCCATGGTTTATTTAGTAAAGGGATCAATGAACTACCTATGAGATGGCAAAAGTGCATAGATAACAACGGTGCATACTTTGTTAATTAAATATATTTTACAAAATAAAAAGGCCTTTATATTCCTTCCGTACAAAACGCCAATTTCATATGTAAGGACCTAATATTTCAGCTGAAATTTTCTTATCAGACATTTCAAACACATCTCTTCAACTAATTAAACAAATGTTGAAAAACATACAGCATAAAAATAATTTTGAACTGTTTGTATGAATCATCTAATAAATCTTTAATTTAAATATGAAATTAATTACCAAAACACCGATCTATTGTCTGTTTACAATAGTTTTGAAGAAAACATTAGGAACAAGTGTTCAGAATTGAGCTTTATGAACCAGGTTGACTATCGAGTCCATAAGACACTTAAAACTAAATATTGCAAAATATAATCCGTTAAGATTTGGTTCTTATACACCATTACCCGAAAAATACAGAAACAAAATTATGCTTAAATTTAAAAAAACAATGTTAAGCACTGCTTTCTATGGAGTATTGTAGCTCATTTGTATCCAACTACAAGTAATCCTATTAGAGTGAATTCATACCCTCATTACTCGGAAGTTTTAATAACAGATAATATGACATTTCCTACAAGTTTTAATGATATTAAATTATTTGAGGAAATGAACCTAATGTGAGCGTTAATATTTATGGTTTAGATAAAAAAAAATATGTGACTGAACCGCTGTAAAAACCTTTAAAAAGAAAGATATCATGGTCTAATGAAAGCTTTAAAAAGAGTATATGTATAATTAGATCAAAGTATCATCAAATATTTACTCAAAAGTTGATAAACCTGTTTAATAGACATAATGATAAAAGACAAATTATGGCAGATGGCTACAATAAGTTACCATGGGGATACTATAAAACTGTATTTTAATAAATTTGAATGTAAAACTATGTAATGCTACTACTATGTACTGTATAAGTAAGAGATAAATGTATAGCTTAAGTTACATGTATTATCATGTTTATAACTTTATATTCAGTTTTAATAAATACATTCATTGGAACAATAAATGTCTTTTCTTTTTTCGCTACACAATTAAATAATTATGATGATACATAATAAAACAGCAATAAAATTTAATGTATAATAACTTTTATTATATTTTAATGTAGCTTCATTACTTAAATTACTAGTTCTTACATAATTTTCCACCTATTTTTTTTATAAGATAATTTGTAGCATCTAACACTTCATCATACATTGAATCCACGACATATTGAACACTTATATTTTCTTCTTGCTCATTAAGTTCGTGAATGTCGATTTTAATTAGACGATAACGACCTCGTTTATCTTTATCTTGACGGATAAGGTATGATGATGATGATGATGATTCTTGAGAACGGTTTCTCTTCCTGGAACATTTCTATGATTTCGGTCGCTGCTCTTCATTTATAGCTATTCTATTTGGTGGTAAATCATGATGCTGCTCCTCATGGTTGTAATAATTAAGTACAAATTTATCCACATCCTGAGCATAGTAATACGGATTAGTGATAGGATTAGAATCAATGTTTCCTCAGTGTTGACCATGATCTGCAATTAATAAAACAAGTATGAAGTCAAAAATAAAATTAAAAAACAAATAATAGTTAATCGCCACTGAATTTCTGATTAGAAAATGATTAAACTCACCAATATAGATATTTGACGAACGTTGTAATCAATGTGCACTCGCTATGAGAATAAAACAATAATGAAACATTAGCATAAGCTCAGCTTTGCACACTTATTAATTTGATTCCTACACATGTTGGAATACCTGGCCTTGAATAGAAGAAATTGTAGAGGTGTTATATTAACACGATAGATTTTGCTAATAAAGTAAAGATATTTATAATGTTTTTTTGATAATAATAATCATCAAAAAATACATTGTTTTAGCACTGACCATAATGAAGTTAGTCAAAACAAGTCGTCATTAGAAATTAATCATATAGATGCAGCAATACCAGCAGTATCTTACAAACGCTCTGAATATAATGCTCAATAACTCAACTGGAAGTGGAAGTACACTTGTCCCAGCGGGATAGAAAAATAGTAGACCGTGCGGGCGAAGCTACTGGCGTTCGCTAGTTACACATAGAAAAGGCTCCAATAATACAAACAAACGTGTTCATGCAAGCTAATTTTTGTACTGTGTGGAATCGAATCGCAACCATCAGGATTTGTAGTCCGCTAGTAGTACAAACCACTAGACCATTGCGATCGACACCATCGCTTAAATAAATTGATATAATATAGAAACCTGCGAACATAGGCACTAATTTGGTTAGACTAAAAATTTGGACCTCTACTGGAGGAATCGAGGCCTTCAGCGCACGTAGCTCGAGAAGCGAGAGCAAGCAGTGATGTTCATTCAATTTACGTTTTGAATAGTATTAGCTGCGTGAATTTCCTGACAAACTTGTCCAATAAGGCATAAAATAAATGGTCACCTACTTTCTTTTGGATTTTTCAACAGTAGAATTTGTACAACATCATGCTTTATTATAAGTAATTTAGATATTTATTAATATTTTTATACGATTGTGGAATACATGAATGAAGAAGAATATGTCATTGGATACTATTCCAATGGAGTTAGAAAATTTGTGCGAGATTAAAATTGCAATCCAGACAAGGTAGCAACTGAGTATGCAACTACAGCGGAGCTTTTGAAAGCAGTAAAAAGTTTTGATGTATAACGTCCAGTTTCGTGTTCGCCTGGAACGCCAAATTGCCTTCTAAAAGCTTGGCGTATTTAGTAGAGCCGGATAGTATTTCATACCTGCAACCGCTTACAACTTTACAAGGCGCAAGTTTGAATCGACTTCACATGGAATACTGTTCTTATCTCTGGGCCCGTGCACCCAGTGCCAGCTCCTCCCACTTGATCGCACCAGCGCAGAGAGCAGCGTCGACGACTTAGTTCTATTTGGTAGGCTTGACTCACTGGCGCTGCGAAGAGATTTTGCAACCCTTGTATA
This sequence comes from Parnassius orleans, assembly GCA_029286625.1. Taxonomy (NCBI): domain Eukaryota; kingdom Metazoa; phylum Arthropoda; class Insecta; order Lepidoptera; family Papilionidae; genus Parnassius; species Parnassius orleans. The sequence goes on from JAGSMP010000872.1 coordinate 189,076, forward strand.
TTTTATCGCGCAACCTACCATCTACCATGGAGTCCAGGAAAAACTAGTATACACATTATTAATATAATATGCCTATGTTGTTTATGGTCTATGGTACCTAATAAATATTTTTTATAGACAAGTGTGACATACGAGCACAAAGTCAACCTGATGATAAGTGCTAGCTGTGGATCATGGACATCTACATATTATATCCTCGATTAAGGATCAAGTTCGTCTTCCTCCGGACCACCGAAAGGTGTATTCATGACTTTAAATTAGTGGTAATTTTATTTACAAAATTGCAAATTTAACTAACAAATAATTCATTTGAAATTATAGGAGATTATAATTTTACAAGACAAAACGTCGAAGAACTCAGCAGTTCTGCGGCCCTAGTTCTTTGTTTCCGTGAGTGTTAAAACATCGCATTTGCTGTATAAAGAAACGACGAAGAATTCAACACTCTGCGGCCTTGGTACCCTCGTTTCCGTGAGTGCTAACAACATCTCATTTACTTTACAAATTTACAACGAAAACATAACTAAAAAGTACTAGTGGTAAGTGAACGTGGAAAAATTTCATCGGTAGTCCTGGTACCCAACAGATCAGAGGAATATTATTTAATTCACTCGCCATTCTGTTTATGTCAATTGACAAGCTCCTCCTCCTTGTACCTGATTGGTAATTATTTCACATTAAATCCGTCCCATTAAAGATACCTTTGTTTTGTGTTCGCCTATCGGTGTGAGTTTGAACTCGTCGTCACATTTGAAACATATTTTGTATAGCGTATTGACTGTATGACTGTGTGTTGATCTGATAGGACAAGCTTCGACAAAAATAAGGGCGCCCGCACACACTATATTAAGTGTTCTTTACTTTCATGTTTTACTTATGCCGGACAAAATTTGAGGTCTTATACCAAACTCCAATATGGATAAATCCTTTTCTGAAGCTGATTTGTGTCAAGCGGGACAAAGAGAGTATACGCCACCTAATTTTTTGTCAAACTAATATTTCAATAGAGTTAAATGAGTTCAAGGATGAAATTAAGAAAATGACAGCTACTTTACTTGCCCTCAGAACAAGAACTTAAGAAAATTACACCTACATTAAAAATATACAACAAACAAACTTAAATATCAAGAGCTCCATTACTTTTCTTACTGCACGAAATGAGGAGTTTAGAAGGAAAATTTAATGTTTGGAAATAAAAGATAGGAAATATATAACGATACTGGAGGACAAAATTGAGGATATGCAAATGGGAAGCTGAAAGATGAATTATGAAATGAAAGCCGTCCCAAAAAGTAAATTAATCTAAGGAGGACTTAATAAACATGGTAATGTGTTTATCCAAAAGTAATGGGAGTAACTTTACCAGATATAAGAGATATATATCGTATTCGTAGTAAAAGAGAAGATATCCGCAATACTCCTATTGTGGTAGGGACTTCGTCAACATTACTAAAAAGTAAAATATAAAAATTGGCAAAATCTTTTAATAACAGGCACAAAACTAAACTGTGTGAAAAACATCTTGGCTTTCGGACGGCTGAAGATACTCTTATATACATAATCGACCGTCTAACTGCAAAATGCATACGATTACACTTCCTGGCTCGAGATCTTCTCAAATCAAAAAAGTACAAATTTTGTTGGACTGCCTATGAAAAAGTTTATGTTCGCAAGGATGAGGCTTCGCAAATAATAACCATCAAGAACGAAGGCCAGGTTCACCAGTTAATGCAGACCGCATGACTAGATCAGGACGCGCAATTTCTCCGAAATAATGAAAAACGTTTAACTTGGCATGAACATATTGATGTAATAACATGTAGATTTAGAAAATTAACCTGGATTTTAAAACGCTTAGACATATTACTTCAGATACTCTTATAAACAAAATGTATGTAGCATTAGCTCAATCGTTAATAACTTACTGCCTTCCGATATGGGGTGGAGCAACAAAACAAAATTTTGCAATTAAAAGAGCTCAGCAAAGATAATGTACTTTTGTCTTATAAATTTCCAACAGAGGGCCTATATTTAAAATCTGATGTAACAAGTATAAGAAAATTATATATTTTATGAGTTTTTTTATGACCCAAATATTTTGCACAAAAGAAGAAAAGACATTGTACTTAACTCATTTTGTGTTAAAACTGCATTTGCTAGACGTCAGTTCATTAACCTATCTATCTATTTGTATAATTTTGTCAACAAAAAGCTTAATATTTACTGTAGAAATACCAAGGAATGCAAGTTATTAATTGGCCAAAAACCCTGTCTTACGAAAGCACAGAAACACATTTCAACACATTTTTTTTCTATAATATGTAATCTTATATTTCTAGAACGTCTTTTATGGCTATGGAATAGCGGAAGTCTCTGACACAAGTGCCTTAAGGTACTTAAAAACGCTCCCTACCTTATACAAAGTGATAAATGCTTAATGAATTAAAAAACTTCTAAAAAAAAGACGTAGATGGGTTGTCACTGCCGAGGACTAAGATGAAATGCCTCGTTTCCAGTAAGAAGGATCCCCGGTTTTCTATACTCACCATACGAAACACAGCAGCTGCTATATCACGCTGGTATAATGTGAGAGCATGGTTCTTCCCTGGTCGAGTCGACTTATTCGTGCTAAAACCATAATAAAGCTAGCTATCATAATGAATCTACCACCTAAAGTATTTCATACGAAATATCTCTAAAACACACATTTTTTTACTTTATTATAAAATAGTCAAGCCCCTTTACTGCATTACTGTATGTACATTGTACACATATTATAAATGTATTATTTTTGTATAATTCTTAGGCGTATCCTGTAAAATGTGAACAATGTAATAAAACAGAAAGAAATATAGGGCAAAACCTGAATAATAAATCCATCTTAGAACAATGGGTCAATTCTATTGAACCATTTGTCTTTTTTACGATCATCCTTGGTTTTTTTTGGCTTTTTTGTTTTTTTTTAGATACCTTTTCCTCAAATTTCTTGCAGCAGTTATCCTCATATATGCAAAAACTGCCCTTTATGTTAAGACAATAACGAAAATTAATTTAGGGACTAACTAATTACCTCGCCGGTAACTATAATGCTTCGATGTTATTTCATATTTTAACTATTTTTTAAGTAAACTCAATCGTATCGAGCGTGCACAATTTATAATTACAAGTAATGATAAATGTTTTCTTTCGAAAAATTCGTAAATATTAGGTACCTCGTACATATGAAATTAGCGTTTTGTCGTACTGACCACTTTGATCTGAAATATCTCCTCTTTGGTTAAGAATTCCAAATCCAAATTTATAAATTCATTTAGCTGGTATATTTGACTTTTGAAAACAGTCATTCATTTGTTTTTTCCTCATTATTTTTTTCTTTGGCGTCGCTTATTACCGCACAATGGAAAACAAGAAATATCGGTATATTTCCGAGTACAAGTTCTACCGTGGCACCAGTGCTGCAGAAACAGCTCGAAGGATTAATGATGTGTACGGCGCTGATGTCGCAAAAGAAAGCACGGTACGTTTTTTTCAACGTTTTCGTTCTGGAAATTTCGACCTTCAGAACTAATCCCGTGGGCGGCCGGAGACCAAAGTGAAAAATGAAGAATTAAAGGTAGTGGAAGCGGATCCATCACAAAGCACTTCAGAGATAGCTGCAGGCTTCGGGGTAAGTGATAAAAGTATATTAATCACTTGAAGCAAATAAGGAAAGTAAAAACTTGAACGATGGGTACCTCATGAATTGAGTGAATCGAACTTGCAAACACGCGTCGACTGCTGTGTTACTTTGCTCAATCGACACAATAATGAAGGATTTTAAATCGAATCATTACTTGTGATGAAAAGTGGATACTGTACGATAATCGGAAGAGCACTCGTCACAATGGCTGAACCCTGGAGACCCAGCCAAATCCTGCCCTAAACGAAAATTGACTCAGAAAAGTTACTTGTGAGTGTTTCAGAACTAGCGCCGGTTTCGTTCACTACAGCTTTCTAAAATCTGGCCAAACGATTACGGCAGATATCTATTGTACTTCAAACGATGAAGGAAGACCTAGCTGCTAAACAACCGAGATTGGTCAATCGCTCTAGACCACTGCTACTTCACGACAACGCAAGACCACACACTGCACAACAAACAACCACTAAGTTAGATGAGCTACAATTGGAATGTCTGACATCCACCGTACTCCCCGGACCTTGCTCCAACAAATTACCATTTTTCCGGAATTTGGACAACTTCTTACAAGGAAAAATTCAACTCCGATGCGGCAGTCCAAACCGACTTCAAAGAGTTTATTGATTCTCGCACCCACGGTTTTTTAGTAAAGGGATCAATGAACTACCTATGAGATGGCAAAAGTGCATACATAACAACGGTGCATACTTTGATTAATTAAATATATTTCACAAAAAAAAATGACTTTATATTCCTCCCGTACAAAACGCCAATTTCATATGTAAGGACCTAATATCTTGTCAATATTTTTAGGTTGTTAATTTTGTAACGATAATTTATTATGCTTTTTATTTTAATATATTATTATCATACGTAGAAAAGTAAATATCTTGAAAGCATATTATAATCAAGCTAACTTATTCTAAAACCCCTTCCTTAATGCAAGTCCATTTATTTTTCGCTCACGTTCACCGCCGGGGTGCAAGTACAAAACTGGTTGCATTCCAGACGAAATTGCCAATATTAGAAATGTGTTTAGCGTGGAATTTAAGAATTGAGTGAAGTGGCACATAACCTTGGTAATTGGTATTGTAGTGGAACAAAACATCTACTAAATCGCACAGTGGTGGACCGCCAATCATCCAGATGGTGTGGATGGTATCGGGAGTTCTGCCACGATGTGCGTTCGTGAAATTTGGCGGCTGAGATTAATCCAAACAATTCCTCAGAGCATTCCCGTGGTAAATGCGAAAGAAAATGCAAAGAGATGCAACATCTTTTCGCAGCGCCAATGAATCGAGCCGATCGGAAAGGACTCGGTCGTCGACGATTCGAGCAGCTCGGCGCTGGATGCGTTCAAGTGGAAGGAGCTGGTACTGGGGAGCCCCATCCCAGAGATGGGAACAGTATTCAATGTGAGGCCGAACTTGCGCCTTGTAAAGTTGCAGGCGTTGTGCCGGCATGAAATACTGTCCCGCTCTGCTGAGCACGCCAAGCTTTTTAGAGGCCAATTTGGCCTTCTCCTGCAAGTGACCACGAAACTGCACGTCATTCGATATGTCGACGCCTAGGATTCCAATACTGGCTGAGGCAATAAGGGGAGTGCCTTGAAACTGAGGAGATACGACAAAGGGGTTATTTTTTGCGGTAAACGCGCAAACTTGTGTCTTCTGAGGTTTAAACTGGACTAGATTTAGTCGCCCCCAATCCGAGACTTTCTTCAGCAAAGACTTGACTTCAGACACAAGTTTGTTCCGGTACTCGGCGACGTTTTCCCGAGAAATATTGGCACGGCCGGTGTATAGAGCATCACCAGTGCTGTCATCTGCATAGCAATGAATGCTACCGGTTTGCAAAATATCATTGATATGCAGAAAAAACAGCGTTGGTGATAGCACGCAGCCTTGTGGAACACCAGCGTTAATAGGCTTGTAGTCGGAGCATGCACCGTCTACAATGACCTTGATGATCCGATCTCAAGAAAGCTGGTGATCCAATTGCACAATTTCTCGGGAAGTCCATAGGAAGGAGTCGAAAGAAGCGCTTTGCCAAACCCGATCGAAAGCCTTCGCAATGTCCAAACTAACGGCCAATGCCTTCCTTGACTCTACTGCCTCCGCCCATCTATGAGTCAGGTAGGTTAGAAGATCACCAGCTGATCGACCCGACGAAAACCGTATTGGCGGTCATTAATCAGCTGGTGATCCTCAAGGTACCGCATAAGCTGGCAGCTTATAACGGACTCCATTATTTTGGAGAACAAGGAGGTGATGGCGATAGGCCTGTAGTTGGACGGGTCTGAGCGGTCGCCTTTTTAGGATCAGGGACAAAAGCTGTCTTCTATGATTTCGGGACTACGCCTAGGGAGTAGGAGTACCGGAAAAGACGCGGTAGAACCGGTGCCAACTCCGGAGCACACGTCTTCAGTACAATTGGGGGGATTCCGTCAGGCCCACTCGACTTTTGGATGTCCAGGGAGAGGAGTGCTTTGCAAACCGAGCGCTGTGAGAACCGCACATCCGGCATAGAGCACTCACACCACGGGATGGTCGGCGGTGTGTTCCCCCCGTCAAGAGTCGAGTTGGACGCAAAAAGGGAGCCTAAAAGGTCGGCTTTCTCTTTTTTCCGGCGTGGGCCAGTGAGCCGTCCTCCCTGTGCAGAGATGGTGGTGATGGTTTACAGAAATTCTCTTGGACAGCCTTGGTGAGAGACCAGAATGCACGGATTCCCGAAGGAAGGCGAACTAGTTTCTCGCCAATTCCGCCTATGTGCTCTGACTTTGCCTTGGCAGTAACTCTTTTGAAGGACCTGGAAGCTGCAGAATGGCACGTTAAAATATTTATAATTAACGGACTTCAAAAAAGAAGGATCGGAATTTTTTTCTGTATGTATGTTCACCGATTACTCGAAGACGCTTGAAGCGATTTAAAAATATTTTTTTGTTTCAAATGGTATACTTTCCAGGTGGTTCTATTTTAATTTTGTCAAAATCGGTCGAGCGGTTTTAAAAAAATCAACATTTAATTATTTTATTTATATTGAAGTCGATTGTATAAATTTTTTAAATTAACTACTTGTTGTATTATAATTACAATCCTTTAGTGTTGGAGTTTTATTTTCTATTTATATTTTACCACATGGTGTGATGACCTGAAAGGCATGCAGAAACCGATGGATGTCAATGGCTCAGGACCTTATTTTGAGGCACCCTTGATGGAGGTTTTGTCTTTAATCTGAAATATTAGTGCTTTTAGCTTTTTGAGTTTTACAGCTTCATTTCACTCAAGGTGAGGTCTATATTCAGCAGTGGACTTGTAAAGTTCTGTAACGATGAAGATGATGATGGTTGTATATTGTTAGTTATATATAAATATATTAGTTTTGATAATTAAAACATAAATCAACAATAAGCTCCCTGGTGCATCATTATATCAGTTTTGTCACTATCAATGTACAAATAATAGGTCGGGGAAAAGTTTCTTCGTATTTTGTACAATTGAAGAAAATCTCTTTGCTTGTACTGCTTGTATCTGGCTGGTTTTAATATCCATACATATTGGACATTAAGAAAAGGAAAATAAAAAGTAAAAACACTTTCTCGCCATTTTTCAATTGTTTTTCTGTCCGCCAAAATGAGTGAATCTAACGAAGAAATTGATACATTCTGAAGTTTTATTACCAAAGGGAAAATGCGACTCAAGCCGCGAAAAATTTGTGACGTTTATGGACCAGTAAGAGTAACACACAGTTGATTCAAGTTATCAGTCCGGGAATTTTGATGTTAAATCTGCAACTTGCTCTGTTCGCCCTGATACGGATAAAGTCGATGTCATTTTGAAAAGTGGAGCAAGATCGGCATATTATGAAACAACAACACAAGCAAGAAATTGAGAAAAAACGCCGGAATCGATCAACAGAAAAGAAGTGGTCTTTCGTCATGATAACACCAGACCACACACATGTTTGGCCACTCAGCAAAATTGAGAAATTCTGACCTTGCACCTCATATATTTACCTGTTTCGGTCTCTTCAGAATCCTTTGGGTAGTGTTTGGTTAAGATTGTCAAAACTACTTGTCGCATTTTTTGATCAAAAATCACAAGATTTCTACAGCAACGGGATTTTGTCACTACCTACAAGATGGCAACAAGTTATCGAACAAAATGGCACATATATATTATAATTAAATGTAATTAAACTTTAAAAGTGTCTTGAATTTCTATATAAAATACGAAGAAACTTTTTCCCTGACCCGTTATTTTGAACTTCTGTTATTAGTATCAGTTCTTGTAATAATAGACGTATATTATTAGTACCTACTGGTATTTACTGCTTACTGTAAATGTATATTTTCTATTTACAATTCAACACACTGAAACTTTTTGCCATGAACTTGTTTGGAGACTATTTTATTATTGTAGGTACTCGTATTATAGTGAAACCTCTGAAAACGTGTGAAAATAAATACAAGTACTTCTCAAATTACGAGTATCTGTATTTTCGTTAGCAGCTACTAAGATAACAAACAAAAAGATGCAAAGGCATAATTTATTGCGCATATAATTTAATGCGAGCGTGGTACGCCTGCAAAGTCTGATAATAATGGTAATTACTTCCATATGAGCAAAGTATGTAATATTTAAGAGATTTTTTTTAAAATAAATATAATTTTTTGGTTTTCTTAGGTGATTTAGATTGCGTAGACAATTCCAGAGTACTGGCGGAAGTTAGAACCGTGGTAGTTCAGAGGGTAAATGCGACGCAAGTAACCATTTGTCAGGTGGTAGATTCTTTTCTTCCAAGCACTCAGTCTGAGTATGAACCATCCACTTATTTATTTTTTATTCTGCCACTTACACTCCTTTGTTTCGGTCTGAAGTGTAATGAGAGTGAATTTAATTAAAGGCTGTGAGGCATTTCAACTTAGCCTCAGTGGTGACAACGCATCTTTAGTCTTCTTTGGTTAAGTTGGCAGTTGGGACCATGAATTGCAACAGCCACTCACAATCAGGTAGACTTTGAGATCGTTTGTCACCAGTTTTATAAAAGAATTGAGTTCTATTTCTGCCGACCACAACGAAATTTTTAATTGCAATTTTGTGAAAAATCTACCATGCACTCAGTGGTAAAAAACATTGTTAGACCAAATAATCAGGGATATATTAAATCAACAAACATTACACTAGAGCAGCTTGACAAATCAACAATGTCGAATCAGAAATTAAAAGGCACCTCTGCAGCTGCGAGACGTAAACGGGCTGAGAATTTACTTTACTGTCGGATTCTACCGACTATTTGGTATTATATCAGAACAGAAGTAGAAATAAATATTTTTACTAAAATAAAATATTTGCCTTAACCATTAACGTATTCCTACCATTTTATGGGTAGTTTTTGATGCATTGCTATAGAAGTCTGCTGCATGAGAATCGATGGATACTTAAAAGGCTTCTTTTGAATTGAAATTTTTGCCAATCAATAAAGTTATCGAAACTTTGACAAAGTGGTAGTCTATTGAGGCAAGGTCCGGAGAATATGGTGAGTTAAGAGTCGACCAACAATAGACCACCAAACCTCACCATAACTTCTGACCACTTTCGTTTCGGTTTCGGGTACTGTTTGGCTAGGCACCTTTATATAACCACTGTGATTTACGTACAAACAAACCTTAAGTAAAACAAAAATATTTAATTGATTTGTCATTTAGCGTTAAAGCTATGTATCATAGATATCATCATTATAGTCTTTTTTTATCGAACGTTTCCATCTATTGTCAGTGGTTGGTTGGAAAACTAAAACTGTTAAGAGTTGCACTTCTATCTAAGTATATTAAAACAATTGTATAAAATATTTAAAACCGCATGTTATGCCAATTACTAATATACGTAATTATGGTCTGAAATAAATTATTATTATTTAAATAGTATTGTGGGTGCTGCTGACATTACACACATACAAGAGGTCACGCGTGTCAATGTGTATGTAATTCTAGTGAAATAAGATAACGACGCCACCATGAACGGCAGTCCGTGTCAGAGTAGTTCAGTTCCCTTTGGGTGTACTAGATGAATACGCGTCTCAGGTTCGACAAAAATAAATCGGCTACAAACTAATGTGAACAGTTTAATCATTTTCCTCCCTACACAAGCCCCTAAGATACACCAGTCACCAAAGTTCGACAACATTGGTGACCCCGTGTTAGGCCTTGTGTAGGGGCGGAAGTGATACACGTCATGTCGCGAAGCTCGCAAAACACGACGCGACGATGGCTCAACCAGCGCCAATCCCGCCGCAGCCCCCATTGTTATTCTCGCCGGGCAAAATAGCCACCATCGGCATTGCGTCGCGTAATCCACCATTTTGGATTTACAAGCCCAAAATGTGGTTTTTACGTTTCAAGTCAGTGATGAGACCACAACACCAGGGAGAACAGGTCAAGTACGACATGGTAGTGAGCAAGCTGGGCAAGGAGGAACTCAGCCAGTTCATAAGCAACCCATCGGACCAAGGTCGCTACACCGCACTGAAGACCAGGCTCCTCAGAGTCTTTCAAGCCAGTGCGGAGGCCAAGTTTAACAAACTCGTGTTTAAAAGCGACCATCTCAGCTGCTGGCCAAGATGAATGAGCTCGCGAAAACTCCGGCGCTGAAGGCGACACGTCAAGATTTGTGGCAGCGCGACTGTCGGCATGGGTCCGCGCGATCTTGACCAGCAACAGAGCAGACACGAAACTTGATGACCTCGAAGAGATGGCAGACAAGGTGATGGACAATCTGCGCAACGGGGAGCTGTTGGCCGTGGACACCGGCTCGGCCCGCAGCTCGTCGTCAACCCCAAACGTGGCAGAGTTGAACGTCGAACTGCTGACGCAGATGAAGACCTTGGCACTGGAACTCAAGACGCTGCGCAGTAAGGTAAACACCATCAACGGCCATCATAATACCATTATTATGACGGTATTGGTAGGCGATGGATGCGTAATCGTTCTCGTTCGCGCCCCAGGTACCGTACACCGCAACGGACGCCACGCAGTGAAGACTGGCTGTGCTGGTACCATTTCCGGTACCGCGAGGCGTCACGACGATGCGAGCCTCCCTGCAATTGGAAGAAGATTAACAACCGATGCGGCGGTAGTCTGCATCAACTTCACAGAAAACCATCGCTTGTGCGTCACGGACACTAAAAAGGTATGAATTTTCTTATTGATACTGGTGCCAATGTGTCGGTCATACCAGTGACTAAAACTAACCGAAAATATCGTAATCAGGTCAAAAGTAATTATAAATTATTTGCTGCAAATGGCACGGAAATAAATACGTATGGTGTCGTAACATTAGAATTAAATTTAGGGCTACGATGCAGTTTTAAATGGCCATTCATTATTTGTGACGTAAGTAAACCAATAATAGGCGCGGATTTTTTAAAAACACACCGATTATTGGTAGACTTACATAACAGAAAATTAGTAGATCATGTTTATGCGTTATAGGAACCATCGTAGCTATAGTGAGCCGACGATAAATAGCATTCAGGAATCGCATCCGTTTCGTGACTTGTTGGAGGAATTTTCTGATAAAACAAAGCCCGTCTCATTTAAAGAACCGCCGCCGACACACAAAGTTAGGCATGACATAGATACCATAGGACCGTTTCACTTCGAAATCAGCACTTCGAAATATCGACAGTCAACTTGACACCGCTGAAGTGACTGCAGCACCGCCCAAATTTCGACGGAATCAAAGACTTTCTCAAAGTTCACATAGACATAGTGGCAAATTGAACTCCTCAGACTTCTGTACAATTTGCCAAAGGGTATGAGTGTGGTCTATGGTGCTAAAGACTTTTCGGAAACCGGCTTGTTCGGGAGACTGGAAGTCGTCGAGTCTGCATGCGAGACGATACGTAATGACTCTCGAAAACAGCACGTAGACGCGGCTCAGAAGGGAAATCGTAGTAGTCAATAGTTCTTCGGGCTGTAATGATGATGAATGATGATGTTGTGTACTTTGAAATTTTACATTAAAACTACTTGGAGTAAAATCCAATATGAAAAAGGTTTCAGGTACTAATTAACGCTTACTTTGTGCCTATGTCAACAGCCACTGGGAGGTATGCAAACTTGGTGCGTATGCCTACAGTGTTGAAGTATGGACAGCCCGCTGGAGCTGGTGCAGCGCGGCGGCTTGCTGGCGCTGGTGCAGCACAGCGGCTCGATGGCGCGAGTACGCCGAGATAGCTCAATGGCGCGAGTTTGCCGAGACGCCTCGCTGGCGCCAGTGCAGCGCAAGACGACTCGCTGCCACGAGTGCTGCAACTGCTCGCTGGCGCGGGCGGTGTGCAGTCTGCGCGACTGCCGCTGGCGCAAGCACTGCGCAACTGCTCGCTGGAGCGAGTGCAGTGGGAGTGCTGCAAAGTACAGCGCGATGGCTTGCTGGCGCGAGGACAGCGCGACGGCTCGCTGGCGCGAGTACAGCGCGACTGGCCGCTGGATCGATCGCAGGCGAAATCGCTCGCTGGAGCGCGTTTAGATGATTGGCCTGTATCTTCAACGTATGCACGATCTGTGCCGTGTTTTCAGAGAACATTGTGTTATGTGTGACGTGCGTTAAGCTCTAGTATGAAGCGTTGTATATACTAAAATCTGATTTGGACGATGTTTTGGTTCTGTAGAAACGTAGTGGGTATTTCATGGTCAGACAGGGCCGAGACGGGAGAGTTGCATTAAGGCCGGTAGCGTTGCTTTAGCCTTCACATGCGTACGTGTGAATTGTCAGGAGAGGTCCATGTTGGAAATGAGGATGAGATAATAAAGGAAAATAAAAGAATTGAGGTGGAACCGTAATCTCCCACTCTAGATAGAGGTATAAAGTATTGCGCAGTCGACTAATAGGGATCAGTCTGTAATTCTACGAGTCTCAATGTTGTTATTATGCCCATTGGGCTAAAAATTACCTCTACACTGATATTCTGACTAAATAAGACAAGGACGTGGTTCTGTTCGTTGTAGTAGTTCTTCTAGAGTAAGCAAGGAAGATCATATTGTTGAGAGGCAGCCTGTGTTACATTGAGAGTTATAATGTAATTATATCCTTCACGTTACACCAATGTGTGACGTTGAAATTTTTGTTTTTATATGTCAAATTTAAATTATTATTACATTAAATTTTTCATTTAAAGAACAATGGCGAACCCCATACAAATTTTTATGTCAGGTAATCTGGAAGCGTCTTTACATCAAAAATATCAAAAGCGATTCACCATCCTTACCTGAGATTGTTTGTCTAAGATTTTTTATCGACGAAGTCAGAATAATTACACGAGGCTTTGAAGATTTCTAGGTTATGTGGTTATGTCACTGAAATGGTTCAAGATATATTATCAATTAATTAGTTTTTGACCTAAAGGATTTCAGTCATTTAATCTTATATTAATGTTATATTAATAACTATTCACTATTAGGTATATTACCGTTTCAAGGTTATTTTGAGTAATCATGGTGGGGCAGAATAAGCTCTAAGGAATTTACTCGCTATTAAGGAATTCACTGCCTAATGAGAATTCAATAATATGTTTAGCCATAGTATTCTTTTAAAATGTTTTTAAAAGAAAACTATACGAGCATAATCAAAAGGCAAAACCAAGAACACAAACACAGAGAGCAAACGGCGCGAGAGTAGTGTGTGAGACGCGTAACGAAACGTCATTAAGACATTGTCATAATTGTGTTGCTATAGCATTTATATTCTTTCTTACTAAACAATCTGAATTCCAAAATATATAAGAAAATACTACATATTTTTTTAATATTCTTATGTAACTTTTTTTAAATGATATAAACGCAATAATAATAATATTATTTTATTTTAAACTAGATGCAACAAGATGAATTTAAAATTATTTTAACTACGAAAGTGAAGTAATTACAAACTGGTCACACTAAGTGCCGGAAGCGGTATCCATTTGATTACAATCAATTATGTTTCCAAAAGGTAGTGCTTTTATTCTGGCTTTACTAGGTTTGATGTTTATTTGATAAAATGCAATATATTGTTTTATTACGTCCTTAAGAATTATAACTCAAGATTCAAAATATTTGACATATTATTTCGCCATTGTTCTTAAGTTATGTCTTAGATTATTTTTCTGTGGCAATCCCTGTATATAAGGCAGTGTGAACAAGACAATTTTGTGTAACGGAATTTGTGAAATTGTGTGTAACGGAACAACCTACCTTTGTTTTATTAATAAAATTAGTTGATTGTTAAAACTTCCGTAAAGTGATATTACATGTATATTTTTGCAATAATAAAAGTAGACTACTAAATAATAAAATTTAAATCTGACGAAATAAAAAAATATTATGGTGTCAATTATAGTATAGTATCAATTCATTTATTATAGTATTCAATTCAGTTGATCTACTGCAAACATTTATATTGTGCCGTATATTTACCGCACGGAGTCCGCATAGTACCTATGGTTCGCGCCGCATCGTGAATAAATACGTCGTGCGTCGCGCTAAATGGAGTGAGCAAAGCGTTATGATTGCCTACAGGTCTGGGATAACCTCCCTTAATAGGCTGTAATGATAACGGGACTATATTGTAATTTTCTGTACAAGTAAATATTCGAGTGGAATTCTAGAAACACTTCATTGAGCGAGCTTGAGCCAACTAAAACCAGGTTCTGTCTTCCTCCTGGCCTCCTAACCCACTCGTGGATGACCAAACTGAATCGGTCTGTCATCTTCATCTGACAGTGAAGGTCCAAACTGAAACGGACCTCTGAGGCACGGGTCTTGCGCCCCCGATGAAGGATCAACCAATTATTGACCTTCTATTCACAGACCAATACCACACCACGCTGGGTTCCTGACCCTAGATGAAGACGTTCGATTCCGTACACAACCCCGTTTTTAAAAGAAAGGATTTAGGGCTAAGATTACGGGCCCCCTATGGAAATGATCCCGGTCTTGACGCCTATCGTATGTGCCTATGTGCACTGTGTACTTCTTTGCTCTACTATTAGGGTGAACACTGAAGGATCTTGAAAATAAAATAGCAATTTTTTCAATAAATTCCCCTTTGAAATGTGATACTGAACTTTCACCACTTTCCTAATTTCACTTATTTTCTTTCTTGATTAAAATCCTGAAACTGCTGGTCCCGAACTTCCAGCCCTACCTAAGAATCGCAATCAGCGATACAAGGCTCAACTTTGGAATTTCTGGGCATAGTTTAAATTGACGCCTCGGTAGCGTAACACCTAAACGTTTCGCTGTGGTGGTGAGGAGTCGCAGATACGAATCCCGCACAGGACAAGTATTTGTATGATTTACAAATTAATAACTGTTCCGTGTCTAGATATTTGTCCACGTACAATTTATGTATGTAGAACGCCTCAACAATACAGGATAAAATCATATGTAACCCCTTTCTAGAAATTCCTCACGGTAATTTTTTTATAAAAGAAGAAATTATTTGTTGAGAAAACACCGCCATCATCATTTCTACCAAGAAAATTAAAAATACAACACAATTATTATAATAAAACCTTTCATAAAGTAAAGAATAACTCAGTGAAAGGGACATTTACCGCTATGAAAGAAAAAGTTACTAAAGTACCGTTCGCAAATTATTTGAATCTCTTGCACAACTTTTGTACTCATCTTTACACTGCAGCGTTTCAATTCATTCCGCGAGTAAAACCACAATCCTGAATACTGCTTGAGTTGAATATTTGAATGAAAGCTGTGTTCAAAAATGTAACGAAGGATTTTATGAAATTAGAAGATTTAAGCTTGAAAGAAAAACTAGGTTGCAAAATGTTTCTGTATAACGTTGTTGACGTTGTGTTTTACTTAAAATTGCAATGTATGTTATGAACACATTTACGCTTAAAATGTATATTATATAACAAAATATTAATATAACACTTTCATACTGTCTATAGAAAAAAGACCTGCACTATCAAACATATAAGCGGTAAATCACAGCACCATCCTGCACTGTTAGCTAATGTGGTGTTACACAAATTGTCAGATAGAAGAGTGGAGTGGCGTTTTAAAAGGCTTATTGGGTGAATCCGATTTAGTTGGAACTTATCATGTTAGATTCGAGTCACTCGCAGAGGTACCGAGTCTCGGTGATCTAAAGCATAGATAGAGGAAAGTATCCGCAGGAATTATGATGTAATTCCTTTCTCCTCTTTTTATCATCGGACCTTAAGCGGGTCGGTGGATCTCAATCCTTGTTGAAATTCCATTTGTGCCAAAAAATCTGTCTCTTGTAATGAGTATACCATGGAGTGGAATAATTTGTCGGCATCCGTCCTTTCATCCGATGCCAATTATCTGTCTACAAAGCAAGAGTGAATGAGGTTCACTACGCTTCATCACCGCTTACCATTAGGTGGGATTGTAGTCAAACACTGGTTTAATATAATACGTAAAAAATTGCAAAGTAATCAATAACAGCTGAACCTAGGTGCTGAGCTCCATCACGTTAAGCAAGTTTTGCAAGACAACAAACTTCGGTTCCGACGTCTGGGTTATAATGATCGAGTTGAACGGCCACTGTCAAAAGTCTGCTTTCGGTCTAAATATGCAATAGTTTATTAAGAGTTAATTAGAGTTCTCGTTTACAAAGTATAAAATGCGTGTACAGTGCAACCGTAAATTTTAATTAGTAAGCAATTTATTTAGGTCAACATCGTTTGCGTCATTTACGTTATTTTTCAAGCAGTCACGTTTTCATTTAGAACACGGCAGACGCGTTCTATATCATTATCAAATTTATATCAATATCATTACCAATTTTGTATCAATATCATTATTAAATTTAAATAAAATCATTTTTTCTTATATCATATATCATTTAAAGGTGTTCCGTACATCTTTATGGTCCTTCGAGCTCCGTAGCGGGACCTAAAATTCGGGTTTTAACGACCGGAAAAAGTGTTTCCGCTAAGTGACCTATTGCGACATAGTGCACTAAGTGACGTGTGCAACAGCCTTTCGGTCTGTACTAATAAATGTGCAGCTTCTTATCATTATTAATAAGCTCCGGCCATCGGTTTAACCAAGCATCAAGTATCAAACAGATTCTAGGGCGTAGCGAGTCTTGGAGTGCTGCCCAGCAGTAGCAGCTTGAGCGTATCAGCGTAGCAGCATCTCCTTTGAGTACTCACCACCACTACAGCACGAACGCGCCAGCCACCTCAGCACAATCAGCAAGCAGCATCATATCAATTAAGATCTTTCCATTTTAATTATGATATATCATGATGTCTGTCAACGATGTCCTCACTACGAAGCAGCTATCAACAGAAATTGAAAATTTGTATACCAATTTCAAGACGGACGGTTCTGATGGGAAGACTTCGGACTATATTGAACGCAAATTAAATACTCTGGACAACTATTGGTTGGAGTATGAGAAGAATTATCGGCATTTATCACAACTGGATTTGGATGTACCAAGCAGAGAAAGAATCATGAACGTGAAAGTCTGAAGGAGAGATTTGACAACATTAGAGCACATATACGAAACTATCCGTTTTGACAGAGGACATTTGTCTCTAAAACAAATGAAATTACGCCACAGATAAGTACAAGATCAACATCGAGCAAAACAGAAGAAATGTTGAAAAAACAGAACAGCAACTTTATAGCATTTCAACGAACCCTATCAAATATCAACCTAGAATTATTATCAGAGAAATGGAATTCGAAGATTTATTACGTACTCTCCAGTCTCGTTGGGCAGATATCGATGCCTTACTGGGAGCTCGATAGCGAATTGATGCCTCAAACCGAGCGTATGAAGAAACCTTCAGCTTCTATGAACAAAAATTTAACCAAATAAAGAAAGATATCAATGGTGGTCTCAAAGTCACCGAGAGAAGTCCACACCCCAGATGGACATACCTACGTTCACTTGCAATTATCATCAGTGGGTATTATTCAAGGATTTGTTTTTTGAAGCAGTTCATACCATTCGAACCTTGTCAAACGCCCAGAAAATGCAGTTTTAAAAAAGTAAACTTAGAGGGGAACCGGAAAAAATGGTACAGCACCTGCATATCAGTTCGGACAACTACCAAGTTTGTTGGGATTTGTTAAATCATCGATACAATAATAACAAATTAATTTTTGGGTTCCATATCAACATTATTTTAAATTTATCTATTGCTCAACAACAAAAGCAGCACATATCAAGAAAATTTATGACAGCGTAAATGAAAGCCTAAATGCCATAAAAACCTAGCGTAGACATAAGCTCATGGGATCCTTTGGTGGCATATATTTTGTCTCAAAACTAGATGATGAAGATTACATCGAATCCTAAAGAATCCTAGGACTTGCCAACTTTAGCAGATTTTTAAAATTTTTGAAAATAAATTTACGTCACTCGAATCATCTCGACGCAAACAAGACTCCTCAGCAAAAACATCTCATAAAAAGAAGCCTCATTATTTTAAATCATTTTCCAGCAATCAAAATCAAGTCACTAATTATGCACCGAAAAACACGCAAACAGGATGTCCACTATGCAAAAATGAAAACCACGGCATATTTCACTGCAGCAACTTTCTCAAATTACAACCAACGGAAAGGCGAAATACAATTGCGCAATTGAAATATTGCTTCAATTGTCTTTGCGATCACTACGGCAAAAATTACATATCGGAAAAACGTTGCCGCGAGTGTCATGGCCGACACAACACGCTCATACACGAGGCCTACGTGAAACCTTTGACCTCAGGAACGGAACAACGTAAAAATGCTACCAACGTGTCACAAAACAATATAAATGAAACCCTCTTAGCAACAGCATTAGTAAAAATGGCACTTATATCAAAATTCGAGCGCTGATTGATCAGGGTTCCCAGACATCCCTGATTACTGAGAAGGCAGGTCAGATGCTACAACTTCCTCGACAGAGGTGCAAAGGTGTCATTTTCGGAGTAGGAGCAAAGGAAAACAACTGTAAAGGTGTTATTAACATAACTTGCGCATCTGCTTACAGCGATTATCTATTTAAAACAGATGTGTTTATCATGAAAACGTAATTAACAATCTCCCAACAAGACATTCAACAAACCAGACTGGTCATATCTAGAAAGCATTCAACTCGCCGATCCTGAATTCAACGAGCCGCCCAGTAGACTTGTTGCTGGGGCGGACGTCTATTCTTCTATCATATTAGGCGGTATCATTTCATCAGAACAATCACAACTGTGGCACAGCAAACACGTCTCGGTGGATTTTATGTGGCAACGTAACATCCTATCAATGCAACGTTATTATCAACAATATAGATGAGATTCAACGATTTTGGGAGATAGAAAACATACCTGACGAACTCACTATGACCCAAGAAGATGCTCAATGCCTGAGTATTTCAAAAACACTATAACAAGACAAGAAGACGGTAAATATATAGTCAGACTGCCATTTATATCGGAAGGAGATCAAAATTGGGAGAGTCAAAATCAAGAGCAATAGCACAGTTTATACAGTTAGAAAAAGATTTACCTACCGAAAAGATATTGAACAAGAATATAAATCATTTATCCACGAGTATTTGAATAAGGTCATATGAAACTGTCGTCATGTAACACGACGCCTGTCTACAGTCTGTATTTATCTCATCACTGCGTTCAACGACCGAGTCAACAACAACTTGCTTCGAGTAGTTTTAACGGATCAAAAACATCGAGCGGCAAGCTTAAATGACGTTATGTACTGGGGTCCCAACCTGCAACAGGACCTGTTATCACTGATTTCACCTGGCGACAGTACCAATATACCTACACCGCTGACATCGAGAAAATGTTTCGACAGATTCTCATTCACGAAGAAGATCAGAGATATCAAAAATCATATGGAGAAATTCACCGACCGAAACTTTACAAGAATATCTATTAACTACTGTCACATATGAAACTAAGGCAGCACCTTTATTACCATGATGGTATTAAAACAGTTAGCCGAAGATGAAGGTCATAAGTATCAGATAGCCCAGCAGCGAAGGTCCTGCAAGAACATTTTATATGGATGACTTGATCAGTGGGAGCCATGACTCGCATCAGCTAAAAATTACAATCATACTTACAAAACTTACTAAAAGCAGGTGGATTTAATTTAAGAAAATGGTCAGCCAATACACCGTTTCTTCTAGAAGGAGTCAGTCCAGCAAATACCAACGAGCAAACATACGACTTCAAATCTGAAGTATCTGCAAAAACTTTAGGACTGCGATGGCTTACGCAATCAGACCAGCTTACTTTTGACTTGAAAATCGATTTATCAACATCAAAACTAACGAAACGAAGTTTGTTATCAAATATCTCAAAGTTCTACGAACCAGCAGGATTTTTAACACCAAAAAAGATTTTTAAAACTAAAATTGAAATTATTATTCCAAAAAATTTGGCAATACGACTTAAAATGGGACGACGAGCTTCCTCATGAAACTCAAGCAGATTGGATGAAGATCAAAGAAGAAATCAAAAATATATCACAAATACGTATATCGCGATGGTTAAAGAGCAACAAAAATGACGTCATCATTCTTCATGGGTTCAGTGACGCATCGATGAATGCGTACGCTTGCGTTATTTATTGCAAAATAGTTCGTCTAAACCAAGACGGAAGTAAAAATATATCAGTCGTCCTCGTTAACAGCAAGATAAGATCAGTTTACCTCGCTTAGAACTGTGTGCAACGCTACTTTTATCAAAACTCATGAAAAAGGTGAAATCATGTTTGGCAGATTACAATATCAAAATGTTTGGATGGTGTGATCCGACAGCAGTGTTGGGTTGGCTGCAAGGAGATCCAAGCCGCTGGAAGGTCTTTGTAGCCAACAGAGTAGTTAAGATCACAGAGGTTAATTTCATCCGTTCAGGACCTATAATGGCACATACAGGCACACAAATACGCACTACAAACTTAAAACTTATTATAACACCATTTGTTTTATCGGGGTTTAAAAGAGCTTGAAATTTTAATTGTGACAGAAAGACAAGATTATTTTATTATTTTAAAAAGGGTAACAAGGTCCTTTTTGTTTTTAATTTGAGAACGTAATTTAATTGTATGTTAAAAATATTCGTTTGAGTTCATTTAAAGCATAAGATTTTCTATACAAAGAAAAGTTATTATAATTTTTCAACTTTATATATTTCGACATAATTTTCAACATTTTGACACTAATTAATATGTTTTGCTTGTTATTAATATTAATGCGTAAGTACACAAAATCAAATAAGAATCTTTACAAAATTTTAATAAAATAATATGAACTACATAAGCAAAGTCGTTTTGTTCCATTTCCTTTATCTGTTATAAGAGATAAAAAGAGTAATTGTTGTGTAAATCTTGGTGCAATGGTTCTTTGTCTGGTTTCTAACAGACAAAATTTTTATTTTACGATTTTATAATACAAAGTGTTTTAAAGTATTATAATAAACTAGCTTTTGCCCGTAGCCTCGACCGCGTAGAAGTCATTAAATGACATCATTACGAAAAATCACAGCCCATGTTCACCCTTAATAAATATTAGCTTTTTGCTTGCAACAACGATCGAACCACACGGAAGTTTCTGTGTACTATTTCTTTCGTTTGAAGATCAATTCGCTTATGACATGATACTTACAACATACCATTAATAGCTAAAGTAGGTTGCTTAAATTAGGTTGTAGTTATGTATGTACGAGTATTAATTGGTTTGCTTGATGATTTCTTGATGATTGTGAATGTGGTCTCTGTCTTACATATGACAAACAAAAGATTGATAAAACCCATGTAAGATATTCAAAATCATTCACGCCATTACATCAGATTTAATAAACCACAAATTCTTGTAAAAGAACACTGATTTCTACCAAGAATGATCCATGAAGTTATTGAAATTAAGAACATCAAAATTTCAATAGAGAAGATGGCTGAGTGCTATCATTTGCTTGATATCGTACAATTTATTAAATTAAATTCAAACCCAAGCTTAAATCTGCAAGACTTCAAAGATATTGTAAGCTTTGAACAAAAATTTATATGCCAAAGCTGAAGATTACCGGGTTAACTATGACATTAGTACGCCAACACTCGTCCTGTAAAGCTCCCACAACGTCGGAAATCAAAATAAGTAATAAAAGCAGAACTGATAATTTTGCTTTGTACCTTTTTAGAGTTCTCCACAATGTTGTTTTGCTTCATTATAAGACCCACTGCAGGTCATCTGAAGATGCTACTAAACTAGCTCTTTAACCTAGCTCCTATCAAAAGGGCCAGAAATCTCTAGCACTTCAGAAAAATCAATTTGCACCCCGTAGTTGTTTGTCACTGGATTGTTACAGTCAAACCTACTTAAGAATCATTGCAAATAACTCTAAAATATTTCACAAATAACCGTATCTAAATCAATCAAACCGTCTCGGGGAAAATTGCGCTAAAACTCACTTTAATGAGCGAAAAATGTTTATTTCAGCGCCTCCTTATGACACCATAACACCTATCGAACGACAATCGCTGATGAATCACAAACCTATTACAGAAAATCTTATCTAAATCGGTCAAACCGTTTTCGAGATGAATGGGAACATTAGCTTGCACTCACAAATATCCTCTTACCCCTAAACGCCTTATACTAGTTCAACAGCCTTTTTTTAATACTAGTAATGCTATTAAACATTACTTATATTCCTTTTAACCACTTCTGGTACGCTTAAAATGCTTGTGTTAGGAGTGGTTCACGACAGTAGTCGAATGGCGGAATCGAACCCACGACCTTTCGAGTTCTATATTTTTCCTCAGCTCTGTGATGCGTAAGCCTGTTGCCGTTGCACAATCTCGGTGCATCAAGGTTAAGCATCAGCAGAACTGAGACGCCAAGTTTTCGCTTCAGCCTGATATTGATGTCGACGAAGATTGACAGGCAACACTTTTCTGCATCCATAAATAGCAACAGGAGTTGCCATAACCTCACCACCTTTGCCGTTACAACCTATCAAAAGTCCACTGCTAAACAAAGGCCTCTCTAATGGATTGCCTCATAGGGGGATATTTGCCATAGTTGCCAACCTGGGCATGTTTGCTGCTATCTATCTCCTGGTTTGTTTCTCTCTGTCGCCTTTTTACGAAACCCACGGGACGATATTAAGTACTAGACAATACAATTTATGTTTATATAGTATAGTCGATGGTGTTCAATATTAGGCTGTGTGAATATTGTATAATATTTATGCAACCTAATGTCGTCACTCCACCTGGTAGGAGGCAGGACTTCCCAAAGGTTTTTCAAGCCATTTTGTATTTATTGCTAAATTCTATCACTACCGAAAAAAAATATTGCGTTTTACATGTTCGCACATGAAAATTTAGGGTTAACAATTAATTTGGGAACAAATGTTTTAGTTCTCTTATTTAAAACTGTGGAACAATAAAACAGTATAAAAAAAGTAAAGTTACAGCCTATATACGTCCCACTGCTGGGCACAGGCCTCCTCTCATTTCTGAGAGGGTTTAGGCAAGGAAATGTCCGCCGCGCTGCCCTAATGCGTGTTGGCGAACTTCACATGTCTTCGAAATATTTTATTTTTGATTTCTCAGACATGCAGGTTTCCTCACGATGTTTTCCTTCACCGCCGAGCACGTGGTAAATCAGCACTTAAAATTGCAATTAACAATTTCATTGGTGCCGGCGGGGATCGAACCCGGGTTGCTCGCGTACTGTGAAACTTGCAGCGAGCGCTAACCATCTGAGCTACCACGGCTTCTCAAAAAAAACAGTATGATTCTATGCAAGTAATCTATATTAAAAATATTTTTTTCAATCATTAAGTCTATTGGTGAAGTCTATCTATTGGTGAAGACTGAATAAAAAATCTCATTGTTGTTTCTAAGATTATTTTACAGGCAGACGCAATGTGGGACTTCAATTTATAAAATAATGTTTTTTATATATGAGAGCGATGTCGTTTTGTCGGTTTTAGCCAATTTGGAAACTAAAATGTTTGTTATTTTTATAACATATTATGCTATTGATGTTACGAAAATTATAACAGCTAAAGCAATGTTATAAATCGCTCTACATAATTAAATTAGATTTAAGTTTTACAAAAAAAAAGAGATAAAATTAAAAAGTAAAATTGATATTGCGGTACCCGATTCTGTAGCTATATTCATTTTAGTCATCCACCGTACAACTAAGCTTCTTTTTTTATTTATTTCGGCGAATATCTGTTGAACTGAATTGCACTTGAAATAAATATTTGGGCCTGTGGCAGCTTTGTATGAAAATCGATGCACACCCTTCAAGTACAGACAATGTGTGTTTAAAATGTTTATTGGCTAGCAGAATTTTTATCGAAAATTATATAATATAGTTCCGTTAAAACAATTTTGTAAAAAAGTTCAAAATTATAACCATTAAAACTACTTCTTGTAATTATTTCGAAACCTTATGAAGATTTCATTATGAACTTTCCGCCTAGAAATGTAGTTTCATAAAGAAATATAAATAAATTTAATATCTAGCAGGACCCTCCCTAAATTTGAAATGACAATACCTTCGGTATTTTCAACGGCTTTCGGCAGTATCTACCATATTAATATGTCATATCGGTACGGCCAGCTCCTAAGAGACAAGTTGTTTTGTTGCTTACCATGGAGGATTTTCCTAGTCGCCACGCTTAACAAGCTGGTGAAAATGAGATGAAAATTTTACTATTGTAGAAAAATTATATTTAATTTTCTGCCCAGCAATCCGTCTTGGTTGGTAACTGTTACACCACAACCTTTAAAAACTAAAATAAAAAATAACTTCACCATACCGGTCATAATACGCACGTAAAAACAATAAAATATAATATAAAACTAAAACGATTATTTCATTTGTTATAATTTTTTTTATTTATCTTTTTACATTATAAGATGTAAAAGGTAGCCATTTCACTCCCTTTATTAATTCCGGCAATTAAGAGCCAACTGAGATGTCTTCCCTCGGCTGGTTCCTAAATCTAAAACTCCAATCATACCACGTTGGGTTCGGGCGGTCAACGAGGTGTATGTGAACCCCGTGAAGGAGTATTACAAGAGAGCGTCTGAAGCCCCTTTTTGAAAAGAAAAGGTCAGACGACAAAGATTACGGGTCCTCTTGAAGTGGACCCGGTCCAGTCGTCCCTAGATTTGTGAAGTGTATTTTAGGTGGTGGAAGATCCTTTAGGAATAAAACAGCAATTATCTTCACAATTTCTCCATAACAGTGCAACTGATTACTTTCCCTATTCCTATCACTTCCCTATGTTTCTTGATTCTTGATTTAAAGGTATACTGGTAGCTGGTCCCGAACGAATTGCATACGTTGTCTTCTGCAGGTGCTAGCACCTGTCAGGTTTCGGGCCTCGGGGTCTCCCATTACCCGGGTTCTCCTCACGGTACATCACTATGTACCGGTCATAGGAGCCTTCATGGCATTGTTAATTTCGCTAGCGAACGGGGGTTCGGTTCCCCGGTCGCTGCAAGTTGGTTTCAAGTGGCGGCTAATTTGGCCTATAAGTGTCTAATACGGCCTATATAGGCGTCTAACTTGGCCTATATAGGCGGTTAATTTGGCCTGTTTAGGTGTCTAAGATGGCCTATCTGTGGCATTGTGGGTTATTACTCGACTCTCTAATCGTTATAGAGAGGAGTTCTCTTGGTATAGGTCGCCCGTCCGGGGCCGAGCATGTAAATAAAGGTGCTAAGTTATTGAGATGTTCGTGTGGCGCGTTGTCTGCGCGGTCGAACAAGCCGCGCGCCTGTCGGGCCACGAATTCTTGGATGCTTTCTATCCTCAGGTTGGCCGCGATGACGTCATTCCGGACGTAGCGACCTGCACCGACGATAGTTTGTAATGAATAGTTCTGCTGAACCTGCAGCCGCTGCCTCTGCCGTTCGCTTAGGAGTGCGTACCAGGCCGGAGCGGCGTAAGTGATTCTCGGTCTAATGTACATCTTGTAGATTTTTAACTTGGTCTTGATTGAGAGCTTGGATGCCAGGACTGGACGGAGCATCGCCCGCTCACATCTGGCATTGTGGACGACGATATCGACGTCATGTGTGCGCGGTCATGCGCGGCATCCTGTCTATCCGGCATATAGGCTATATCCGGCTATAGGTCACGGCCTTCTCGTACGCAATCTCCTGGCCTCTTAGCGTCAGCGGGGTGAAAGTTTCTATATCGGCGGATGAGGAGTCCTCCACTCATCCAGCCACGGTTGCAGCAGGTCCAGCAGGTGCTGCATTTTGGCGGCGGCAAAATGGGCTCTTCTGGACGAGGTGAAGTAGGCGCTATCGTCCGCATATAGCGCCAGCTCATCGTCCTCCCATTCGCGTAGATTTCCTGCCAGTGTAGGGATGTCATTTGTATACGCCGCGTTCAGGATCGGCGAAAGACAGCTGCCCTGTGGTACGCCAGCTCTTATGGGTTTTACTGCGGATTCGGCATGTTCGACACAGACGTAGAAGCTCCGGTCAGCTAGAAATGACGCCACTAGCCGCAGCATAGCCGGAGGGACACTCGTCTGTTGTATCATCTTATAGAGTAGGCCAGAGTGCCACACCCTGCCGAACGCCTTCTCGATATCGAGGAAGACGCCCAACGATGTGCGATCCCGATTGTGTTCGGCCGCCAGGTGTTGCAGCACTCTGGACAGCTGTGTTGCTGTGGAGTGCCCGCTCCTAAATCCGTGTTGCTCCGCCCGAAGTTGTATGCACGGGCGGATTCTTCTCAGGGTGATTCTCTCGAATAGTTTGGCTATGTGCGACAGCAGCGTTATAGGTCTGTAACTAGCTGCTCTACGCCTGTCCTTCCCGGGTTTCGGCAGAACTATGACCTTGCCGATTTTCCACTCCTCCGGAAAGTGTGAAGTCCGCAGTATGCCATTGTAGAGTCGTCCTAGCTCTACAATGGCTCTATGGGGCAGCTGTCGAAGTGCAGCGTTCGTGACCCGGTCGTGTCCCGGCGCCTTCCTCAGTTGCAAGCAGGTTACTGTCGTCCGCAGTTCAGCGGGAGAGATGAACCACTCTCCTGCAAGCAGTGGCGCGGGCGACGACAGGAACTCCCGTACGCGGCTCTCCTTTTGGGCGTGAAGCTCCATGTACTCCGCACTTGCTGGGTTCGGCATAAATTGCTCCTCGAAGTGCTCGGCTAGGATATCCGCTCTATCTTTGGCCTCGTAACAACGCCCTTCCGCATTGTTGGTCAGCGGGCAGACGGGGGGTCTAGTCTTAGTTAGCTGTCGGTTCAATTTATAGAGCGACGCTTCCTGATCTTCGGCTTTCCATATGCGTCGCTCCCAGGCCTTTCCACGGTGGGCCTGGATTGCAACCGACAGCTCATCCGTGAGTTTATTTAAACGCGTTTTTATTCGTGGGCAGCGAGAACGTGCCCAGAGCTTACTCAGCGCGCGTTTTTGGTTGAGCTGCACACGTAGCTCTCGTGGTAGCTCGTCTCTGCGATTCGTTAGAGGGACGATCGTAGAGGCCGCGTTGAGGGCTTCTTATATGGATTTTGTAATTCTAGTTGCAGCGGCCTCTACGTCGTCCGCTGAGTTGATCTCTGTGTGCTGAAGGACTCCTGCAGGTGTTGCTGGTAGAGCCTCCAGTGATCTTGCTGTTAAAAGCTCTGGGCAGCGTCGTCACCGCCTTGAGGCCAAGGGTAATCAGTATCGGGAGGTGCTGTGAACTCAGGTCGTACAGCACCTCTACCACTATCGGGCAGTTGACGTTCCTAGCGAGCACGATGTCCAGTACATCCGGACATTTCCTGTGGTCAGCCGGAACGTGTGTAGGCTCCTCGGGACCTAAAACGTCATAGTTGTTGAGATCTGCGTCTTCATAGAGTTCACGACCCGGCGGGGTGATCATTCTAGATCCCCAGGCCGGGTGTTTTGCGTTTAGGTCCCCCGCGATGATGGTAGGTGCTGTGCCTTCCATGATCGTCCGGATGTCTGAGGAGTAAAATGGAGTCCCTGGCGGGCGGTATGCTGCGAAGATCCTTAGTTCCTCGCCCGCCGCCTCCATTTTTATGCCGATAGAGCGCGTCGATTGGTATGACGGTAATTCAAGCTCTAGGTGGACGATGTCCTTTCTCACTAGAACCGCCGTGCCTCTATAGGCGGTTCCTTGAGCGTTGACCTCGTCCCTCCTGTAAATTTGGTAGTTGGGCATCTTGATGTGCGTAGATGGCCTCAACTTTGTCTCTCCCAGCAAGATTATATGAATGTCTTGATGGTGAGCGACAGTGCAGAGTTCATGGAGCTTCTGCTGGATACCGTCCAGCAGAGTAGTAGTAGAGCAGGCGCAGGTTCGTATTATTTGCCACCGTAGTGCCGGTCGGCGCCAGCTCTGATGTCCGCCAGAACCTGGCTTCCGACCTCGATGGCGATGCCAACCAGCCTCTGGATAGCGTCCATAGTGTCTGTGTTGGCGGTTGGCTGTCTGGGTGTTGTAGTTGCTACTGGTCTCGGCTGGGCTTTCATTTCTTTTCTCATGGTAGAGCGCACTCTATGAGTAGAGCGGGCTCTATTTTCTGATAGAGCCCTTTCTGGCGCTCTACCATCTGAGGTTTTCTTTGTTTCTCTCCTGGTAACCTGCACCTGCGAGGCTATCGTTACCATTGGGGTAGGGGTTGAGGTTGCAGCCTGAGGAGGAGGCTGCTCCTTCTTCTTCTTTCCCCCGCTTCATCTTGGAGGCTGACCCTCCGTGGCGTCGTTAGCGGGGGGCTACAGAGTCGCCCCAGTTGCCCTTACTGTAGCGGGTTCCACCGTTTCTATTGGTATTACGGGGGAGGGTGGGGGGTGGACTGTTTGCCTCCCTCTCCCTCTGATGGTTGCCCACCCGTCTGGCTGGATCTCTACTGTTCTCGGACGACTCTGGGGGACCCTCTTCGGGTCTTCCGGAAGTAGTCCCCGGTAGGGTGATCCCCTGCTTCCTCGCAATCCTCCTCAGGACTGGGCAGCGGCGATCGTTTGCCGTATGGTTTTTAGCGCAATTAGCGCATGTAGGTTCTTCTTCCCTACCCCTAGGGCATTGGCTTGCAGTGTGTTCCCCGGCGCAGCGAACACACTTAATCGGTCTGTGGCAGTTAGCTGAGGCGTGGCCGAAAGCCTGGCAGCGGTGGCATTGGGCCGGGCCCATTCGTCCTTGCCAGGCCTCTATGACGACCCCCCTCATATACAGGAGTTCGTCGATCTTGTAAAACATGTTAAGCTGTTCGAGATTCAGGTGGTCCAGCTGCGCGTAGTAGAGGCATCCAGGTCTGCCCCTACGGGGTGGGATTGCCCTCACGTACTTGATGGGGAATCCGCTGGCCCTGATAGCCTCTTCTATTTGACGGTATCCGTGCCACTGGCATCCGGGTGCTGGTGGCATTTCTTATGTTCAGCACTTGAATTGTGATGTCTGTAATTGTGATGATCATAATGAAAGAGCACATGTACGACGAGCAAATTTACGGTGTAAAATAATAAGCTAATAAAGACAAATTAAATTAAATACAATTAATTATTCGTCCATGGGGCAAAGGGGTTGTAAAATGTTATACCTAAGATACCGTTAGCATGCTCCAAAGTGTGCTTGTTTCAGTATAAAACTGACTAAGTTTATAGCGAAACAAGCACAGCGCCTAAGTTATGACAATTGTTATAGTTTATAGGTATTTAATATATATATATAATATATTTTAATAGTTATTTTTTTGGTTTAAGTTACGAAATTTAGATTTAAACACCCTTAAGAATAAGCTTAACATCTGTGAAATAAACCGATACAAATCAGAGGTGTAAAGGAACGATTCCTCCAAAATTGTGTACAACAAATTTGTTCACAAATATTTTAAGGAACTTTAAGAGTGTACGTACTGAACTGCCAAATACGTTCGTCTCTGTTTCCATCGGCAAAGCTGTGTGTAACTTTTGCAAGCATGCAATACAGCACATTTGCAAACAAACATGTTCACCTCGAGGGCGCTTTGCCTTCACTCCTTAACATGGGAGGGAAGGAAAACGTATTGCTTTGTGTCGCTGCTTGTGGCATATTATCAGATTGGTTAAAAATTTACCTACGCAGAACAAAAGCGCGATGTTGTATAGATTTCAAATTCATGTATGTATAAAACATAAACACTCACGCCTGTCACCTAGAAGGGTAGGCAGAGACTATGGACTTCCATTTAGCACAATCCTGACACACTTCTCTCGCCTCCTTTACATCCATATATCTCCGCATATACGCTCGTCGGTTAAGGGTACTCCTAATCTGGCCCATTTTCAATATATCGTCAATTTGGTCGATGAACCTTCGTCTGGGGCGTCCCTTCCCGACTCTTCCGTTCACTTCTGCAACATAAATTTGCTTTGTCACTTTTACTCGTTCATTCTTTCTACATGACCAAGCCACCGGCATTCCTTTCTTAATCCTGGTCAAAACGTCATCTTGCAAACCACACTTTTTTCACACTTTCACACTTGCGTTCTTTCATACCCTTTTATTTCTTTTAATGACCAGTTCATTAAAGTAAACATCATTTGCAACTCTGCCGCCGACGATGCAAATATGACTTGATCATCGGCGTACAAAAGGCATTTGACGGTTAACTCACCCATTCTCAACTTGAACTTGAAAGTTGAAGAAGAATGTGTCTTCAACTTTCAAAGTTTGCAAACAACTGTCCATAAATAGGTTAACCAACCAACTTTTTGAATGCTAAACCAGTCCGAGTAGACCCCATTGATCCTGACACAAGCACTAAAGTCCCTATAAAGATACCTTAATGCCTGTATCAAACCAGCGCTCAACCCAAATGAGTTCAGTGTTTGCCATCACACATTCCTGTCCACTCTATCATAAGCCTTTTCCAAGTTCATGAACGCACAAAAATTTCTGGTTTTGGCCAAAACTTCTTCGCAATCATGCGCATGGAAAGATTTTATCCGTACACCCATCCCTTTCTAAATCCAGCTTGCACATCCCAAATTTTTCCATCAGTTTCTTCCATAACTCTTTCAATTAACACCTTAGCATACAGTTTACCCACAATGCTAAGCAAGCTAATGCCACAGTAGTATTTACAGTCCTGCTGTGACCTTTTCCCTTATATATTGGGATTATAATGGCTTTGCACCAGTCTTCCGGTACCCGCTTCAGTTCCCAACATAAATTGAACAAGGTGTATCACTCCCTCTCCAGCCCTTAGCATTTCGAG
The DNA here is from genome assembly GCA_029286625.1 of Parnassius orleans. Lineage (NCBI taxonomy): Eukaryota > Metazoa > Arthropoda > Insecta > Lepidoptera > Papilionidae > Parnassius > Parnassius orleans. Next base: position 220,006 of record JAGSMP010000872.1, read on the forward strand.
TGATACTCTATCATATCCGGCTGCCTTACCTGCTTTCATGCTTTTCATTGCTTTCATTATTTCATCTACACTTATCTCCTACCTCTCTCACTTCTTGGAATTTCTATTTCACTTAATTCAGACGACTCTTCACTCATAAACACGCTTTTAAAGTACTCCTTCCATCTCTTTAAATTAAAAACTTCATCATTCAGCATACATCCATTCTCGTCTCGTATAGCATTCATTCTAGGCTGTATTGAATTTCCACTGGCAGTTCTTACGAGTTTCCAGAACATTTTAATATTTGCCTGGAAGTTATCAGATATCCTTCTATCATTCTCATCCGTTCTTTCTTGCTTTTTCCTTTCAACAACTTCTTTTACTCTCTTATTTATACGTCTAAAGTCTGCCTTTTTTCTTTCAATCTCATCAATCATACCGTTAGAATTACCAGCTTTGGTTGCTATTAAATCTAGCCATGCACTTTTCTTTGCTTCAACTTCCATCTGTACCTCATCATCCCACCACAACGTATTATTTTTCCTTTCATTCGTTCTCTTACTTACCCACCTTCGGTGGCTGCATCCACCAAACCTTTCTTGACATTATACCACACAGTTTCCAAGCCTAAATCATTCATACACAATTCATCCATACTACTTATATTTTCTCTCAGTCTACATTTGAACTTCTCTTTCACACCTTCATCTTGTAACCTCTCTATTCTTATACGCTGTAACGCAGTGGTAGATACAGATGTCCGATGCCGCCAACGCTTGAATAGACCATTAATTCGACATAAAACCAAGTAATGATCCGTCCCTACGTTGGACCTCCGGTAAACATTGTATCTACCACTGCGCTCCTCATTCTTTCATTCAAATTATGAAATCTATCATGCTTCTATCATCACCTCTTTCCCATGTATACATGTGAATCTTCTTATGGCGAAAGAAAATGTTCGTCACTAAAAGATTCTTTTCCACACATACGGTGAGGAGGTCTTCACCATTCTCATTTATACTTTCATCTCCAAACTTTCCTAATATACTTTCATAACCAGACCTCTTCACACCAACCCTTCCATTAAAATCTCCTAACATAATAATATTTTCATTTACCTTACATTTCATCAACACCATCCTTACCATGTCCCAAAACTGCTCTCGGATATAAGTGGGCTTAGACATATCTGGTGCGTACACCCCTAGCACAAACAACCTTTAAGACTTTCATTCGTATCCATAGCAGCCTTGGGCTTACACATTCATACTCTTTCATTGACCATTCTTTCTGAAAGGATGACACCGACTCCTGGCATGCCCGCTCGGTCTCGTCTACACCAGACCAGTAAGCGGTATACACGCCATGTACAGTGGCATCCTTTCCTTTCGTTTCGTCCATTTACATATCACATCTATTCCTCTATCATTCATCATTTCGCATACTTCATCCATCTTATCATTCATTGCTCCACATACATTCAGCGTAGCCATACGGGCCTCTGCAATCCACTTTTCGCCCCTCCGGGAGACAGAACGTGACGAGTGGTGAACCTCGTCGCCGGTTTTCCTCCCTTGTATACAATTTAATGTTTTATCATTTGTTCAATTCATATCGAAATAAAGTGATTAAGCTTCTTTAATTTCAAATTCATTTTTTTTTTGTGAATACATTGCGTTAGGTGTTAGTAAAATTAACATTAGTTATCTTGTATTCTTACACAGTGTGATGTGTGGGGTACATTAATTTAGCTCTACACACAAAATTTCACCAAAATCGGTCCAGCCGCTTAGGAGGAGTTCAGTCACATACACACGGACAGAAGAATTATATAATATAAAACATATATGTATTATAAATACATATAAGCCTTTTTCTTGAATGATTCTGTCTACTGATGAAAATCCGTTGCGTAGCTTAAAAGATCTTAGCGTACAGATGGCGGTAAGCGACTTTGTTTTATACTATGTAGAGATGATGAAAATAGACCTAAATCCGTCTTTCAATATTCTGCTATTTTAGTTCATTGTTTATCATATTTAGTTATATAAGTTTCTATCATAATTTCTATCGTAGGAATAATATAAGTTTCTATCACAAACCAACACGCTATAAATTAACTTAAAGGACGTTATGCTGGTTATTATATTATAGAATAAACTTTGATTGAATTTGAAGCAAACTAACATCGCTTATTACATTTGCGTAGTCTGGGAATGGCATGGGTCAACTCTTGCTTGTTAGTTTGGACGAGTATAATTAGATTTTGGAAGAAACCACATACATTATCATTTATATCGTTTTCCTACTTGGTTATATGTAGTGTTTATTTTATATAATAAATAGTGTTTTTTTTTTGGTAAATTGTTATTTATATTTTCACTTATTAAATCAATTTTTAACAATGTGCGACCGTTTTTAACAAATAGAAGTTGCTCTCGCTCATGGCAATTGGAAAACAAGCAATAGAAACATCAATTCTAGCGATCGAACACACCAGGTGTTTATCGCCTTCTTATCTAAATGTATAACAAAATGCTGATTTCTACAGTGACTACAGTATTCATGTTATTTTCATAGAAAATAAAGATTGGATGGCCTTTTATTTCTTATTTTCAACACTCACGGCCCTTACTCAAATTAATGACTCCAGTGTTGCAGCGTAATAATTATAAAAGTCAAGGCAGTTTTAAATCGTGTCTATCATATTGCGTATTTGTATATTATAATTACGGTTAGTTCTATTTGTAATTATTGTTAATACTCGTATTGGAATGTTTTTGATTGGCTCGTTAGTCTAGTGGTCACAAACGCGATTGCTGACAATCAAATCCCGGGTTCGAATCCATTAAGTTTTTCTGTCAAGAATTTTTTAGTAGCAGCCAGGAGTCAAGAAGTTGACGGTAGTTCGGCACTGTGCCTCGTAAAACACGTTAAGCTGCTTGTAACATGCCTGATCTCTCTCCGGTCCTGTCGGATTACCGTCCGTTTTGTCTATTGCTTTACTTACGATATATAAATATTTCAATTAAACCTTATTTTCAGTTTTGTCGCTTACTTAATAATAAGGCTGAGATGTCCTTGAATAATTGTAATGGAGACGGCCTTTTAAATATATTATGACAAAATATTGATAATAATATCCTCTAGACTGAATTTTGGTCATGGCGGCAAGTCTCAAAGGAAACTAGCAATTAGACTAGCCTGCGCAGGGCAGAATTATATTTCGCTGCACAAGTGCGCTTATAATCCCATCCTCTAATATTTTTCATTGTTCAAAGTCTGGAGAGCGCTCAGGCGCAGAACCAATGGCTTTAAGTCTTTTCCGAGGCACGTGTCTATAACACCGCCATCTACCCGACTCCAAGCTACTACTGAGAATATCTTGACAGAAAAACCCAATAACTGATTTAAGCCACTAGATCCACGAGGCAACAAAATAGTAAACTCATAATAATTAATAATTTTATTACATCTTTTGAACAAAAACAGATTAGTTTAATTAAAAGTGCTCCTAAATATATAACGATTATTATTATTTCTTAAGCCCTCATTTTATTGAGCTATTCAGTTACTTCAAAATATTATTCAAAATAATTTAACCTCGATAGATATCAAGCATTTTGTAAAAAAAAATAAGCTTTAAAAGAGTAAAGCTTAAATATTATTCAAAAAGATTATCTATAGACTAGGTAACTGCTTAAGAAAATTTGAACCGGTAACAGGTATTGTTATTTCTTAAGCCGAGTGATTTGTCCATAGATAACTCTACATTTTGTACAACTTCATGCTTAAATTTCATAAATTGTGGACAGAAATTTTGATTAAATTTTCCGGAAAATTAATTGAAAATATAGTCAATAATGTAACGTAATTCTGATTGGTTTATTGTAATTAAATAATATATACATAAAGGCGTTTTATAGGCTGTGACTAATGAATGAAAAAACACCTCACTAGGTTTTCTCCTGAATCGTGAAAGCGTTTTGTATACTCAAATTGCACACAGTCAATCATTAAACGCGAAACAATTTTTATTTTCAATACAAGCACTTGTTTCTTGCGATATTCGAAACCACAGCCCTTAGTGCCGCAACCTACACCATCGAGCCATATCGTTTACGATCTCATCGTAAAATATTTTTTCAAGTCAACTTAACGGATAAAGTGAAGTTGAAGCGCTACTTCTGTTCAAGTAGTTTGAAGTGGTAGCGGCAGTTATAATAATTAAAATATATGTTTATGTTCGCTTTTGCCAGTAAAGAGTTCACAACTAAACAAGGGTTTCTCCATAGTAGAGAGCTTTTGCTATAAATAAATAAAAATAGTCCACATGGGTAATATTTTGAGGATTGATCTAAGTGGCGCGGCTTGAGAGAAGCCTATGTTCAGCGGCAGACTAACGCAGGCTGTTGATGATGATTATGATGATGTGTAATATATAAAATATTGGTTGGCTGGCTGACAAGCCTTAATGGAGTGATAGGTGAGCTCATTTAGATCATATTCAGTCACACATATCTTCAGTGGTGACTTACGATTTTTATAAAATTTAAAATTTTAGACTCCTAAATATATCCCCATAATACGACCTAGACTATATTAGACAGTATGGCAACATTATTAAAATGTCTATACAATCAACATAAGATTAAAGTGTCTGCCTTAACAGATAAAAATTTTAGGGGTTTTAAAGGTGACCAAAATTTTTGATATGGTTGGTTCGTTGCGCTGCAATATGCTGCAGCGTTGCTTTATCATGTAAAATATTTGTTAGACATAAATATTAAGTCCACGATTAAATAATAATATAATAATTAAAGTAAAAAATCTTCTCCCTTCTAACTCTTACAATCCCTGCAGGGTTTGAATATTTGAACAATTACGATATGCTGTTTTGTGGCAAACTATTTTGCAAATGTAAAACATTCACGATATTTGAATTCTAAATAATTATCCAGCAGTATAGACAAAATAGCAACATAGACTGAAATTTATCATATTCGCTCAATTATTCTTTATATTAATTAAAATAATACGGTGTTCATTTACTAGTTGTATATTAATGAATTTCGCTTATAGAAATCTTCCACACAACGAACTGGCGCAGAATTTCAGTTTATCCTTAAAGTTAAGTTTATCCCAAGAAGAAAGGTAGATTACTAACTGTAATAATAAACTTTCTGCGAAGAGTTCTCATAGTTTGTTAAGTAGCGCGCAAAAGCTTGTCTTGTGCATTGAAAAATAAATCAAACTTTATCAGATTCAAGGCAAAATATTTGCAAAATACGTTGATGTGAAGGTGCACAACTTCGGCAAGAGACTACATAAGGGTGTGGTTAGGTAAATGGATTGTACGCTACTATTTAGAAAAAGAAATGCTTTACCAACAGGGGTTATCTATACTAAAATAAAACTCTAACGACAATTTCTGTGCATTGAAAATTTTTTTTGAAATTTGAATTGGGGTATACTATATGATCGATACAGATGCCAAAACAATTTTTTTTGGAAATGTTGTCTGTCTGTCTGAACACGCATCACGCAAAAACCTGTGAACTGAGATTTTGATGGGACTTTCACTATCATGTTACATAGAGATCGAACCGTTGGAATAATTATAATTCATCCCGCTATCTATCATAGAAACAGGGCAGTAGGCATTATATCTCCCTTTTGCAGCTACAAAAAGGTTTAAAAGGAGACAGTTTCTTTTTGTATGGAGAATGGGCCCAACAAAAACTGTGATGACTCGTAATGAAATGTATATAGATTTATTCCTTATAATCTCTAGATTACTCTAGTAATATTAGTTGTACCATATATAAAGGAATACTGAGAAAATAACAATCAAACGGCAATCTCATTATAACCTAAAATGCCATACGGGCGACGGTCTAATACCTAGTTTTTTATTGATATCCTATGTTATAATATTACTGTGAATAATAAACAGTATAAAAAGTTGTAGGTTCTGAATTCTTACGTACTTGGTGGATGGAATTTTTTTAGTCGTACCGGAGTAAACAGTACGAATAAACAGACGCGGTGCTGTATTGATTCTTAACTGTATTTATTATTTATTGTGGTGTATTGAATACTAAGCACAGAATACATTACAAATGTATTCAAGTGAAACAAAAATAAGCCAAAACTATATCAACTAATTCTAAAAACAAGCACATGTACTTATTTATCTAATATCATTTGCAACCAGTAACACGGTTTTAGGTGCATGTGCATCCAACAGTGTACTTTTAAGGGTGTTTTGAGTTTTACCTCTACAGCGATTGAGAAAATAAATAGCACGTAAGACGTTTTGAACTGGTCGTGTTAGGATAAAAAATCTGTATTGTCACTGTATTTGTTATTGTAAGATCATCACATTCTTAAAGCAGTATTAAGTGACACATGCCACCAGGTGCAGTGTCAGGACATTGTTATAATATATTGATTGAATAACATGTTTACATTCAAGCACCATTAAAACCAAAATGACTGGATAGTAACATATCCGATTTTTACGATATTAACCACGAAAAATAAATAGCATGTAAGGTGTTTTGAACTATTTGTGTTAGGTTAAAAAGAAACACTGTATTATCACTGCATTTTTATTGTTTATTATTGTAAAATCATCATATTCTTAAAGCAGTCTATTATAAGTATCACAGGCCGCGAGGTGCAGTGTCAGGACATTTTTTTAATATGTGTTGATTGATTAGCATGTTTACATCCAACCACAATTGAAGCTAAAATGTAAAATTCTCGAGTAGCAGTCTCGTACCGGTAAGCTCAGTGTGGGGCGGCTACCCTCTAGATGGAGTGACGACCTGGTAAGACATTCAAAAAGTCGATGGGTGCAGGTGGCTCAGGACCGTGCTTTGTATAATTCCTTGGGGGAGGCCTATTTTCAGCAGTGGACTTGTGTAGGGCTGTAATGATGAAAAGAAGTTTTAAACTAGTTGTGTACGGATACTCTCGACCGGGGTAGGACACGCTCACGGAAAACGCTACCAGCGTAAAATAGTAGCTTAATGCCCTGTGTTTTGTATGGTGGTGTAGAGAACCGAGTCCTTTTACTGGAAAGAAGTACTCCATCTTAGTCCTCAGTAAATTAAATATATAATGTAAAATATTGTATAGCCCTTCCGTCAACTCCCATCGCTTTTCGTCCCGTATGGTGTCGTAAAAGTCGTAACAGAGTAAAATAAAGATACCAGGAGATGAGCAGTAACATCTCCCTAGAATACCAAAAAGCTTTGGTTGCCACAAGCGTAGCAACTGTGGCAAAATTCATATATAGTAATGATGCATATTTATATTACTATATAAATATGCATCATTACTACTTGTGTATAAATTATTCCAATCATTGTGAGGTTCATTTAAGTGGTATTCACAAATACGAGTGCACAGTGGCACATAAAATGAGTTATCAATCAGCAATCTCTCTTTTAGTAGTTTAGGTATTAAGAATCTAGATAAATGATTACATAACTTAAAAATACAGTGACGGGAAGTAGAAGCAGCACGCTTATAACTAGCCACAGAATAGAATAGAATCATTTTTATTCAATATAGATTACAATACATAATACTTATTAAAAGTCATTTTTTACTTTTACCACTGATTCGCAAAAAAACCTCTGAACTGAACTTTAGAAACAGCATGGTAGCGATCACCTCATTCCCAGGGGTTGTTATCAGTCATGTACTCTCTAGTAGTATAATAACCCTTATTAGACAATTTTTGCTTAAGAAATAATTTAAACCTTTTGATAGAAAAGGTCTGCATTATTATAGTAATTGTTGATGCCGCTCTGGAAATGGCAGGAGTTACAGTTACAGACATAAAGGAGTGTAGTGGGATGTTACCGATATCTTCAATATTCATGGATTGTAATTCCATATCCCTGTTATCATTTGTGTAGCCATACAGTTGTAGAAGCTCTCGTCCGACAAGATTGCAGATTCATTCTAAATAATCCACCTGAAAAGTGTTTTTTTTCATCAACTAACCGAACAGACTATAATTTTACAGTGTCTACCACCTAAATAATAATATTTATTAATATTTTATTTATTTCAATCTTTATTACTAATAAAAAGTCTTAATGCCTCTTAAATTATATATAAATAGCATGTACTTGTTTCCCTTCATGATACTTTTGTAGTAAACCAGATTCCATTAAGGTAAAAAGAAATAAAAATACATCAAATCAGAAAGGTAAACAAGTGAAGTAGTTATTTTAGAATTATAACATCTTTGACTAAGTACAAGTTCTTAGACGTTTTATTTACACTAATTTCATTTAAGGTAAAAAATATTACTTGTGTATTAAGTACAAAGGCATACAAATATGGGGTAAGGTAAGGAAGAAGTAGCATCTATCTAATAACAACTAAAGAAAAATAACTGTTTTTATCGAATATCTCCCCTATAAGGCAATCTGTGGGGGAGGTCTATGTTCAGCAGTAGACTTTTGATAGGCTGTAAAGTTAAAGATAACCAGGTGGTGATTAGCCAAATTGTTTGTAGTGCGAGGTGTATGATACTACAAACATCAACCTGTGTGCCAAAGTGATTATGCCAACTCCTCCGGGCAAGCCTATTTCAGGCAGGGGATCACTTACAGGCTGTTAAAGTAAAGTAAGTACCTGGTGTGATGGTATCCACTGCAAAATAATATCTTTTTCTGCTGAGTTAATTGGCACAGCCCGTGTGTGGTGTGCTCTTAAAATTGAAGATCCCCATGGAATACAAATCTTCTAATGGAATGAACAGTTTCAATACTTTCTTTAATATTCTTAGGCAGTTACAACAAACTGCATCAAGTAGGTGTAACTGAAAAATTGGGAATGCAAATAAAAAGTAAAGAAATATTAAATTCAGAAAGAAGGTACATTACTTACAATCAACAAAATAAAATAAAAATAATGTAAACAAAATTCTTGCTTCCTGATGGAGTTTAAATATAATAAACATAAATAGTAGATGTATTTAATTAAATATTAACACTATATGTATTCCTAATAACATCCATTTATTTTTATGTTATATATATCTATAATATTAAATTCAGAAGGAATGTGTACATTCCTTCTGAATTTGCAGTTCCTCCTATTAACAACTACCAATAAAAACTGTGGTTGCCGACTCGTCTACTAAGCATGGCAACTAAAGCAAGTATCCTCCTTGAGGAAATCTGAGGAAGGTCTATGTTCAGCAATGGGCTTTTGATAGGATGTAACGGTTGTGGATATAGTTACTCTGACAGACACTTTTAACATAGATTTGTGTATATTTTGTGTGATTTTATTTTATCTATTAATTAAATTAGATTTTAACAATAACATAACACTTCAATACTTTGACACTTTTAACCTTTTGACATACTAATAAGAATTGTGTTTGTCATTTGTTTTAGGTAATTCAACATAAATTATAGATTTTCCAAAATTCTAGGAGCAAAAGTAAACTTGTATTATACACTCACATATACTTTTAATTAAACTCGTCAGTTTTCATTTTCGAATGTCATTGGCGAATTAAATACATAATGTGGAATATTTGGCTAACCTGTATAATATAATCCAACACTTGTTGCATTGATTAGACATTGACATATGAATTTGTTAGTAATATGAAGGGATATTTATTAGTATATTTACAAACTTAAAATAATTAAGTACTAAAACATGTATAGATCGTTAGTGTCGTTTATTATTATTTCTAAAACTCGTACCATATCTCAATATTCAGTAAAAAAAATGTAATATATTATAAACGAAAATTAGTAGTTTTCGTTTCCGTAGTATAATATTTTTGGACTAGAACTTCGAGAGTGACAAAAATAAGATATATTTCACATAAAAGTTTGAAACTTTAAATCAATTGTAGGTTTTGTACAGTTTAATTCTTCGCATTCCATAAGATAAGATACTCACCTCTTGAGAAATCCACAAATATAAAAGTTGGCGCACATCTGCTCCTGTCTCGGCTAGTTATTGTTTTCGCACAGTGCGATGAAATCCACAAATAAGTACAAAAAACAGCAGCGTGTCGAATGTCAATGCCGTAAAGTAATACCCGGCCGCCGGCACAGACATAGATATGATGCTTATATTATGATAATATGGCCGTCGGTTATTACCCAGCACAGAAGTCAATGACAAATAGCGTTTCGTTCCACGGTGTCTTTCAACCATGTTATATGATATAAGCTAACACTTTTAGAAATAGGATAAAAATCTCAGTGGTATCCCTTTTTAGTAATAAATATATAATATACAAATAAGTATAAATATAATATGTATATAATAAGTTATCTTTGTAAAAAAAAACATTTTTCTTTTAATAGAAACTGCAAAAATGATTCATTACACGCATTTTTTCCCATATTACATTAACCAGAACACGGAATATCAAAACCACTCATTTTTTTTTAGATTTCTTGATTCCGTTTAGATATTCATAAAATCTATAGGCCATTTATTATAATAAATTGGTAACTTTTTTTGTATGTAATACCATTAAGGGTCATCAAAATTTCTAGTGGGCCCAAAAACGACTGACTCCTTTACATTGTCGTGAAATTGAAAAATTATATTATACGATTTTGAAATGTTTTTATATTATTCCTATCCGTTATTACCAAAATATCGTAGTTTTATTTTAGTGTCATCAACTAACTACTTTAATTTTAACTACATGGCGCTATAGGTATTTTAAAGCAGGGTATGGTTTTACTATACGCGGGATATGATATGTGATAGGTACTTTCAACGCAATGTGATCAGTAGACCAGTAAATGTAATTTTCTTACTATTAAACGACAAAGGAGATGCAAAAAAGCGGGTTGTTTCTTGCTCCTCGTGTTTATATTACTCTTAGATCTTAGGCGAAATAGCTCATATACCAATGTTAACTTTCTTAGGATATATTTACTGTAAATACATTCTGATATAGAGTTTATTTAACAGCGCCTATCTGTTAAAAATGCAAACAGAGTAAAGAGTTCAATTAAAAATTAAGTAACAGCCCAAATATGGTTCACGGCTGAGTATATGCATTCTGAGATTGTTAAGAGGGTTTTCTTGGGGCAGGGAAAAGTCTATCGCGATGCCTTTGACGTGCTGTCCTGACGAATTTGTTGTCTTTACTTTTTTTTTTTAATTTACTTAATTTTAATTTTAAAATTTCGATTTAGTAATAAAGTGCATGTTATTAATTTATATTATTATTTGCTAAGGAAATTCTTAAAATTAGACAAAATCCTTACTTTAACCCATATGTGCTCACCGCCCCATTTTTAAAACGGCACGTTATTTATTATCTGTGGCGATCATAAACTGTGGTTTGATTTTTGAATGGTACTGTTCGCTTTGTTTACATTTTAGCATCATAGAAAAATAACGTCAAAGTTGGCCATTTTTTTCTTTAACTTTGGAAAAATAAAAAGTGCAAGTGTGGTGTTTACGATGGCGAGAAGTAAAGTAAGTTTATTATTATTTTTCATAAGTAATACTGTGTAAAGCAGTTTGTTGTATGTATTAGTTTACACTTGGTTAGTTTTGTGATAAAATCGATTCTTTCTGTTGAGATTTAGTTTTTAGAGGCATTATTTATAGCGCCCCATTATTGGGGCTGGTCGCGTACTGTTGCATGTTGATTTCAAATTTCATAGTATATGCGTTATATTTTATTTACGTTGTTTATAGCTACTGCCAGTTATATTGGTACTTTATATGTTATATTTTTATATTTATTTTGTTGTTTTAGGTTGAGTTTGGCAGAAATTATTGACATATTGGAGACTGAAGATGACATTGTTGAGGGCACTATCTACACATGCCCGCCTAGCAACCATATGTTGAGTGACTGCGATAGTGACGAGGAGGATGCGCTTGTAGGTGATATCAATCACCTGACAGGCAACCAACTACGAGCCGAGGCGCAGCTTGAATGTGCGCAAATCGGGTCCACTATTACAAACAGAATTTATAGGATTGGGTCGAGTGATGACGACAACGTACTATCGGAGATCGCATTCACTTCTGCGCCAAAAAGAAAAAGAAGATCATAGAAAAAGAAAGTGGAAAAATCAGATTTACCCGAATATCAAAGAAGAATGCCATCGTCGAGTTTATAGACACTAATAGGTCGCCTACTGAATTTTTTGAATTATTTTACGATGACGATGTTGTGAATTTGTTTGTAGAAAATTCAAGAAGGTATGCGGTTTTTGAAGGTAAACATTTTGATGTTACCAAAGAAGAAATTCGCCTCGTCTTAGCAATACTTTTGCTAAGTGGCTATAACGTTCAAGCAAGGAACCGCATGTACTGGGATACTGGAATCGATACCTATCACCCTGGCGTAGCTAATGCAATATCTCGATCTCGATTTGAACAAATACTTCGATTTATGCATGTTTCTGATAACGCAGCTTTAGATGTCCAGGACAAGTTCACAAAAGTGCGACCTTTATGGGAAAAACTAAACGAAAAATGGATGAAGTATTGGCCTCAGTATAACGAAGTTAGCATCGACGAATCAATGATTCCACTACGGCCATCATAGTACAAAACAGCACATTCATGGAAAACCCATTCGTTTCGGATTCAAGTGCTGGTGCATGGCTACACGGCTGGATATCTTATACAAGCCATACCTTATCAAGGGCTGCTCAGGCAACACTAATCCCGATTTAGGTGTTGGAGGATCTGTCGTTATGAACTTGGTGGCCAAATTGCCTACAGATTTCCCAGTTCATGTTTACATAGACAATTTTTTACATCGTTTAGATTGCTCATCGCTTTGAAGGATATTGGTCACCAGGGACAGGAACAATACGGGCCAATAGGGTCGAAAATGCGCCTCTGGAATCAATCGCTGACATAAAGAAAAACAGCGTGGAGCTATGATCAAATCATCGATGAAACATCAGGCGTGTCTCTAGTGCGATACAACGACAATAACGTTGTTACCGTAGCTTCTACCTGTGAAGGTGTTTCTCCAGTTGATCCGCACAGCGATGGTCAAGTGCTGAAAGAAAAAAATCTTGATCCAACAGCCCTTTTGTGTTCAAATGTATAATCAATATATGGGCGGAGTAGATCGTCTAGATCAAAATAGGTGCTACCGCATTAGCATAAATAAAAAAATGGTATTGGCAACTTCTGATGTGGCCCTGAACGCTTCAATGAATAACGCTTTTCAGTTGTACAGGCTCTCACCAGCTGGGCAAGAGAAAGGCATCTTGATTTTCTAGCCTTTATCAGGTCTGTGGTTACAACTTATCTACGAAGATATGCGTCGGCTCGCTCTTTAGGCCGTCCTATGAAGCCGTCTAGGAAGGAGGTGCCAGACGATGTACGTCTAGATGGGGCTGACCATTTAATTATTTCTAGTGCAACTCAGATACGTTGTGCCGAATGCCATAAAAATACTACGAAAAATGCCGAAAATGTGATGTCGGCTGTCATACTAATTGTTTTGAAATTTTCCTCCTAAATATATGATAAATACTGATAGAATAAGCACTATTATATAATAAATATTTTTAAATATAATAAAAATTCTTTACAACCTCTATAATAGTTATTATATTAATATTACTCTTTAAATTAATTAAAATTGAAAAATTTAAGGAGTTGTTATGAACGTGGTCTACCAGGCTCAGCCCCAAAATTGGGGCGGTGAAAATTTCAAAATGGTTTTTTTATTATTTAATTTTCAGGAAACCTTATTTTATGCCAATTGGACTTAGAATAAAACAAAAAATACCAGCTTTTACGAGAAAAAAGTTGAGCACATACGGGTTAAATCAGAAATCTTTTATTTAGTTCAGAAATAGCGGTTATGAAAATTCATTTTTAATGGATACGAAGACAACTTAAATCGGATATAAATGAATTTAAGTAGCAGTAGATTTAGTTTTGCCATTTACCGACAGGTGTCAATGTCCACTGTTTATCTACTATATCCTCTTTTTAATATAAAATATGTGCTAAGTGACTCACTCATCTATCAACGCACAATCCAAAGCGCTTAGGGAAGACTATTTAGAAATGATTTAGGAAAATTCTACCCCTAAGATGGTGAAATAGTGTGTTACAGTTCGTATGAAAGTTTTTATTTTACGGGCGATTGACGGCGATTCCAGAGGTTGTTCAATTTTGTATGAAGAAAACATATTTAATGTTTTTAAATAATATAATTTACCTTTTGAAACAAGGTGCAAATTTTGTATAAAAATTTTGTATAAAGACCCACAGTTCAATCCGCTGGACTTAGAAGCGTGAAAATAGGACAATAACTTCCTTTTATTGCGTAGGCATCCACTAAGAAATTTAGGAAAATGTAAAACCCTTAGAGGATGAAATATGGTGTTTCAGCTTTTAAGACACTTTTTACGGGGCGATTTCAAATTTGTATGGACAAAAGTATTAAATTATTTTTGTAACTTGAAAATTAGTTCTCATTCTTTTGCATTAAATTCAAAATGTTAAATTAAATACCTTTATTTTTATTTTTTGAAATCTTAACTTAAAGTGATAGAGACGTGAGTGCAAAGTTTGCGTAAAACATTGTTTTTAATTGCATGGTGGTGGGGATATTCGTAAAACGAAATTATGATATTTATGAAAAATGCATATTGTAGAACTTTACAAAAATCTATGCCTATTTACCCATATGAGGTGGAAAATTATTATACAAAACAGTAAAGTTGTCTATTTATCGATGTGTTAGATGGCGTTAGCGCTGGATTAAAAGAAGGTTTTGTTACCACTATAGGTTATATTATAAGGTTTTAAATATAATTTTATTAAGTTTTTGAATGCGTTATATTTATATTTTAAGTATTTCTGCTTTTGTGTTATGTGTTTTGAGCGCTGAATACTTTTAAACATTTTATGTTCTTAATGTTTTCAACATACACATGAAACCCTTTAGGCTGAATTACGGTCATGGCGGCCAGTCTCAACGGAGACTAGCCATTTATGCAGGAAATTGAGATATTATGTACGAAACTATCGGTAATGAGTACCTAATAGTGTTCTATAATAGGAACGTATGTTACCAAGGGAGTAAATTTTACTCAAATAACGCAGGACAGGATTTTGAATCACGAGTGTTTGCGCAAGCATAGGTTCAATTTATATTCCCTCACACTCATAGTCCGATGGGACGGTAATCCGACACAAATTTCTCCATAGAAAACCTAACTGATTTTGGGACTGAACACACCTATTTAAAGGTCAAAAAACTTTCCTCGGTTGAATTCAGTTTTATTTTTCATTTATTTGCAGGATGATACATAATATAGATACGTAATTTCATTTTTATTTTGTTAATGTATTTAGGTACTTAACTTTAGATAGGCATAGGATTGAAGTTTTCATTTCAATTATTTTTAATATTAATGGCAATATGATACCATAGTACAGATAATTGGTGATAGAGTTTGCCACAAAGTAATAAGAAGTTGGAGCTAGCTTATTTAGGGAAATCTTTTATCTGTTGTATAGGAAGAAATCAAGTGCTTGCTAGAGAAATTCAGTAGCAAATTATGGATAGGTTATTGCGGTCATTTTTTATTTATTTATAATGTTATGAAATGCAAATGTATAGTTTGCCATATTCATTTCTTGGTTCGATCGTGGGTCCGTCCATTAGTTCGTTTGTGAGCCCGTCTATTTGTTCGTTCGTTAGTTTGTTTGATTGACGGACCAACTGAATGTTTCTATCCAGATTAGTGTCTTTCTAGATCTTAAAAGAACAAATAAATCATGATCAATTATCATATGAAAAGAACTAATTCGCGGGCCAAGTCGCGGGCACTGCTAGTAAATAATATACCTATGTAATTATTCCAAAATTCCTAAATTATAAATTTACTTGCCAATAGAGGCTATATATAATAAGATAAGTCTATTGATTAGAGAAGCTCATTTAGGCAATTTTTTTGCGTAAAACTACTATACTATTATAATCATAAACTGATTTCTTTTCACTAGCCAGTAACTGCCCACTTCGGACTGGCCTCCTATTATAGATAGGATTTTACTTTACTACCATACATAGCAGGCGCATTGGCGATCGCAGTACCTGTCAACTCGCACCTTAGACGCAACCCTCCCATCACCAGTTTATGAGTTTTACGTATGCCGTAAACAAAATAGTTATACCGTGTATCTGAAGCAATAAGATTTTTACACGTTTATAATTTATTTTGTAACGCACACTACACCAAACCATTATTAATTTAATGACCTTTTTCTTGTATCATTAACCGCTATCACGCGAGATAGCTTCGTTTAGCAACCAAGCTAATTCTACCGTCACTTATCACAATAATTTTAGTCCACATTCTGTTTTTTTACCGTCAATTATCACAATAATTTTAGTTTGCATTTTGTTTATTAAAAATGACGACGAGAAGCAAAGAATCTAAACTGGTTTCGGATGAAGAAGTCAGTTTAAAAATTATTGTTGCTAAGCGTAATTATATTTATGAACGCTTACAAAAAATTAACGAGACCTCAAAGAACGCATTTAGTTCTTTGAACGAGTAGAATTTATTTCTTAGTGCCGCTTCGAAAATGGTCATATGACATACGCCAATGGTCTTAGTTATAAAAACAATTTAAGACATTTATTCACAATAATTTACAGTAAACTGATGCCGAACGTTTTATTATTAACTTAAATCAAATTATGACCAAGTGTTGTTGTGCCGGCTTAGCACCTACCGCTGAAAATTATTATATTATTTGGAATGCGCTAATACGTAGATATAATGACAAACGTTCCTTAGCATCTACGTATATTAACCAACTATTGAACTTAAAACAAGTGAACGCAAACACAACAACCTAAATTAATTATGGACCAATTTCATGCTCCAATTAATGCTCTAAAGCAATAAAATATTGACGACTTAGCAGATTTTTTTTTAAATATTGCACTTAGGAACGTAGATCCTGAGACTGCTAAGTCATTTGTAATATCTTGTCGCAATATTAACCTACCAACATATGCCTCTTTATTACAATTTTTATACGAACAGGATAGGGATATATGTCACACATTTAATAACTTGCATACTTTGTCTACAAACATTAATAATCGAAACAAATCACTTTCAAATGAAATTAGTAAAACCTTTATTAATACAGATCGATTGCATTCATGTATCTTTTGTAAATCAAATGATCATGAACACTTGTATGTTTGTCCACGCTTTCTAAAATTAAATACACAACAACGTTATGATTACGTTAAACAAAACAATTGTTGTATTAATTGTTTGATTGAGAAATACTCGACTGTGCGCGCCGCCACCATTCATTAATTCATTATAATTCGCACCACAAATGGCATTCAGACTGTTTTTTGTAGTAGCAATACGTATAAACAGATAGATCAATCGGAGGTTGTGCAGTCGCGTAACTCTAAAGCCTGTAGCCTGCATTCAATTAATGACCGTGCAGTTAACAACAGTAAGCTTAATTTTTCTGCCGATCATAATTCTAATGCGGCGGAAAATGACAAACACTTAACTCTTCATAATATTTCTCGCGAGTATTGCACTTGCCCGCGCAACAACTTTATTGGGGACTGCGAAAATAAAAGTCATAGATAAATACAATAACGAACATTTTATTCGATGTTTAGTTGACCATGGATCCCAAAGCGATTATATTACAAAAATTGTTGTAAATGCCTATTTACTTCCGCTACAAATAAAAATCGTTTTACTGGAGCATACGGAATCGATGGTGAGTCCCAAAAGATTTTAGGTTACTTCACTGCTATTCACGTCGCGCTTTGATGGTAACAAAGATTATCATATTAAAACATTACTGGTTCCGACCATTACGGTTCAATTGCCAGATTCGCCAGTATATGTTTCAAAAATTCGCCATTTAGATAAATTACGCTTGGCAGATGATCAGTTTCATCAATTTGGGGTTATTGGTGTTTTATTGGATGTTTTATTGGTTTTATTGGGTGGTTAAAACCTACTTAAAAATGCTGTCGCATGAAAACTTAATTCAATTGCAATCGCCTAGTGCTATAGGAACATCATTCGGGTATATTATTATGGCTGACGCTGAAGTCGCTTTATCTCATTGTTCCCCGTGTTCCTTTGTTTCCTGTTGTTACGAAAGAAATTTAAATCGTTTTTAAATTAAATAATAGTATAAGCAGATACTGTAATTTAAGTATAGATTGTAAACTTTATGTAAAGTGTTATGTAAATAAGTATATTGATACGATACTTAGATTAGTTTTAAGTATTTTGTAATCATTTAGACATTGCCATCCCGTACCTTCTAAGTCGAATCCGTACAACTGCAAAATAATACAATTGTATTTTTTTTTTGAATAATGTAAATAAATTAGGTGACTTTAATGAACGCAAACAAACCTCTTACTTTCAGAAAGACCGCTTAATAAATAGCCCGTTACCGATAAGTTTTTCTTGTCTCGCCGCCGCCGGTCACTTAGCTAAACGCGTTGTACTTCGCCGCTGCCTCGCTTGTACGATGTTTTGGGACTGATCGGTCCAATACTTACGTTTAGTTATTAATTAAAACCTTGTGGGTTTTTATTTTGACTGGGACCCACCCGCTGATATTTTCAATGTATGGCAGCAATATATTTCAGTATTACCTTTCATCTCACATTTACGTCTTATAGGCGTAAATGAAAATTCGCATGTGTCGCTACTCGCCTTCCTCGACGCTTTCGGGTGTGTCATTTATTCGCACATTGTTAACGGAAATAATCCTCCCATTATAACGATCATCTGTTCTAAATCTAGGGTGTCCCCATTAAAAACTGTAACTTTAGTTAGCTCAAGGTTTTGCTCGCCACCCGTGTGGAGTTGCCAGAGCTCCCATCGGGCGCGTCCCCAGGTGGCGGATAGGGGAACGCCACTCAGATATGGGTGGTAGCGGGAAACCGTCGCGGACCAAAACTGGCTGAGTGAGGGCTTGTTTAGATGATGGAGTGTAATGTTGAAGGTTTTTAATAAATAGGAGACGTGTTGCTTGTACAAGAACTTTAATTATACTCCTCTCTATTCTTAACTTAACTCTAATATATACTATCTAATATATACGATGCCATGTAATGTTGAAGGTTTTTAATAAATAGGAGACGTGTTGCTTGTACAAGAACTTTAATTATACTGATCCTTATTCTACCTTAACACTAATATATATATTGTGGTGGCTACACTACACCTCCCACTCGACAAAAAAAAAAATTAAAACATTTTTTTATATTGTAAAAGTTAATCCTAAATAAAATCTTACGTTTTAATTACGGATAATATATAATTCGTCTTGGATTGGGTAGGACGGCCAAACCTCCTATGCATAATTGCTCAATCACATTAAAATTAGTATAATGTAATATATACATACAACATACGTATTTGACATAATTAGGTGAAACATTCATGAAGGTATATTATTGTCGACACATTATTGTAACATACTTAGATATTGAGTTATTTAGTCACTTATTAAGTAACTTATCCAGACACTCGCATTAAGTAGTACCTACTCTTCCCTTGTATATTTTTTTTCACATTTATATTTATAATTGCATACTTTATACTTCATTTATTTATACCTTTATATTTGATTAATCGTTACTTATGATCCACGCAAATAAGTTATATATTAATACTCTACAATTTTTTCAGAAGATGATGACTTATAAAAGTTAAAAACATATGATTTGAAGGTTCAATAATATAACACCGAAAATATTGCATTTCATTTTAAGATGAAGTGAACAAAGAACATAATGCAACGTAATCATGATCATTAACTTAAAAACAGATATCAAAATACATTTTGCAATCTCAGCCGCGTAAGCGGTGGTGACAGACACCTTTGTTATAATATCCAAAGCACGTATAAGGAAGGTTTTCAATTACATCGTATGACACAAACATAATATCTAATTCAACATAACTTACAAAATGTTCTATTATGAGTACACTTAAAAGTATTTGAAAATTATAGTATTAAACACTTTTTAATGTACGTAGTTGAGATCGTTACATTGCATTGTTATAATACATTTACATTTACATACATTATCGAGTGTTTATTATTTAAGTTATTTATAATAGTCGAAAACTGATTACTACTTTTTCTTTTAGAAAAAGATTTTCATAGAAAATGTTTATCTTAATTGAATACAGAGTTTAAAAAGTGTAATAAAGTTAATTTAGAAGTTATAATAAAATATTTGTTTAACATTTGAAAAGACAATTTTTTTAAAGTAAATATGTATTAACGTAAATTTAGATTTGACTGTCTATATAGAGAAAAAAAATTATTACATTATCAAACTTATAATAATAGACTATCGATACGCTTTGGATTTGATTTTAGTAAGCAATATACCAAATTTAGTTTAAAATTGTACAAATTATACATAAACAAAAAAAAAAAAACATAACACAAAAGAAATTTAAGGTAGAGTTATTGTAACTATGAATCAATGTGGCTAAATATGAAAAAAAATCTTGTAAATTCATGTAAATCTACGCTAAAATGTATTAATCAAATTTAATTGTTTTTACATGTGGTTGTGTGGATCGATCCTATAGTTACTAGATGTATAGCTGTAGTAGCATTTTGAGTAGCATTGCAGGTAGCACCCTAATACAGAAATGCAAAATAACAACATAATATCTCACATTTTAGATTTGTTCAGATTCTTTGAAATGAGGTAATATTTACCTCATTTTAATTGTTCTCATGTCCTTTTATTTTCATACTAACAGTACTCTCATATCCTTTGTTTTCGATTATCAGGCCTTTTTTCATATTTCTTGTACGTACTTTCTTTTATTTCTTAATATTTTGACCTTTAGCTAGTATTTCTATTCTCTTATACATTTATTTATTTATTAGATATCGGGAAACGGAGTATTAATTGCTTCATTTATATTTTATTTCATGATATTTATCACGCGGGTACTTTATAAATATGGGCCCCCATTTACTTGGGTACTATATTACATTTTCATTACATTCATTTTATTTTATTGGTACATAAACTTTTAAATCATACTATATCAAGGTAAAACTGTACCTTGTTGTGCATAACCTTGAGGTCTACGTTTAAGTCATTTTAAAAGACTCCAACAATTGTCATGGAGGAAACTAAGTTCACACTATGATCCAATGAAGGATACGACCTCAATGTACCATTATTAAGGGTAACAAATTTAAGACTTCTGGTCCCCAACAGTAGTTCCAATATTGACGAAACTTAGCAACCCAATCATTCATATTCACACTTTTGAACATTCCTTTCTTTCATTCTTCACACCTTTAAATACATCCTTGTTAATTTTGTACAAAATGGGATAATATTTTGTCAGTCAAAGTTTAACTCTGTTAAGAAATATTACTATTAAAACTCTTAGGTCGGCGACATATAAACTTTATAATAGGATAGCATTTTTAATCAATTTCTTTCCGTTTTTATTACGAAGTGTACCTATCTAAGGATATGCTGGTGTTATGTACCTGTGTATATTATTGTTATTCTTAATTAGGAGAACTCTTATACGGTAACGACCTACTTAAATTTTGTTTTAGTAATAAATTATTTTTATTGAATATTACTTTATATAAAACTTGTCATAATTAATAATTGGACATAAATACAGAAATAAATTAATGATAATTGGATGTAACATTTATAATTTATAATATATAATGATTGACAAATTAATGGTCATATCAACATATAATTATAGTATAATATATGTATATAGTATAACAGAATATAGTATATGACATTGAGCCATAATAACAATCTTACGTTGGTTTCCTCTCGCTGTTACATAACTAATTAGTTACCATATAAATTGAATAATATTGAATAATTTATGTGTTGTTAAAATTTCGATAAATATTGTTATAGTTACTTGACCATTAATATTTGCACACTACTATAATATAATATGTAAACTAAATTATACTTAAACACCATTGTACAACCATATTGTTGCAAAAAAGAATATTATTATTAACAAGTGGTTATTTACCGATTAATTGTTGCGGTTTAATACATCATTTTGAATTTTTCTATTAATAAGTACTAATGTTTTTCCTACTTGTTAATTAATGATTTAAAGTTTTTCTTTCCCAGAACTGTGTATAACATTATTTAAGTAATAATATAGTAATTATATTAAAATGGGCCAAATTAAGAGTAATTTTAACCGACGAGCGTGTATGTAGGTATATAGATGAAGGAGGCGAGAGAGATGTGTCAGGATCGTGCCAAATGGAAGTCCGTAGTATCTGCCTACCCTCTGGGTGACAGGCGTGAGTGTTTATGTATATATAATTTGACACATATATGTATATATTACATTCGGCGCTTTGAGATAAGTATGTCTTGTACCTGCTGGAACTTGGCTGGTCGCTGGTTGTACTCCTGATTTCTTTCTGCTGCTTTGGCACTCAAAGATGTTGTTAGCTCACCGATGTGGTTGGGCACGTTTCTTTTCTTCTTTCGTTTTTATTTTTGATAAAATTGGTACTCTTATCTTGAAGGAATATTGATTAAGATGTTTTCTGATCTTGAAATCTTCTTTCTTGAAACTTGTCAATCTTGATTTAATAGCAATGTTACTAGAGCTTCTTCTATAATTTCTTCTTCAGGTCTTTCTTCATTTCTTCTTTGTTTGTCATTTCTTGTTGTCTTACTAAATTGGTCTTCAAAAATCTTCTTTAAATATAAGTAAAATTGTTGTCTCTTCTTATATTCATAATTTAAATTTTATTTGTCACATCCGGTATTATGTTCTCTTTGTTATTTTTTTTTATTGTCAATCTTCTTAACAAGCCCTTCATAATTTAATTTAGATTTCTTATAATATTTTTTTTCTTTCTTTATGTAGGTCCCGGCGGTGCGTGCATTGTCGCAGCGCACCGCCTGGCAGGGTCGCCATGTAATGTTGAAGGTTTTAATAAATAGGAGACGTGTTGCTTGTACAAGAACTTTAATTATACTCCTCTATTCTTAACTTAACTCAATATATATAGTCGTGAGGGCTATATATATACTACACTACAGGAGGGCCTACTAGTTGCTTCCTGTATCCTCCGTTGAGAGGAACAGAGAATGTGACATGCGCGGTGAGGTGCCAGGTGCACTCGGCTTTGCCGACGCCGGGCAACCCGTAATCGCGGGATTTTCAGGACCACACCCTGTTAAAAAGGAAACTGAATGGGCAGTGTTCTCTCACCCGGACTCTGGGCAGGTATGGAAGAACCCGTATCAACTCTGCCACCGTTCGAACCTCGGAATCCTCCTCTGGCGTGTCGATCACGTCTCGCGGCGCCTAAGGGGCCGAGGGCTCTTAACCGCCTGGAGTCGCGAGGATGATAACATCTTTAAAAATCACCCGAAGCTCAAGCGTGGCACGCCGTGAGGAGCTGCATGGCTGATGGGTAAATGTTCAGTCGTTAGCGTTGCCCCGTCGGGTACCGGCCGACACCCTTGACGGGTTACGCATAGGCTTATCCGGGCGGCGCTGCCGGATGGACTTTTTATTTCCTCCACACTCGTGGATAAGAATGGAAAAATAAATAAATACCTAAAATCAGTAGAGGTTGAAAAAAGCTAGATCGGATACTGGAAGCGGTGGAAATCGGTCGCGGGACATCTTCCGCTAGGAAACGTCCAGTGTGCCGATCTTCAGATGAGGAAGGCCTGCCGGAAGCAGAAAGTGACATGGGGTTCACTACGGAGGACCCTGGCGATGGCGGTGAAAGCTGTGCAAA
This sequence comes from Parnassius orleans, assembly GCA_029286625.1. NCBI lineage: Eukaryota > Metazoa > Arthropoda > Insecta > Lepidoptera > Papilionidae > Parnassius > Parnassius orleans. The sequence continues at coordinate 243,838 of JAGSMP010000872.1, forward strand.
GCAGCGCAGCGCAAAGCCGTCGCGGCCGACGAAGTATCGAAATGGCCCGACGCGCTCGCGAGCGACGAGCTGCTCTTGCAGCGGAAGGAAGCCATCTGCGATGGCCTTGAGCCAGCTGGCCTAGATGGGGTGGACTTAGTCCTGAAGGTTGCCACCAAGTCCGGCAGCCTGAAAGGGACGTTCACCCGTGGCCCAGGAGGCTGCCGCTGATATCAGGGAGGCGGTTGGCATCTCTCCTCAACAGGACGGCCTCTGACGAGGTCGCAAAGCTGCAGGAGGAAAACAGCCGCCTCAGAAATGACAGGACCTCCGGCGGCAAGTCGCTGCGCTAAGCAGTAGCAACAGCGACGCACGTCCACCGATGCCGCACCTGTGGCCCCGACTCCGCACCGCGACCAGCAAGCCCTCGTACCGACGAAGGTCAGGCGCATCCGCTCTGCATGCTCCAGTGCGGGAGCATGGTTAACGCTCGGCTGAGGCAATTTCTCGGCGTCTCCCGGCGGAAATCCTCCGTCCGCCTTTAGCTGACACGCGCAGGACTGAGGAGCCGCCGAGACTTGCGTCTCAAAAGGGGAACCTGCGAGGGTAACAAAAAGCCCGCGGAGGGGCCCCAGGCGACCAGCCCACGACTGCAGGGTCTAAGGTGAGACCTGGGCGAAAGTCGTGGGCCGCAAAAGGCCGCAGCAGCTGCGCCGCTGGGTGGAACCGCAAAGACGGCTCCTAAACCTGCGCGGCGGACTGCAAAACGGTCGCAAGAGACCGACTGCATGTTCCGCGGTCCAATGCTGTGACATAACGTTGCGGCCCGGAGCTGTGGGCGTGGCGTGACGTACCAGTCGGTCATCGCCGAGGCCAAGGCCAAGATCAAATTATCAGATCTTGGCGCTGATCCGTCACCCTCAAGCAGGCTGTCGGGTGCGCGGCTGTTCAAGGTGGCTGGTGTGAGCGGCAGTGCCGAAAGGCGGATGCACTGGCCGCCAAGATGAGGAGGTCCTCAACCTGAGGACGTCCGGGTCTCCAGACCAATGAAAACCGCAGAGGTGCGGATTGCTGGCCTGACGACTCGGTGACCTCTGAGGAGGTGGCGGCCGTTGCCAGAAGCGGAGAGTCCGCCGGACAAGGTGCGGGCTGGCGATATACGCACCAACGCCACCGGACTCGGCGCGGTCTGGGTTCAGTGCCCTGTAGCGTCGGCGAAGATCGCCGATAGCGGCAGATTGCTGGTGGGTGGCGGCAAGGACCAGCTACAGCCCCGGCCTGCCTTTGCTGCTTGGTGCCTGGAAAAAGGGCACGTCCGGGCAAAGTGCACCGCCGAGGGTTGACCGTAGTGACCTCTGTTATCGCTGCTGACCAGCCTGCGCAGGCGACCCTGTGCCACGACGTAACTGCAGCCTTTGTTCTGCGGGAAGGCCAGCGGAGCACAGAGTAGGCGGAGGGGCCTGGGGCGCCTGCCAGCAAGGCAAAAAGAAAAAGAAAGAAGAACTAAGCCTGCCGGGTTAACCTCGCTGCCCGCGAGCTAGCAGCTCCGCGGCCGACTCCGCCCAGGACCGTTGCCGAGAGAATGGAATGTCAGTAACGGCACAATTCCATTTTCTCCAGGGCAATATCAACCACTGTGCCAGAGCTCAGGATCTCCTACTCCAGAGGCAGAGTGGTCGATTCACGTGGCTGTGGTCGCCGAACCGTACTTCATTCCCGCCCGTGACAACTGGTTGGGATGCGCTGACGGTTTGGTGGCCATTATTGGCGAACTCTGATCGACCCGTCTCGGGGCCGCGGCTGGGTTGCTGCCACCGGGCGGCATCGTTATTGGCGTATTTCTCCCCAACAAGAGTCTCGACGACTTTGAGGTTTCCTTGTCGAGTTGGGCGCCGTCGTAGGCCGTTATCACCCTCGTCCTGTTCTGGTGCTCGGATCTCAAAGTCATCGGCGTGGGGATCTCCGGTCACTGTTTCCCTCGGGCGAGGTGCTAGAAGTGGACGGTGACGACTGGTCTGGTCGTCCTGAATCGGGTTCGGACACGTGCGTGCGGCAGCGGGCGGGTCGATAGTGGACGTCTCGCTCTCTAGCCTCTGTCGCCAGCCAGTCCTGACTGGCGTGTCGCCGTAGAGGTGGAAACGCTGGACCATCGATATATCCGGTTCGTCTGCCCGAGTCCGCGGGCGCCATCCAACAACCCCGATTAACGACGGCCGCGTTGGGCGCTAAAGCGCATCGACAGGGAACTACTCGAGGAAGCTGCCTTAGTCAGTCCTGGATCTGGGAGTCGACGACGGACGGCCCGTCGACGTCGAAGCGGTGGCGCTACGGTTTCGCGGGGCGATGATGCAGATCTGCGACGCATCCATGCCCCGTGTCCGCCAACGGTCCGCAAAGCACCAGGTGTACTGGTGGACCGCCGAGATCGCGCAATTGCGCATAGCGTGCGTTGCGGCTCGTCGCCGGTACACCCGATACCGGAGGCGGCGTCGACGGGATTCCGCCGAGGACGCGCTATGAGGTACCGCGCGTCTAAGAAGACTCTGTGGCTGGCCATCGGCGACTCAAAGTCGCGTGCCAGGGAGGAGCTGCTGGGGTCCCTAGATCGGATCCGTGGGGGCGCCCCACCATTGGGTACGGGGCAAGTTGCGTCCCTGGCGCCTCCACTAACACAAGGCATGCAACCCAGTTGCTAGAGGGCGGTGGTATCGGCTCTCTTCCTGAACAGGTGGGACGTTCCCCGGTGATGGCTTCGCCCTCAGCCACAGACTCTCCAGAAGAGAGCACCGATGTCCCGGTGACATGGCGAAGACGAGAGCGGCCGTGTCGCGACTCGGGCTAAGAACAGCGCGGACCCGACGGGTTCCTGGTCGAGCTCTCGTCCTGGTACAGAGGCTAGAGCCCCAGTTGAGGGGCTCTTCACGCATGTCTCAGCAGGGTCAGCTTCCCAGTGTGTGAAGGAGGAGGTTGGTCCTGCTCAGGAAGGAGGAGCGCCCCACGGACTCACCGTCCGCGTGCCGGCCCATAGTGCTGCTTGACGAGGCGGGCAAACTTTTGAGCGTATCATCGCAGATCGCCTCGTCAGCCACTTGTGCAGAGGGGCCGGACGGACGAGAACCAATTTGGTTTTCGTCGCGGGCTCCACCATAGACGCTATTACGCGCGTGAGGCCCTGGCGGAGGAGACAGTATCCGGGGTGGGGTGGTGCTGGCGGTGTCTTTGAACATCTCAACGCCTTCAACACCCTACCCTGGAGTTGTATTCGGGGGCGCTGAATTACCATCGCGTGCCTCCCTACCTCCGCCGCACAATAAAACTTACCTTGAAGAGATGCGTTACGTATCGGGGACGTGACGGCGCTGGTCGGCGCGTCATGTCGTGCAGGTGTTCCGCAGGGATCGGTCTGGGACCGCTCCTGTGGAACATCGGCTACGACTGGGTGCTGAGGTGAACTCCGGGCGCCGACTTGACGTGTTATGCCGACACGCCACTGCCCGGGGAGCTCGCACAGGAGGCAGCGTTGGTTGCCACTGCGGTGTGTCTGGTGAACCGCATCCGGCGCCTGGGCCTGGAGGTGGCCCCAAACAAGTCGGAGGCCATCGAGTTCCATGGCCTCGACGTACGCCGCCTCGGGATCACACATCGTGGTCAGCAGGGCCGGATAGCTGTCGAGTCCACCATGAAGTATCTGGGATTGGTGCTCGACAGCCGATGGGAATTCGGACCCCACTTCCGGCGGCTGGTGCCCAAATTGATGGGTGCAGCAGGCTTTCAACGTTGCTTCCCAGGGGCGAGTGCCGCCTGTGGGCGGTTGTGCGTGGAATCGTGCGGTCCATGGCCTGTGGGGCCTGTGTGGCGATGGACGCGACGGCCAGCTCTCGCCATGCTGCGTAAACCGCAGGGGCGATGGCCGTCAAGAGTCCGGGTATCGCACGATTTCCTGCAGGCGGCTTGCGTCTGGCCGGATCCCGCCCTGGGACTTAGAGGCGGTACTCGCGTCATTATATGGCGCGAGGAAGAGCGCACGGGGCTCGGGCCGGTGCAGCGGCAGATCGCGCTGCGCCGAAAGGAGCTCAGGGTCGTGGCGGAATGGCGGCAAAAGGCTACCGCTTCTGCCGGCCTCGCTACCGTCGAGGCGATCCGCCAGTACTCGACGACTGGCTCAAGGCTGGCTCCTGTCGTTAGGGTGACGCAGGTGCTGTCGGGGCACGGCTGCTGGCCTGTGCCGCATAGACAGGGCCGGACCTCCAGTGCCACCACCGTTCATTGTGGGGAACGCGCGCAACACACGCTCGCCGAGTGTGCAGCTTGGGTGGAGCAGCGCCGTGTCACAGTAAATAGGCGATCTGTCGCTGCCGGCCGGTGCGAAGATGGTCGGTAGCGCAGAGTCGTGGGACGCAGTGGTGTCCTTCTGCGAGGACGTGATGTCGAAGAAACTGCGGAACGGAAAGGAGATCTCGACTCTTCCCCCGCAGAAGGCGCGAGCGCAGGAGAAGGGCGGACGCTTTTCCGGCCCCATGAATGGGTCAGGGCGAGGATTGAAAGTCACCCCCCTCTTCAATGGACCCGAGGCGGAGGCGCAAGCGGTGTCGGCGCGCACTTCGAGGCGATGCACGGGGTGGTCGAACACTCACTACCCCGTGCAGCGGGAGACGGGCGGACAGACCGGGCCAGCACTAGTGTGGGGCTGCGGAAGAATTTGGTTCCCGCGCGCACGTGCGAGGAGACACCGAGGTGGTTTTAGCCGGTAAGAGTCCGTACGCCCTCCACCTTTCCCCAGGCGGAGGTAGTCCAGATTTCCCCGAAAAAAAAAAGGTTTTGCTCCCAAGTTGGCTCAGATAAACTAAGTTGGCTAGGTTGGCTAAGATAACTACAATTGCGCTGTATATTTATGAAGTTGTGACATGTATAAAACTAATCCTGAAATATTGTTATTATATAATAATAAAACAATCGGCGTAAAATTCAAATTCATACAATTTCATCAAAGACAGCTTTACTTAGAAAAGCGTTTTTCGGTATATTATCTAAAATCTACAATAAAGTTCCACCTTTGTTTCATGAAATTAAATCATATTCAAAATTTAAAAAATTTAAAACAATTGAAATACTACTACTCAATTAACGAATAGTTAAGGACGCATTAGTAGGCATATTATAATGGCATTGCATATATAATTTTTGAAATTCGATTATACTAAATATTGTAAATATCCTATTCTTATTTATAAATAATTTAATAACATCATTGTATCTTAAATGTAAATACAATTCATGTTGAACATTCTAATAAAATTATAATATAAATAATATAATGAAATAATTGAATTGTAGAAATGTAGTTAGATTTAATTCTAACTATAATATTGTATAATAGGGCTGAATGCAGCGAACATCTTTCAACAAAGATATATTCTGTCTCATACCTGAATCCACAAATAAATAAATTTGAATTTGAATGTAGGTATATATTGAATAAAACTACTTTTACGGATTATATCGCGTTTAATTAACTTTTTTATTAATTCCCGACGTTTCGGGTGCTTTACAGCACCTATGGTCACGGGGGACTGAGGTGGTTGACGTCCCGATGTCAGAGTTAATCCGGAATACCTTCAGCTTTTTAATTATTAATTTTGGTCCGATCTACGCAGAATGAACTAAAAGTGTCTTGAAGTCTTGCAGTGGTATGCTTGGGTTTAGTTTTAATTTTATTAATTACTGGTTCCCAAGCAGGTGGTATACCAACCTCCTGTCTGGCTAAGTGAGGATGTTTTTAATTTCAATAGCCTCACGTATCATCCTTGGCAGGAATCGATGTTCTTTCGCAAGAATCTGTGGTTTATCAAATCTAATGTAATGGCGGGAGCCGTCTAGGATATGATCACAAACTGTAGACTTCCCGGAACGTTGGTGCTTCACGTCAGCTATGTGTTCTTTACGCGGGTTTTAATAGATCGTTTTGTTTGCCCTATATATGACAGACCACATTCACAATCAAGCTTGCCTCCTGCATCTTGTGAGGATATTGCACTTGACGGATGGTAAGAACTGCTAATCTTCTTCGGCGGCTTGATGTTCTAATAGAAGCTCGCTTCAAGATGCTTAATCTTGTCTGTGACACCTCTGACATATGGTAGTACAGCAGGCACACGCTCAACTGTGGCCGGCTTCACTCGATCACAGTGACGTAGGCGCAGGACCCGAACCTTGTAGTCGTGCAGAACCTGCTTGACGTGCTGAAGCTCGGCGGCCAGGTGTTTGCTGTCACAGATCCCTCGTGCTCTCTGTAACAAAGATTTGCCCACGGTAGCTAACTGTGAAGGATGATGGTGGGATTCACCATTTAAATATCGGTTTGTATGGATTTTTTTCTATACACAGTGTGACCTATGGTGTTGTTAGGATTTAATGACTAACACATCTAGAAAGCTAAAAATTATTGCCTCTAACTCCATAGTAAATTGAATTTTAGAGTTTATGGAATTAAGATGTTCTAAAAATGCAGTTACTTCGTCTGATGGTAAAATTGTGAAAGTATCGTCTACGTACCGCTTGTAGAACCTTGGAGTTACTGGTGCATTAAGCAGGGTTTTCTCCTCAAAGTCCTCCATGAATATATCGGCGACAATGGAGATACCGGTAGCCCATTGCAACACCATCTACTTGCTTGTAAACTCTTCCTTCCACAATAGATAGCCAGATGTAGGCAATGTCTAAGTAATACTGCATATTCTGCTGGCATGTTGTTTTCCTCTAGTTTCCTAGTTACAATTGAGATGCAGTCTTCAACAGGTAGGCATGTAAATAGAGACTGAACATCAAAACTGACCATGGTTTCATTGTCAGTAAGACATAGATCTTTTATCTCACTTACAAAATGGTATGAATCCTTAGTGTGTGCTCTTGTGTGTTCTCTGAGTGGTGATAGTGTTTTTGCTAAGAGTTGAGCCAATCCGTAAGTTGGCGAATCGATCTGACTCACTATTGGACGTAATGGAGCGTTCGGTTTGTGTATTTTTAACCATACAACTTCGGTGGTTTGGCATACGCAGATATTATCAATTACCGTCTGGATTTAATTTCTCAGGTATTTCTTAATTAGATCCTTGAGTATTTAAACGTATTAGTTGTAGGGTCTGTTTTGACCTTTACGTACGTACTTTTATCCGATAAAAGTTGATGTATTTTAAAATTGTAATCCGACGTATCCATTATAACCGTAGCATTACCTTTATCTGCGCGGAGAATCGTTAAATCTGGTCTGTTGCATAAGTTTTCAATGCATTAAATTCATATTTGGGAAGATTTAATTTCGGCACTGAACCGACGTAACAAGACAAATGTCTTGACGTGTAGCCTCTAAAGCTTCCTTACCATATTATTTTTATACAGACAGTCCTCAACACTACAGATAATGTTTTCATTCAGGATTTTTCGCAGTGTTATTGCGAAATTCATACCTTTGGCCAAAACCACAGAACAAATCTCTCTACCGATGAAGAACATAAATTCATACTAACAAAAACATGTGTTTATAGGTGTACTCAGCGCCACAGTGGACGCCCGTATAAAACTTTTGTAGAATTTCAAACCTTGTATTCTGTAACTTTTAAAGTTTTGTTTATTTAAGGCAAATTTGAGTAATTTTGGCTCGAGCCTCACAAACCTATTGGGATTATTCCCATACATTTGAGAGTTGCACCAAAATTACTCAATTCTTAAGTATGGTAGGACAAAATGAAAATAAAAATAAGCATAGTAATATAATTTTATTTTTGGAAGTTGTTTAATACACTATATTTTATTATTGATGTTTTTTTATTGCTTTTGCACATATTTCACGTAGTATTGATTTATAACATATATTATCGTGAGAGATATTCTTCACAGAACATTAACGTAAATTTAAATCAGCAAAATTCTCAAGATGAAAATTTAACACAGCCCAAATACATGATCTGAAACAGATAAAATTCGAGTTAATATAGTGATAATCCCTACAAATAACGATCAATAAATTCAAAATGCTTAAAAACTTACCACAATATGGTCAAAAGTTTTTCTTCTTCTATTGTAGGAAACCTGCAGAAAAAGATAAGATGATTTTGTGGTTTTTGTTTGCACAACGCTTAATTTACTTTCGATTCTGATCACACATCGTGCATAAAAAAATTAAATAAAAAATAAATTTATAGTCAATATCTCATACAGAGTAAACATCTCAAAAAAAAAAACTTTACACACACAATCGTGAAGAAATGCCTACAAACGAAAATGAAGTATTCTGAACCGATAATAACTGAATTCAAGCAAAAAGCAATAACAAATATTAAAATCTAAACCTATTAAATAAATTTTAACCAATTTCAGAAAATATTTTCAATATGAAAGACGTTGACAAATAAATGTCATTTTCTTCTTTTTAATTCATGGCTTCTCTTGATAGAATTCTGCTAATATTAAATATTAGCAATTCTATCAAGAAAAATATTTATATTCTATCAATAGAATATTAAATATTAGAATTCTATCAAGAAGAGCCATGAATTAAAAGAAAAAAATGACATTGTTGTCAACGTCTTCATAATATTAATATTTTACAACACACAAATATTGACAAAATCATGATTGTGTGCAGATTTCTCAGCTTTTATATAAAGTTGCATCAGCCTAGCCAAAACTTTTATTGTCGCGTCGTCCAAGATTGTTTTCAGAGGTTATAGACCGCGCGTTGTTTATTACTCGCGTCTGTTGTCAATGGTTGCGTTCCGTTCTTACATTGACGTTGGTGTTGGACATTTTATTTGGTTGTTGGTTTTGGTATTTATCTATATGCTTATTTTGCATTCGTTGTATTTAGTTGTTTCCGTTTATCTAAAGTTTCCATGCAATTCTTATAATCAAATGTCGATAAAACTGTCTTTAGATCACTGGACGATTTGTCTATGGTTTTGTTTATGAAACATAGATTGGTACGTTTTGCTGAATCACCGTTATTAACAACTTTTGCTTGCCTGATTTAAGATCTTAGCGCTTCCTCGAATGTCTTTTAGTAGATATCTTGACACACGTAGGAATGAGATTATGGTCTCTGCATCTCTTCAAGAATTTAATGACGTTACGTATCTTGCGCGCTTGGTTTTGAGATCTTCTAGTCAGCGTATTTATTAACTATTTCAGTCCGTACTGGTTTACATAATGATTTCTTATATTTACTGAACACTACACATTGAATAAAACAAAGACTAAGATACGTAACATTCAACTATATTTGTTACCTTATCAAGGTGAACATCAAAAGTTCTAAATAATAAATAGATATTTTATGTTTATCATTCAGTTACAAAATATGAATATAGTACTTAATTATTTTATTTATTTCATTGGGTTACATTGGTGAAGAAAACAGTATCAAGGAGAGAAATTGGTTAAAATTTTGACAAAGATTTTGACTCAGTCTCACAAGGACTTGTTAAAGCCCAATCCCTGTCAAAATAAAGACCTATTGAAATTTGAAGAAAAAAATTGGTATAAATTACATTTTTTTACTAATATCTTTACTAATACCAGGTAAACCAGGCACAGTACAATTAATTACTATACCAAATTAATATTTTGTACAGAAATCCTATACAGATGGAACTTAACTTTCTAATTTAAATTGTACATAGATCCGGAGTTATGCAAAACGTGAAATGGTTTACGAATTTTAGAAACAAAATTGTATTTCATTATGGAATATTCTAAGCCACTTAAAAATACTATAAAATAATCTTCGACCTTAAAAATAATATGTAATAAATCACATAATTTACTTTTCATTACACATTGAAATCAAAATAATCACGCTTCAATAATAAGGATATGAATATACAAGAACTTGCTTTGTGTTAATAGTTTTTCATCTATAAAATGAGTAATGGTAAAGATTTAAGACTACAGTAATAACATTTTTAATTTTATGAAATCGCAATTTTAAACGAGATAATTATATTTAAGATTACTCACATGACATCTCAAAATATAATACATAATTTGCGTTTTATACAGTAATTATTTTGTAGATACATCAAACATATTTTTCACATTATTCTCTATTGTTTTTTGGTTTACATGAAATTAACATTTTTGATGTTTTCTTATAGATAAAACACAAAAAATTCAGTCCTAAAACTGGCCACTTGATTAAATTATCGATAATTTTTTTAAGAATATAATTGATAATTATGTTCTTATTTGTTTTGTTCCACGGTTGGTTTGATAATGTTAAAATTCCCTACGTGAATACCACTGTGTACTTCAATTTATATCTTCTCAACCAATATTCTTTTAACCTGAGTAAAAAGTAATCTCTCTCATCCACTTTACGCAGTAGAGCCATGCTGCAGCTATATTAGTGGTTTAGTTGTAGCACGAATGGTTCGCTCGACCAGGAAGGACCACGCTTTCACAGAATATCAGCGTAAAATAGCAGCTTAACTGTTGTGTTTCGTATGGTGAGTGTAGAGAACCGGAGACCCTTTTACTGGAAATGAGGCATTCCATTTTAGTCTCACGGGTGACAACGCATCTGCATTTTGATTCATAATCGAGGGAGATGTAGATGTTCTGGGCCACAGCAACTACCTTTCATTAGGTGGACTGTGTGCTCATTTGTCTCCTTATCCTATTAAAAAATCCTCTTTTCTCATCTCAAGTCTTCTTAGCTGCCTCTTTGCTTATGATTTTATATTTCTTACTTTATTTTCTAAATATTTATTTACAACTTGTTCTATTAAGGCTCTACGCTATATTTTCCTCGTTTTGGTAATGTGTGTATTTATTAAGTCTTATATTTATTATGAGTTTATTACTATCAGTGGCAGTTGCTGTTGGCAAGGTTGCCATGTAATGACATTATTAAACGAGACAACCTGTATCTTCCAAGTCCTGTTTATTAGTGCATTAAATTTATAATTGGTATTACATTAGTGGATACCGTGAGCCACACTACAATTTATAAAGGTTAACAAAGTCTGTTGTTGTAAACAAATAAGAAGTGTCTTTTGGTGAAAGACTTGCAGGTGCAATAACTGTAAAAGTACTTTTTTTCAGATTATTTTCATTAAGCAAACTCTGATGCAACAACGGCCTCAACAGCAGAAGTTGTTGAATTTTTCGACACACTGACATCGTCAATCTCTACCCGGATGGTGTGCAAAGAGAAAAGTTAAGACGAGTGGTTAAACAAAATTCACAACATCATACTTTTTGGATTGAAGCCATTAATAAAATTAAAAAAAAATGGTTTTTGTAGACACCATATATAGTAGAAAACATGCTATACAAGTAGGAAAACCTCTACTTGTGCGAGGTCCATCCCGACAAGGATGGATAACTTGAAAGTTTTATAAGGGTCTCCAAATTATTATTAGAACAGTATAATGTAGAATATTATTATCCAAAAAACCTATACTATTAACCAAGACCCTTTAGAAATTTATTTTTTGATGTATAATAGCTATAAATTATAGAAATATTGACTAGATGCAAACATATTTATTTATGCCTTTAAATATCTGATATTATCTAACATGGTTAATCAACATTCGAAATTCTCTAATTGCGAAGAGATTATGGAGACACATTATTAAATGTTAGTGTTATTTTCAAAAATGTTATGAACATTTTTGAATGTGTGAAAAATAATAAAAAAAATACTCTGAAAACACTCCCAATGTTTTGCGAGATCTTTTATCCTCTTCACAAGCAAGTTCAAAAGAAAAATTGCTGGTGGGTGATGAAGTCATGGAAAAAATTTAAGACCAATACTCAGCTTACACTGCTGGATACATTTGGCGGAAAATATCGAAAGGTTTTCGTTGTAAGGGTTGCATCAAAACATTAGCAGTACAGAGACAAATATTCACTCTTACATAAAATCTAGAGAAGAAAAATTACTTATCTTGTACAGGGCTGGTACTCACTTTATTCATAAGTATTTGAATTATAGGTGTATTGGAAGTAATGTAATAAGTAATTTGAAAAGTAAAATATTGAGCACTGAGTTTTTCCTGGCTAGGATGTAATAAACATGCCTTAATTGTAAATAAACTTTTTCATCAAAATTTTAATTAGGTTACACGGGCACAATTGGTGCAACATAAATAATAAAATATTGAAGGGTGATTTATTATTAATGTAATTAAAACAATTTAAAAAACTAAATGGCCAGGTTTACCCTAGATGTAAAATTAATAGGATTTCTACTAATGAAACGAATCTCCAAACACAACAAACTTTTAGAAAAAATGTTTGTCTTGACTAACAAACAAATGTTATATAGACCAAATAATAATTTAGCAAACCCTAGTGTACTACTAGCTACGCTAGGGATAACGTAACGGGTAAATAAAACGCCTTGATACGTATCCTGAACTAATTTATTAAACAATAATTTAATTTGACCTTATAGCATTACGATACGCAGATAATAGCGTGCAACAGTACTACTAAGCGCCATCTAGAATTTACAAAATAAAACAAAATTCTTAACATTTAAAACATTACTTTGTCTTAAATATACCGCCACCAAGGACATTTAATTAAAATGTCCTTAATTATGAATGCCGCCCACCATGCCCCTATTACATTGACAGTGGTGGGTATATTTTACACATACAACAACACATAACAATAGAATTTTAAATTTAAATCTATGACAAATATAAACAATAAAATATAGAAGTAACTAAACAATAACACATGCTGATACAACGGTAAATTGAGACAATAATCTAAAGTTTTTTATATTACTTTTCAACTGGCAATATGCACAATTTTGAGGTTGGTCGTTTCAAAATTGAAGATCTAGTACGCAATGTAACCACACGGGTTATATTGTCCTCGCCCGGATGTTTTTGTATAACGCGACCAAGTAACCACTGTCCCGGGGGAAGATCATCCTCCTTTACTAACACAATGTCACCCAAATTTGGTTCTGCAATTTGACGCGACCATTTATATCGGTGCATTAACATGACCAAATATTCTTGTGACCAACGTTTCCAAAATGATTGCAACAATTTTTGTACTAATTGCCACCTAGACAATGAATTTACGTTACTCGAATCATAATTCCTATCGATTGCATTAACTAATGGTTCCCCAACCAAGAAGTGACCTGGAGTCAATGGCAGTGATTCGCTAGGATCGTCTGAATTAACAGTTGTCATTGGTCGAGAGTTGAGGCATGCCTCGATTTGAGTAAGAAGAGTGCTCATCTCTTCAAACGTTAGAGTCGTTTCTCCAATAACTCTTCTCTTGGTATTTAGACTTTACACCCGCTTCCCAAAGTCCTCCAAAATTGGTGCCTGGGGGTATAAAGTGCCACTCTGTTCCGTTTTTTCTAGGTGTTCTGCAATTTCCGGCTGAATGGAACTTAGTTCTCGTAGTTCCTTAGATGCGCCTACGAGTAGTCCCGTTATCCGACCATAGGTGAGCGCATTTTCCACGTCTGGCTATAAATCTTCGGAAGGCTGCAAAAGGCCTGACTAGTCATATCACTAACAACCTCTAGATGTATGGCTCTTGTAACCATACATATAAAAATACAAATATAGCCTTTGTATGCTCAGTGGCCGCGACCCTTGGTCGTTCTGATCTGGATAGGCCCCATAGTCCACTCCACTGTTGAGAAATGGCCTGCAGGTGTGCACCTTACAGATGGTAAATCACCCATGAGCTGATTGTGAGTAGGCACTATTTTTTACACATGTAACGCATTTATGGATATGTTGTTTTACCAAAGCCTTAGCTCTATCACCCAATAAGCTGTCCTTAAATAATTGAGCATCAACTGCTGTCCTCCGTGAAGAGTTTGAATGTGCATCTGCAATGATCAATTTAGTGAATGGAGAATCACGAGGTAGAACAATAGGGCGCTTAATGGTATCCTCAATCACTGCATTTCTCAGGCGACCGGCAACTCTAATTATTCCGTTGTCATCCAAATAAGGACCTAATGTTCTTAATTTGCTTCCTTTCTTTTATAGGCCTTCCAGATTTTAAGTCTGCATACTTCTTGAACCTCCCAGTTGTGCCTTTCAGGCAACACTGTAAAGCCTTTCTATTTCTGTCTTTTGTAAATAGCGATTCTTTACGGACCCTTTGAGAAATTTTGGCAATAAGCGACAACTCTCAAAAGTTTTGAGTGATGAGTACCGCTTAAAAGTGAGTCTGCTTCACCTTCAGTAACTACCTCTACATATGTTTTACCGATTCTTCTTCTTTTGTATATAAATTCTCTGGTCTATTATAGGATATATGTTGTTCTTTCAAAAACTAGGTCCTGAAAACCATAAATCATTTTCCGCCAGTAACGCAGGAGAGACACCTGGATGCGCAATCTGCTGGATTTTGCTTGGTGGAGATATGACACCATTGTGATGATTCTAGGGTAGTCAGAATTTCTGACACCTATTTCCAACAAACGTTTTCCAGCGGCTCGGATGGTTATTGAGCCAGGCCAATGGTGGAATCAGTCCACGCATGCACCTCGTTCTTAGAAATATTAAATACTTCTGACGTTTCCGCTAAAGTCGCGCCAACAAAACTGCTCGCATAGTTCCAGCCTTGGAATGCTCACTTGTTTGACAGGAGCTACTCGTTTTGCTACCACAAGTGATGTTTTAACTTTATTTGAACTATCGATAATTCGCAAATATATAACTGCTGGTATGCCAATTTCGATGCATCGCAGAAGCCGTGCAATTCTAGCAAGATCATTATTCTTCGTTCCGAGCCAACGTGGTATTCACCTTGGATAATTCATTTAACTCTACCATGTAAGTATCCCATATCATTTTTAATTCATTTGAGATCTGTTCATCCCAACTGATTCCTGACAACCACAGCTTTTGAATAAATACTTTTGCTATGATTACACTAGGTGCAACCCAACCTAGTGGATCAAATATTCTCGCAATTTCTGACACTATCTTTCTTTTTGTTTCAGGTCCTGTCACCGGTGAAAGCTGTACTGCGTACTTATATTCATCTTCAGAGCGGCTCCAGGTTAGTCCTAAAATTTTTATTGTATCATCTGATCTTATTTTGACTTCACTTATTTCATTTTCTAATAGTTTTACTTCTTCTTTATTGTCCTTCATTTTGTTTTCTTTATTATAGTGTCCTTTCCTTCAAATTGCTCTATGTGTTTCATCAGCCCTTTACTGTTGCTGTTCCATTTCTGCAATTCAAATCCTGCCTGTCCTAACAATTTTTTAATTGTTTAATAATTACGCAACCTCTTGAACCGTGTCACAACCTGTCATTAAATCATCCATATAGAAGCTGTTCAAGACTTGTTCCGCAGCGATTGGGTACAGAACTCCAGCATCATATACTACCTGATAAAGCGTTCTCACAGCTAGGTAAGGCGCCGATGCAGTTCCAAAGGTGACTGTTAAGAGTTCATAATCCTTTATTTCTTCCTTAGGATCTTCTCTCAACACAATGCGTTGATACATGTTGGCATCTGTTTCGGTTACAAGCACTTGCGATACATTTTACAATATCTGCCACTAAGGCAATCGGATGGGTTCGCCAGCGTAACATCGTGTGTCTGAGATCTGCTTGTAAGGTAGGTCCTACCATCAATGCATCATTTAATGATACACCAAACTTATTTGGCTCTGAAGTTGAAGACCACTCTAACCTTTGTGGTGGACTTGTCTTCTCGTACCACGGCATGGTGGTAAATAAATAGGTTCGTTAATCCTTGGTTCATGGTTACTTATTGATCTCATGTGCCCTAACTGTAAATATTCCTTTAATACATTATGATATTTTTCCTGTAGCTCGATTCTTACTTAGTCTCGTTTCTAATGACTTTAGTCTCTTTATCGCTATTTCGTAGAATTGCCATTCTTGCAAAGTAGCCTTCGTCCGCAATGGTAATTTTACTTTACATATCGCCTTCTGTTCTTTTAGTCGTAGTCTCACAAATTCTTTCACATTTTTGCTCTTCTTCGGTAAGTATTTTCTTTTTATTATAAAATGTAACTTCTATTTCCCAGAACCTCTTCAGCATTTCATTTTCCATGACCTGTGCATGCATAACTTGAAGTTTCATTATAGATGTATTATTTTTTCCATTTACATTGTTTATTACACCGGAAAGAATCCACCCAAGCGTGGTATTCTGTGCTATCAGGGACCCATTTGTGCACTTCTTTATCCCATGCTTTATTATGGTGTTAACATCCGCACCCAATAAAATATCAATCTTATTGGGTACGTTGAACTGTGGGTCGGCTAACGTCAATTGGTTAAGCTCTTCCCAATCTATTGCTTCTATCTTCCTTTCAGGTAGACAGTCGGTGATCTTGCTCAAAACATAAGCTTCAATTCCCACTTTAAAACTGGGATCAACACATGATTGCACTTGGAATCGAACCTTGGATTGAGCGCGCATAACTTTATTATTTGATAATCCTGAAATCACCCCGACTGCTGGAATTTTCTTCAATTGAAGATATTGAACTATTGCTTCTGTAATGAAGCAGCCTTGAGAACCTTGATCTATAAGGGCTCGTACTAGCTTATGTTCTCCAGTTTTAGATTCAACTCTTATTAGTGCTGTAGCTAATAAGACCTGCCTGGGCTTAGGGATGTGACCAGTAGAAAGGCAAGCTACTACCGGAACTTCAGATTCCGAAGTGTCAGTGCAACTGGCCGACTGGTTTAAAACAGCAGCCTGGTCCTTTTCTCCTGATTGTTGGTGGGATGCAATAGTGTGTGATGTCTTTTTGACATATCCTACACTTTGTTGGTTTTTGCAATCGTAGGAAAGATGGTTTCGACCAAACAATTAAAACACATCTTTCTGGTTGACACAAATTCCCGTCTGCTGTCATCTTGACTCGAAAACTGTTTGCAGAAACATAATTTATGATTCTGCGAGTATTCACACTTAAACTAAAAGACTTAGTCGCTAGCAAAACTTTCGTGTTCGGAGAGTGGGTGGCATTATGAGTAAGTATTTTACGCGGTTCAATTGTTTCTAATGCTCTAAAACGATTTTCTATAAATATTTTGAACTTATCAATTGTAGGTAAGGAATCATCACTTGATATAAATAATTCCCACTGCTTACGTGTTTCAGCATCCAGTTTATAGCTTACAAGATAAATGACAATTATATCCCATTTGCTTACATCTATATCTAGATTTTTAATGCACTTAAACAATCCATTGTGGTATCTAACAATTCTTTTAAGCTGGATGCCGATTCACTATATATCCGTTTTGACCAAACAATCTTTTAAAATACAATTAGACAAATACCTTTTGTTATTATATCTCCTTTCTAAAACATCCCAAGATTCTTTATAATTTGTTTCGGTAACTGGAGTATGCTGAATCAGTTGAGCCGCCTCACCAGTGAGATGACTCTTTAAATAATGAAGTCGCTGCACATTATCAAGTGATTCATTTTTATGGACTAATGACAAAAACAAATCTCGGAATGTTGTCCATTCCGAGTATTTACCCGAGAATGTTGGAATTGTAATTCTAGGTAATTTCACGGCGCATTGTTTATCTAGAAAAGGAGTCGAATCACTGTGCTGTGGCTTCTCCTCTGATGGACATAATTTATTTTTTGCAGATTTCATATGAGATTTGTAAACAATGTAAACGTCCTCAGTTTTATCATAAACCTCTAATTTAACATAATCAGATGATAGTAAGTCATCCGGTTTAACATTTTCGTACAACTTTTTATGATTATCAATAAAAGATTGCCAATTACTGTCTAATATTTCTAACCTCGTCTCTAAATATTCGTACGTTAAACGTTCCTTGGGACATTTTTTATAATTACTATAGGCTTTATTAATAACATTTTGTGTTTCCCTTTGGAGATTAATAATTTTATCCATTTTTAAATCAATATCTCCTTCCCAATTTCAAAAGTAAAAATTAATTAAGTATATTTAGAGAAAGACTTGAAACTGTTACAAGAGTTAATAACCCTTTGGACAAAATCGAGCATTTATACTGCTAGTTTTGAACGTATTTCACATTTATTTTAAGTCCCATTCAAAGTTATTAAGTGTGTATACGGCTATACCCATTGGCAACTTATTCAGAATATTATCATAAGTTTTAAATTAACACAATTACAAATTTAAAATGTGAGATATTTTAATGCTGTTTTTTTTTTAATTAACACAATTATAAATTTAAATATAGAAGTTATTTTCACTTTATAGTTCCAAATGGCTTGACATACAAATTCAAAAGTACTTACAGTTTTTTTTTGCACTCACCACTAAATGATTACACTTTGACACTTTAGCTTTTAACTTGACCACTGGTATTGACTTTTCACTTTACACTCACTACTAAAAGCGGTGCCATCTATTTGTGACACTTGTTATTATAATCTTCACTCGTCGCGATTGACAGCTCCCTGTCCGACGTTGACGTTGAACTCTTGTGTCCTCCACCACTGTAGCGGTAATGTATCCTGCCTGGCAGAAATAAACACCACCACTAACCAGTGCCTGAACTCCTGCTGCAGCGATCCACTGCGAGTCCAGGGGGTGTGATCCACAACTACTGACCACTGCACTTCACTGACTAGACCTCAGATCCCGAACACTTTATCCGGTTCGAATTAAGGACCAATGTACTACTAGCTACGCTAGGGATAACGTAACGGGTAAATAAAACGCCTTGATACGTATCCTGAACTAATTTATTAAACAATAATTTAATTTGACCTTATAGCATTACGATACGCAGATAATAGCGTGCAACAAAGTACTACTAGCGCCATCTAGAATTTACAAAATAAAACAAAATTCTTAACATTTAAAACATTACTTTGCTCTTAAACACCTAGCGAAAAGTTCCTTTTCTTATACAGGGCAGGTACTCACTTAATTCATAACTTTTTGAATTATAGCTGTTTTAAAATTAATATAAAAAGTAACTTGTAAAGTAAAATATTGAGCACTATGATTAAATATGATTCCTTTGGTTTGATTTCTTTAATTTGCTATTTGCTTTATTTAATGAACAATAAATATTACTGTTTTCATCGAATCGTTACCTATGTCCAATGTTATGTACATTTTTAATATAACCTAATGTACCTTTAATTTAATCCTAAGATTACGTGTCTATGTATATGAAATTGGTGTGCTTGAATAAAAAATAAATGTTTATGTACTACAATTGTTTCATTAAGTAATATTTTTGGTATAACTATAAAACGTACCCTTACGTCGATATCGATAAAATAAGAAAATCACTAAATATCGATATCGGTGATTTGAAGGATGTGTGCTAGTCATCTGTCAAAATAGGCGATTGCAGCGCCAAAACGCGTAGTTGGGAAACTTGACTAAAAGTCACTGTCGTATCTGTAGCTTGCTACATATTTATTTATCTATGTAACCTGTCAAAACAATCTCTGGACGACGCGAAAATAAAAGTTTTGGCCAAAGGTATGAATTTCACAATAACACCGCGAAAAATCCCGTATGAAAACATTATCTATAGTGTTGAGGACTGTCTGTATAAAAATAATATTGGTAAGGAAGATTTAGAGGCCATACGTCAAGACATTTCGTCTTTGTTACGTCGAAGCTCAGTGCCGAAATTAAATCTTCCCAAATATGAATTTAATGCATTGAAAAACTTATGCAACAGACAAGATTTAACGATTCTCCGCGCAGATAAAGGTAATGCTACGGTTATAATGGATACGTCGGATTACAATTTTAAAATACAACAACTTTTATCGGATGAAAGTACGTACGTAAAGGTCAAAATAGACCCTACAACTAATACGTTTAAAACAACTAGCGATCTAATTAAGAAATACCTGAGAAATTGAATCTAGACGTTAATTCGATAATACCTGTGTGCCAAACCACCGAAGTTGTATGGTTACCAAAAATACACAAACCGAACGCTCCATTACGTCCAATAGTGAGTCAGATCGATTCGCCAACTTACAGATTGGCACAACTCTTAGCAAAAACACTATCACCACTCAGAGGACACACAAGAGTACACACTAAGGATTCATACCATTTTGTTAGTGAGATAAAAGACCTATGTCTTACTGACAATGAAACCATAGTCAGTTTTGATGTTCAGTCTCTATTTACATGCCTACCTGTTGAAGACTGCATCTCAATTGTAACTAGGAAAGTAGAGGAAAACAACATGCCAGCAGAATATGCAGTATTACTTAGACATTGCCTTACATCTGTGTGGAAGGAAGAGTTTTACAAGCAAGTAGATGGTGTTGCAATGGGCACACCGGTATCTCCCATTGTCGCCGATATTTTCATGGAGGACTTTGTGGAGAAAGCCCTGCTTACTGCACCAGTGACTCCAAGGTTTCTACAAGCGGTACGTAGACGATTCACACTTTACCATCAGACAAAGTAACTGCATTTTAGAATATCTTAATTCCATAAACTCTAAAATTCAATTTACTATGGAGTTAGAGGCAAATAACTTTAGCTTTCCTAGATGTGGTAGTCATTCGAAATCCTAACAACACCATAGGTCACATGTGTATAGAAAAAGATCCATACAAACCGATATCTAAATGGTGAATCCACCATCATCCTTCTGATTAGCTACCGTGGGCAAATCTTTTACAGAGCACGAGGGATCTGTGACAGCAAACACCTGGCCGCCGAGCTTCAGCACGTCAAGCAGGTTCTGCACGACTACAAGCTTCGTGTCCTGCGCCTACGTCACTGTGATCGAGAAGCCGGCCACAGTCGAACGTGTGCCTGCTGTACCACATATGTCAGAGGTATACAGACAAGATTACTACATCTTGAAGCGAGCTTCTATTAGAACATTCTTCGCCGCCAAAGAAGATTAGTCAGTTCTTACCATCCGTCAAGTGCAATATTCCTCTACAAGATGCAGGAGTGTACAAGCTTGATATATAAGGCAAACAAAACGATCTATTAAAACCCGCGTAAAAGAACACATAGCTGACGTGAAGTAGTTCGACGTTCCGGGAAGTCTGCAGTTTGTGATCATATCCTAGACGGCTCCCGCCATTACATTAGATTTGATAAACCACAGATTCTTGCGAAAGAACATCGATTCCTGCCAAGGATGATGTGAAGCTATTGAAATTAAAAACATCCTAATTTCAAAGAGAGGAGGCTGGGTACTACCACCTGCTTGGGATCCTGTAATTAATAAAATTAAAACTAAACCCAAGCATACCACTGCAAGACTTCAAGACACAGTTAGTTCATTCTGCGTAGATCGGACCAAAATTAATAATTAAAAAGCTGAAGGTATTCCGGATTAACTCTGACATCGGGACGTCAACCATCTCAGTCCCTGTGACCATAGGTGCTGTAAAGCACCCGAAACGTCGGGAATTAATAAAAAAGTTAATTAAACGCGATATAATCCGTAAAAGTAGTTTTATTCAGTGTGTAGTGTTCGCGTAAATATAAGAAATCATTATGTAGGTATATAGTTTGTTGTTAATTCTTATGCTTCACAAAGGTCGCAAAATTTTCAGTCCACTCTATCATATTAGTAAAAGTTTTAAAAGCTTTAAAATTAACTAAAGCTAAGAAAACAAAAATAATTTAAAATGGTGTTTACAATTACCTTATGTATAAATCAAAAATTTAATAAAGAAACTTTAACCTACGGAATTATCTGCCCAATTCAGTTATGTGACTATGACACACTTTACAATTTGCCTTTGGCATTCCACAAGCCAGCGAGCGCTTGCAAACCGCCGACGTCGCACCGCTTGTATGAAGATGAATTAAACAAGCTGCAAACTACATTAAGATCGTAGCAGATGCAGTCTGCAGAATTTCTTCTGAAGCAAACTGACCACAATGTTTGATCATTCAATCCCACTTTTTCCTGTAGTTAAAACAATGTTGGTAAAAAACATCGTCAATCCTTATATATTTATACGACTCTGTTATGAAATCTACGTAGCCATTTTTTATCGTAACAAAATTGAATATCAACGCCATTTTTGAATTTAAAAGCTCCTAAAATAGATCATTACGTTCTATTTGTCAGTCAGTGAATATGACTGTTTAAAGCTGTTGTAGAGTGCCGAAAAACTTTAAGAGATAATAATTTTTAATTGTAATTTAATTTTTGGAAAAACATTTAGAAAACATTTAGTTTTAGGTTTAAACGCCTGAACATAATATCTTAAAGTTAAATTATATTGTTTTGACCTAAGTTTACAATAAATTTTCTTAAGAATAGAATGACCCATAACTTGGTTGAAAACTTTGGAGATAATTTTTAAAAGCAGAATAGACAAACTGCTTAGTAAGAGCGTCAACGACAAGCCAAATATCGGCGATCTTATGGCTTCTTGTAAATTGTAGAAAGCGTCAGTGAAAATTGTTTTACTTCTTATGGGAATAAAAATTTATGTTGTCATAAAGTAATCACGGTAAATTTATCTCTACATTATTTTCCATAAAATTAAAAAAAATCATGATTTCTCTACATTCGTGTTTGTTTTGTGATGGTTAATTTGTATTGGTGTTGGAGACTATAGGAATTGTTGCAAAATTAAGTAACCATACAATGCGCATTAGTGTTAAGTTTTTTTCCCGAATTTTAAGAGTACAAATTTTAGGCATACAAAATTTCAGCCGACATATGTAGATATTTTCCTTGTATGAATTTATGACTATATATCTTCTATTTGCTTTAAAACATTTTATGTGCAAAGATACAATGAAAATCTCTGTTCCAATATGAAATCTTTCTAGAGTTCAAAACTCAAACAAGAGAAAAGTAATAAGCGTTTCCATTGTCATTGATTTAAGAACTTCAACAATCCTCATAGTAATAAATGTAGTTTATGCCAAAACACGCCTACAGGAGAAGCAACAAACAAATGAGTAAATTTTTGTGGATATTATTTTCAAAACTATAGTTACTACTAACTTTTCTACTGTGTCAAACTATTATTAATAATTACAATACAAAGAAGTATTTTTTAATTCTACAATAAATAAAATTATTAAACTTTAAAAAAATAACAATTGACTTCATACACAAAAGAGAATAAAATAATTTTCACATCCTTATTATTATTTTTCCTAAGAATTTGTGTACTGAAAACTTAAAAACCCGGATATTATGTCGAAATTATTTTATTTTTTTATGTATTTGAAGCGGATTTTTACTTTTTCTAAGTTTATAACTTCAAGATAACTATGTTGTTTATATAGATACATTGAAAACTTTATCCCCTATTTTTCAACCCATAGGAGTAATTTTTTCTTGAAATTTATATGGGTTGAAGTATAATCTATTTATTAAAAGAAGAGTCTTTAAAATCAGTTCAGCCTTTCTAATAATTCGGTGAGAAATAAAATATTACGCGTCGAATATAGAAATTTCTTTATGAAACTCGGTTAAATCGTTTAGAAACCTAATTTAAAATACCTGTCATACTTTTTGAGTTGACCTGGCTTCTAGTACGATATATAGGTTTAAATTGGATGTTAAACAAAATTCATACACATTTACTATAGCGTTTTATGTAATAAAAATATGTATCGTTTCAAAATTAATTAAAAATTATAATATATTTCGTTGCCTAACCAACTTTCCGCAGAGTTTAGTCTTATAACGTGGTAGAGCCATGCAGAGACGCTTTTGCTGTCGATGAATGGGATTTCCTGATAACCGGTATCCGTTAATGCCGGGCCTTACAGAATACAATCGTGACGTTTTTAGTTTTTTTGTAAGAATATGTAAAAAACGAGCAGTTCACCTGATAGTAAGTGAATGTTGGCCTATAGATATTTACGTATATTCTCTATTAAGAATGAAAATGCAGATGTCACCCTGAGGACTGAGATGGAATGCTCGTTTCCAGTAAAAATCTCCGGTTCTCTGCACTCACCATACGAAATACAGCAGTATTAAGCTGCTATTTTACGCTGGTATTCTGTGAGAGCATGGTCCTACCCCGATTGAGTCTATCCATTCGTGGTACAACCATACAATAGCTGCAGCGTGGCTCCAAATGTGTGTGGTACTTATCATATAATGAAATAGTAATTCGAAACAAAATTAAATTTCTAAGTTACTGTTTGCAAAACTGACCATATAACTTTCTAACATGTCATCATCTGTATACTGAAATAATTTATTTTTATTCGTGTGTCTTTGATAAATTGAAACCTTTATAAACCTGAAATTTGTTTTGCGTAATGTATAAAAATATGACAGTAAAAATATAAAAGTTTCTTTTTCATTCGTAGTCTGTACTTGTCGTAGCAAAATAAAAGCAATTTGTAGCAAAATAAAGGCGCGTGCTCGGAATGGCAACAGAACATAATGACGTCCTAATGTGCTTTCTAAAACACGATAAATTGATTTTTTACGATTTGTACTAGGATATTATTACAAGCTATTGTATGTTTGACTTAGTTTTCATCTTTTATAATTCAACTTTCACTACACGTATTACATTTCATGCAATATAAAATAAATGTTACATTATAAAATCAAAGTCATTTAATCGATTCTAAAAACTATAATTATATTATATGTACATTTATATGATATACCTTATAAACAGTATATATATATATTCAGATTAATCCGATTTTTTCATTATTAGTTTATTTTGCTGCAGCATATCCCATACATATGCACTATATGAATTACGCTCCCATAAGTTTATCTCTGTTTAGCCTAATGGTTGACTGGTAGAGAATATCCACCATTTGTAATGATTTTATTTTTGTGCATTAAAGTTTAAATAAATAAATAAATAATGTATACTAATGAGTACATTTTGCTTAGTTAATTATTTTAACTTTATTAAACGTTTTATCATGTTTCAAAATGTTATAGGCAAGTTATGCAAAATCTTTAGATAGGCTACTTACAAGGCAAAATGCTCAGAGATATAGTATATACTTTTAAATACTAATAAATGTCACATATTACATAAATTTTAAATTTTAAATGCCATGATCGGATGATCTTTATACGGCTGAAAATATTTATTTTGAATCACAGCTAAGAACACTCTCAATCAAGTCACTTTTCAAACAATAAAAAACTAAACCTAAATCAGTTCATCAGTTTAAATGATGCAGACAGAAACACAGATACACACGTTATACATATAACACTCTCTTGCCGGCGGTTAAAAATATTAGACAATGCATATGTTTAAAGAGTAGTTGGGCATGAGGCTCCACTTTTTCGAGAGCGTTATGAAACAATAAGTCTTCATATGTCTTTAAAATATTCTTATTCAACCGAGCGCGTGGTAAATCAGCTTAAAACTGCAATTAAAATTTCGTTTCTGCTGGGGATCAAACCCTGTTACATGGCCTGGCTTTGGCTTTTAGTACTGTAAAATTAAGAGCGATTGCTTACACCTGACCTACAACAGCTCATTTGAGTATTCTATTTTATTTATTGTAATTTTTTTGTATGAATACTTTCCTCTGTATTGTAATTAGGTGTTTTTTTTTTGGGCACGCCACTATAGCGGCGAGGCTCTTTGAGGAGTGGCTTGAGACGCCACGGTGTCCTCACCTTCCGCCTGACGCAGGTCCTCACCGGACACGGCTCGGGCGGGAGGAACGCCAGGTGCTCCACTGCGAGGATCGACCGGAGGACACGTGGAGCACACCGTGAGGTGTGCCCTGCTTGGCGGAGCACCGCCGTACCGTAGCGGCGATAGGCGGCGGCGACTCGCGTCCGGCCCTGGTCGAAGCCATGGTCCGGAGCGAGACGGAATGGGATGCCGTCACCACCTTCTGCGAAGCGATGCTAGCGAAGGAGGTGGCGGGAGAAGGAAAGAGCAGCTTTCCTTCCCGGCTGCCGCGGAGACGCCCCGGGCGTGCTAGCGTGGCCCCTGACCACCGTAAGCGCGGACCTGTGGACGGCGAGCAATGGGTAGCTCGCCGTCCGTCCGTCTAACGACGACAGGCCGTGTCGACGGCGCGTTTTGTTCACGCGCGCCTCAAAGAGCTGCAGCAGCGTGAAGGCCTGCAAGGGCCGACATCGCCGGGGCTGCGGGCTGTTCTGAAAGAGATACGCGGCTCCGGAACGTAAGGGCACTGAAGGAACACGGATGGTTTTAGTCAGTAAAGTTCGACACTCCCTTCCGCTCCACCCACAGCGAAAAGTCATTAGATGATTTTCCATCCGCAAAAAAAAAAAAGAAAAAAAAGGTGTTTTTATTCATTTTTTCATTTTCATTTTTTCAATTACGACTAATAAATATGTTACTATAACCTCCCCAGAGCGTCAGTGCTTCACATCACGCAATATGTTTATTTACGCGTGTTTTATGGACTTTTTGATTGTCCCATGAGAAAACATTTAAATCAAGTGTACACTCCTGCATCTTGTAAAGGGATATTTGTACCCAGTTCTAGCTATCAATAAATCGAATACTTCTAAGTTCAACCAAATGTAATCGGCTGCAGCTATTAGATACTGAAATCAATATTCGGCTTTAAATCATTACTAAAACAATCTATTAGAATCGTTTAGAAATAAAGCCATGAGATTCCACGGGATTATGTGGACTACTATATAATCTAGAGGGTTTCGAAGAGGCGACAGAAGGCAACTGAAACAAATAAAACATCATCGTCCTGATAACACATCTAAGTATTAAAAATTATGGTTGCTAACCTACCGCCCCTATGAAGCAATATTAGGTGATTTAATTTTTAGACTTTTAATAGGCTGTTATCAATGAATGTAAAAATGAGAAACAAAAAAAATTGTAACAAATAACATAATCGTTTTTGTTTTATATTTATTTTAAAATTAATATTTCTATATGCATATTGTGACCTTTATGATAGATTTATTTTTATTAATCATAATAAGAGAATATAAAACGAAAAATAAAGTAGAATTCGTTGTAGTACATATGAAAAATATAAATGTGAAATTCCCTATAAAGTGACGCTCCATCTTTCACAATAAATACATAAGAAGTGGATACTTGCGGTGTAACATGTAAGAGGTAACACCAACCCAGACGCATTCCTAGGCAGAAAAATAAATATATTTTTCTATATAATAGTAAATTATCTCCTTTTCGCCAACTTGTTATGGCGATTAGGAAAAATCCTCCGTGGTAAGCAACAAAATCGAGGATTTTAGAGCCACGCAACCGATATGAAATATAATCAATCTATCTTCAATTTATACCATAAAACTCTAACACGTGGACTTCTGTACATTGAAAATTGTTTTAAAGGAGTCAGTCGTTTTGGGCCACTAGAAATTTTAACGACCTTAATGGTATATAACAAAAAAAGTTACCAATTTATTATAATAAATGGCCTATACATTTTATGAATATCTAAACGGAATCAAGAAATCTAAAAAATGAGTGGTTTTGATATTCCGTGTTCAAGTTAATGTAACATGGGGAAAATGTGTAATGAATCATTTTGCAGTTTCTATTAAAAATGTATTTTTTACCAAGATAACTTATTATATACATATTATATTTGTACTTATTTGTATATTATATATTTATTACTAAAAAGGGATACCACTGAGATTTTTATCCTATTTCTAAAAGTTAGCTTATATCATATAACATGGTTCAAAGACACCGTGGAACGAAACGCTATTTTGTCATTGACTTCCGTGCTGGTAAAACCGACGGCCATATTATCATAATATTGGGTATTACTTACGGCATTGACATTCGTCAGGCTGTTGTTTTTGTACTTACTTACTTATCTGGAAGATCAGCATACACTGAAAACAATTAAATAATATTTGTGGATTTCAACGCACTGTGAGAAGACAATAACTAGCCGAGACAGAGCAGATGCGCCAACTTTTATATTTGTGGATTTCTGAAGAGGTGAGTATCTTATCTTATGGAATGCGAAGAATTCAACTGTACAAAACCTACAATTGATTTAGAAGTTTCAAACTTTTATGAAATATATCTTATTTTGTCACTCCCAAGTTCTAGTCCAAAATATTACTACTACTACTGTTGGATTATATTATAGGTTAGCCAAATATTCCACATTATGTATTTAATTCACAATGACATTCGAAATGAAACTGACGAGTTTAATTAAAAGTATATGTGAGTGTATATAAGTTTAATTTTGCTCCTAGAATTTTGGAAAATCTATAATTTATGTTGAATTACCTAAAACATATGACAAACACAATTTTATTAGTATGTTAAAAGTGTCAAAGTATTGAAGTGTTATTGGTAAAATCTAATTTAATTAATAGAGAAAATAAAATCACACAAAATATACACAAATCTATGAAAAGTGTCTGTCAGAGTAACTATATCCACAACTGTTACATCCTATCAAAAGCCCATTGCTGAACATAGACCTTCCTCAGATTTCAAAGGAGGATACTTGCTATAGTTGCCATGCTTAGTAGACGAGTCGGCAACCACCGTTTTTTTATTGGTAGTTGTTAATAGAAGATGTTGTTAAATTCAGAAGGAATGTACACATTCCTTCTGAATTTAATATTTATAGATATAGATACAAAATAAATGGATGTTATTAGGAATACATATTAGTGTTAATATTTAATTAAATACATCTATTATTTATGTTTATTATATTTAAACTCCATCAGGAAGCAAGAATTTTGTTTACATTATTTTATGTTATTTTGTTGATTGTAGGTAATGTACATTCTTTCTGAATTTAATATTTTTTATTTCTTTATTTTTATTGCATTCCTAATTTTTTCAGTTACATCTACTTGATGCAGTTTGTTGTAACTGCCTAAGAATATTGCAAGAAAATATTGAAACTGCTCATTCCATTAGAAGATTTGCATTCATGTGATCTTCAATTTTAAGAGCTCATTTTAAGAACTCAGCAGAAAGAGATATTATTTTGCAGTGGATACCATCACACCAGGTAACTTACTATTTTAACTGCCTAAAATAGGTTGCCCGGAGGAGTTGGCATAATCGCTTTACACAGATTGATGTTTGTAGTATCATACACCTCGCACTACAAACAATTTGGCTATTCACCACCAGGTTATTTAACTTTACAGCCTATCAAAAGTCTACTGCTGAACATAGACCTCCCCACTTTTGCCTTATAGGGGAGATATTCGATAACCACAGTTTTTTTTTCTTTAGTTGCTCTTCTTACTTACCCCATATTTGTCTGCCTTTGTACTTAATACACAAGTAATATTTTTACCCTATGAAATTAGTGTAAATGTAAAACGTCTAGGAACTTGTACTTAGTCAAATAATGTTATAATTCTAAAATAACTACTTCACTTGTTTACTTTTCTGATTTGATGTATTTATTTTTACCTTAGTGGAATCTGGTTTACTACAGTATTATGAAGGGAGACGAGTACTATTTATATATAATTTAAGAGACATTAAGACTGTTTATTAGTAATAAAGATAATAAATAAAATATTAATAAATATCATTATTTAGGTGGAAGACACTGTAAAACTATAGTCTGTTCGGTTAGTTGATGAAAAAAACACTCTTTCAGGTGGATCATTTAGAATGAGTCTGCAATCTTGTCGGCCGAGAGCTTCTACAACTGTATGGAGACACAAATGATAACAGGGATATGGAATTACAATTCATGAATATTGAAGACATCAGTAACATCCAATAAACACCCTTATGCCTGTAACTGTAACTCCTGCCATTTCCAGAGCGGCATCAACAATTACTATAATATGCAGACCTTTTCTATCAAAAGGTTTAAATTATTTTCAAGCAAAATTGTCTAGTAAGGTTATTATACTACTAGAGTAAATGACTGATAATAACCCCTGGGAATGAGGTGATCATACCATGCTGTTTCTAAATGTTTTCAAAACAATTGTATAAAAATTATATTGTAAAATGTGCTTTTTAAAAAAGTCTCGCTGGTTTTCTGTTGATTCTTCCCAGGACAGAGGTTGTTTTATGAACCAGTGGTAAAAGTAAAAATGACTTTTAATAAGTATTATGTATTCTAATCTATATTGAATAAAATGATTCCACTCTGTGTGGGTTATAAGCGTGCTGCTTCTACTCCTGACACTGTATTTTTAAGTTATGTAATCATTTATCTAGATTCTTAATACCTAAATAAAAAGAACTACTAACCTAAAAGAGAGATTGCTGATTGATAACTCATTATATGTGCCACTGTGTGCCTGTATTTGTGAATACCACTTAAATGAACCTCACAATGATTGGAATAATATACATTAGTAATGATGCATATTTATATAGTAATATAAATATGCATCATTACATTAGGTAGTTTTTGCCAGTTGCTACGCTTGTGGCAACCAAAGCTTTTGTGGTATTCTATAGGAGATGTTGCTGCTCATCTTCTGGTATCTTTATTTTACTCTGTTACGACTTTTACGACACCATACGGGACGAAACGCGATAGCAGTTGACGGAAGTATATACAATATTTTACATTATATATTTAATTTAGGGAAGACCTATGTTCAGCAGCGAATTGTTGTAATGATGACGAATAATAATCAATAAAACTTGTAATTATTGTTGCTTACTTGACCTGTTTACTATGTGCCTTATTATAAATAAAGCGCCTAATTTATAAATAAACGCCGAGCAAGTTGAATAGATGCTCTGGTACCTTTTTTATCTCTTTCAATTGACAATTTCCTTTTGTTTTTTTTTAGAATAAGTGTGACAAACGAGCGCACGGTCCACCTGATGGTAAGTAGATGCTGTGGCTCAGACATCTACATTTATCCTCGTTTAAGAATCAAAATGCAGATGCATTGTCACCCTGAGGACTAAGATGGAGTGCTTGTTTCCAGCAAAAGGACTCGGTTCTCACACTCACCATACGAAACACAGGAGCATTAAGCTACTATATTACGCTGGTAGCGTTTTTCCGAGAGTGTCCTCCGGTCGAGCCGTATCCACACAACTAGTTTAAAACTTCTTCATCATTACAGCCTATTCTTAGGTTTGTTCAGCAGGACAAGTCCACTGCTGAACATAGGCTCCCCAAGGAATTATACAAAGCACGGTCCTGAGCCACCTGCATCCATAGACTTTTGAATATCTTACCAGGTCGTCATCTAACCAGAGGGTAGCCGTCCCACATTGAGCTTACCGGTGCGAGACTGCTACTCGAGAATTTTACATTTTAGCTTTAATTGCAGTTGGATGTAAACATGCTAATCAATGAACACATTAAAAGAATGTCCTGGCACTGCACTCGCGGCCTGTGAATCTTATAATAGACTGCTTTAAGAATATGATAATTTTACAATAATAAACAATAAAAATGCAATACAGTGTTTCTTTTTATCCTAACACAAATAGTTCAAAACACCTTACATGCTATTTATTTTTCGTGGTTAATATCAAAATCGGATATGTTACTATCCAGTCATTTTGGTTTTAATGGTGCTGAATGTAAACATGTTATTCAATCAATACAAATTAATAATAATGTCCTGACACTGCACCTGGTGGCATGTGTCACTTTTAATACTGCTTTAAGAATGTGATGATTTTACAATAACAAATACAGTGACAATACAGAGTTTTTTTATCCCACACGACCAGTTCAAAACATCTTACGTGCTATTTATTTTCTCAATCGCTGTAGAGGTAAACTCGCTAAACACCCTTAATAGTTCACTGTTGGACGCACATGCACCTAAAACCGTGTTACTGGTTGCAAATGATATTAGATAAATAAGTACATGTGCTTGTTTCAATATTCATTAACTTTTTTCAGGTGGGTTGCTTAGAATAAAATGTATGTCTTGTAGGCTGAAATTCCTGTAAGTAAGCAGAGACAAAAAGTATATGGATATTGAAGACAACAGTCTTATATCACATAAAAATATCCTTATGATTCCTAACAATTTCATAAATGGACATGTTATTATCAAGTTATTTTAAAAATCTTTGGAATGATAATGACTGACAATAATAAATACAATTAAATTATACATGTGTTTTGTAATCCTTACACAACTAGTTTAAAATATCTCTTCATATTTATCAACATAAATAAACATGATATTACCTAGTCATTTTGGCTTTAATGGTGTTTGGGGTATAATAACTAATCAGTTAATATATTTTAAGCAAAGTTTACACACTGCACCTTTACTAACCAACAAAGATATATCAAAATAAAGTCTTAACACTGCGCCTGTCTGTCTGTTCCACTATTAATAGACTACTTTTGAAATGATTACAGTAATAAATACAGTGGTATTTTACTTTGTGTTTTTATCCTTTTACAACCAGATTAAAACATCTTTCTTACTATATAGCATGTAAAGGTAATATTATAAATGAACATATTATCTTTTATTCATTTTGGCTTTAATCATATTTATTTAATTACTGTAATGGTGTTTGTGATGTATATCACTAATCAATCAATACATGTAAAAAATAGCTCCACACCATGTTTCTTGGTCAGTGTACTATTTTTGCCGGAACTACTAAAAGGATTTTCCATCAGTCTAAAAGTACCTATAAATGCTGAATGTACCTGCAACTTTGTTTTATGCTATTAATTATTTAGCTGTCCTATTCTATTCTATATACACTATTCTAACTCACAATACTAATAGAAAACAACTTTTAGTTTAGGCTCAGAAGGGCTAGAACCCAGAGCCGTAAAGCCAGATTTAAAAAATAGCGTTTAGTTTCTTTTAGGTTATTGTGATATTCATATTTTAATTTCTCTGAATTCCTTTAGATGCGATAAAATAATATTAAAATCTATAGATTATAGGAATAAATCGACATACATTTTATTAAGTATCCCTATAATTTGTAGTGGGCCCATTCTCCATACAAAAAGAAATTGTCTCCTTTAAATTGGCAAAGCGATTTTTTTTCGGAAACGTTGTCTGTCTGTCTGTCTGAACACGCATCACGCAAAAACCTGTGAACCGATTTGGATAGGACTTTCACTATCATGTTGCATAGAGATCGAGCCGTTGCGTTGGAGTAATCATAATTTATCACGCCATCTATAATAAAAACTGGACAGTAGGCATATATCTCCCTTTTGCAGCTACAAAAGGTTTAAGTAGAGAGTACGACGAGTAGACGAGTACGAGAGGGCCGAGTTAGGCTCGGCTGCCTTTTTAGGGGCTGTGCGTTTGCGCGTTTTGCCCTGAACGGTGGCTTCGCCTTCGGGCTGGCGACACGCGTGTTCGTCTCCATGTCGGAGCCTGATTCGGCATCCGAGAAGACCGGAGAGGGGCCCAGACATCGCGGAAGGCGCGGAGACGCGGCGTCGTATACTATGCCGTATACGTCGTATACACGGAAGTGGTAGGTCCGGTGCTCTGTGACAAAGAGTCGTCGATCCACACGGTCGGATGATCGGTAGGAGTCAAGTGTTTAAGTTTTAAGTACGTAAGAGTTTTTATTATATTTGTTGAATCGTAGTTATTTGTGTCGTATTAGTAGCTCTGGGGCTAAGCGCTGCTGTAAATTGCCTGTGTTCAATCCCGGCGGCACCATTGAAATTGTTAATTGCAATTTTAAGTGCTGATTTAGCACGTGCTCGGCGGCGAAGGAAAACATCGAGGAAACCTGCATGTCTGAGGAATATGAAAAAACATTTCGAAGACATGTGAAGTTAGCCACCAAAAATTGCAGCAGGCGGACATTTCCTTGCCTTAAACCCTCTCAGAAATAAGAGGAGGCCTGTGCCCAGCAGTGGACATATATAGGCTGTTACTTTACTTTACTTTTGTATCGTATACATATGCAATTTTCGTATTCGTTTCAGATGCAGAAGGGTACCTAATCCTGAGAAAATATCATGTGTAGGCACGAAAACGTAAAACATCTTTGTACCTAGATATAATGTTCAAGTGATCGTCAGTCATTTTGAGTTAGTCATAGTGTACACTCACCTTGCAATGTACTTGAAGATGCTTAACACCGCGCCCGCGACATGACTCTCAATGATGCGCAATTTTTATATTTTTATATTTTTCAGGATGGTTAGTCTGACATTAAAAGAAAACATGAACCCAAGAATGTATTTACATAACACTCAAGAAAGCACCACTTTTATTTAATTTAAATTGTTTGATTTAATTTTATAATAGTGTTCCTAAATATAAGTTCCTGTATACATGTTTTCCTCGCCAATAATGTTTTCATAAAAACAGCGTTTTAATGTAATAAATAATTTTTAAATTCACTAAAATATTCAGAACGGCGACGGGGAGCAGCGTTAAAAGTATGAGACGTCTGATACTGCCATCTTCCATCCACCACCCAACCATAACGTCCTCCCTGCAACGGGAGAGGCTCACGTCCAGCAGTGAAATGTTACGGACTGATGATGAATGAAGATGAACAAAGTTAGGATTGATTTAATACGTATGCTACTTCTACTTTAACACATTGAAGTTAACAAACCAGACGCAGATACACTTTTGACCCATCTCATTAATATGCTAAACATATTACAAAGGTTTATAATCTACAAATAATTATGTCCCTTTCATATAAAATTTAATCAAAAATTGTGTTGATAAAATATGATAATGCACAATAGCGGTAAAATAATTTGAAGGCCCCTAAATACTAAATTCATTAATATTCAGCATAAAATATTCACGGCCTGTAATATAAGTTCAAACTAAATCTACTGGTATCAAAAGAAGAAACAAACATAAAACATGAACAATAGGTAACCCTTACGTATTAGAAACCCTAAGAATCCCACTCAGTTTCGTGGAACAAAAAGGTTTTACGAAAATCATAAATTATTAAAGGGTGATGTAAATATTTATGTACTTAGTGAAATAAAAGCCTTTACTATAATTAATTTGGAGAGCCTTTAAAAATAATTAGAAAAACTTGAGTTTATACAGATATTTTGTTTAATTTAGGCTCATAAAGAAGAAAATAACAAGAATTAAACTGAAAATAGAACCAGTAAGTAAAAGACAATTATGACCTAATATTTAATTTTGACTATGTAAATATCTAATACTTTCTATTGTTTTAATAGCTGCTTTTATAACTAATTTAATTTTTCATATCGAATATTCCTAAGCGAATAAAGATACCTAATGTATGGTTTGTAAGGCCACACACTTTCAAAGAGTTGTAGTTAATGAGTACGTCAAAAGGAAATGATCACCAAAGTTAAACGTTTAATAAAAGTAAAATAGTTATAAAGTTAGAGTGGCAAATCTTTCCTTGAGTAGATGGTGTTAAGAAGGACGATTGTTGACGTACTGTCGATTGTGAGATTGCAATTAATTAAGTAAATTTAAATACACGCGACGGGCGACTAAAACCATATATAATAACCATAGCTATAACCATACATATTGGCTACCCGAAAAGCAAAGAAACGAAAGTGAACTCTCAAGGAAAAGATATGCCAGACAAAGCAAAGAATTATAGTAAGTTATGTTTCCTGATGATCCACACCAGACATCCCAGTACAGCAGCTCCAAACAAGGTGTAGCAAATAATATATTGGTGGATATCATGACTTGAAATAGGTGACGGTAGTACTTGGTGTTCATGAAGATAGAGCAGTTTCTTCTCGATCTCCCGTGTGTCCGTTTGGATCATTTCGCGTCGACCGCTCTGTAAAGAGTTGTAGTAGGTCAAGTCGACGATATTCTTCACCGACGAGTTTAGTGTAGGGACCTCGTACTCGTATCCATGAGGATTTCCCCACGAAAAAAAAAAAGGGACCTCGTACTGGCGCTGCATCTGCATGTTAGTGTTGTACTCGTGCAAATAAATAGTTGTATCTTTGGATTGTAAAATACAACCTTGCGCTATAGTTATAATGCTAGACGTCGTCATAGTGTGTGACGTAATATCGGTATCACATATTGTGCACAAAGTGCAAACTCCCCATCAAATTGCCAGCCAGCTGTTTGGCGAGTGTAACGCGATCCACGCGTCATCACAAGTCGTCTTTCTGACGTCACAAGGAGGTTTTACACCGTGACTTAGTAACAACGCCTCGCGAGGTGCGTTTTTGTTGTGCAGGTTGAATACTAGCAAATTCTTGTAGCAGATGCAGCGGCGCTTCTTTAGTTGAATGCACATTTTAATGTCATTTTCAGTTATTGAGATGTTGATCTTTCTGGAAATTCACAGCGATTTATTGTGATTGCACTAGCACTGTATTAGTTTCTGTTTCAGTTTTCATAGGCAGTGGGATAGCTCTGTAGATTAAAAATTCGTCGTCCGATATAAGCGGCACGTGAACTTTAAATAAAAAGTAGTTAGACGTCACTCGAGCCTTTACGTAGAGTAGTTTGTAGATATCTTTGATATCCTCCCTTGGGTGATTCACAGGTATATTTAGCGATTTCGGTAGTCTTCCAGAAATCATGTTTAGTTGCTTCATCAGTTCGACTGGAGAAAGTGAACGTCCATGTGACGACGTTAAGAGAGTCAAATAGCATCTCTTGCATAGTGCGCATATTATTTAGGAGTAAGTATGTGGCAAATAGGAGTTAAAGAAAGCAGTGGCCATCATTATCTCTACAGCTGATTCAACCTTGGGAATTGGCATTGGTTTGATTTACAAACCCGTCGATCATGCTGAGTTGTTTGTTGATATTGTCTTCAGTTTTCCTCAGAACCTGATTTTCCAGCTCCGCGACAGAAGTTTGATTTTTCACTAGTTCAAGTAAGTAGTTCTCGTTGTTTTGTATGGATTCAATTTCCCTCTGATATTTCTCCGCAAACTGTTGGTCTAGGATACCAAACAAACTGTTGGCAACGTTTCCGATACCGTTGATTAAGCCTTGTTTCTTTCTCGCTGTTAAATGTTTGAGAGGAGCCAGCAGGATACTTTTGTAGTAGTTAGGTAGCTCCATTTCATGTGATACTTGTTCTAAAGTAGCTTTACAGTATCTCGAATCCGTACTTTTGTAGATAAGCTTCAATTCGTTGTATATTGCTCCAATAGTTAGTTAGGTTATAATACAGAAGTAAGGTCCAATCGTCGTGTATAATTTGCATTTCGCCAAGTGTGTCGTAATAAATGGGCCGGTTGTGTTCGATGCTTGTAATCCGAGCGCTTGATGACACACCTCCATATGTTTGAGTTATCAACATAAACATTGCTACGAACATTGCAAACAATGTTGAAAAAGTTTTCATGCCCGTGTTGTTTCTTTTTTTCTCGTTTAGTTTTAAGTTCTTGCTCGTTTTCCTTTTCGGATTTTTTATATACCAGTGGGAGCGGTGACAGTTTAATTATGGGGCGCTTGATTTCACCGGCTTGCGTTTTTACAGTAGTAACGCGCACTAAGCCGTCGGAACAAGGACAATATCTCCCCTTTCAATGTTCTTACTGGGCTTGTTCCCTTTGCAGCGGCTTTGAAGTTGAGTTAGGTATTCGTTAGACCAACTTTTCCAAAATTGTTGTAGCATGTTTTCAGTGAGTTGCCAGCGACAACGCAAGTCTAGTGTTCTGACGTCACTGTAATTGGAGAGCAGGAGTGACAAAGTTGGTCCGTCGGTGAGGAAGTGGCCCGGTGTTAGATAGTTGCAGAATTCCTCGGGATCCTCGGTAATAGAACACAAGTGTCGCGAGTTCATGCATGCTTCTATTTGGGCCATCAGCGTTGATAACTCCTCATAAGTGAGCTTTTGATCTCCCAAAACACTGCGAAGGTGGTATTTGAGTGATTTTACAGCCGCCTCCCAGAGGCCACCTGCTGTTGGCCACGCGGGGTCGTTGAAGTGCCACTTCACTTCTAGTTTGCTGATCTCGTTGAAGAACTCTGGTGATAGAAGTTGCTTAAATTCTTCAAACTCCCTGCGCAACACTTTCGCAGTCCCGATGAAGTTAGTGCTGCAGTCGGAGTATACATGTTTGGGGGTGCCGTGGCCTGCGCACATACGTTGAAATGCGGCTATAAAAGTTTCGGTGGTTAGGTCCGATACAAGTTCGATACGTACGGCCTTTGTTGCCATACATACGAAGATGGCTATATAGCCCTTCGAAGGTTTGACCTCTCCCTTTGTTAAGTTTGATCTCCACATGCCCAGAGAAGTCAACTCCGATATGCGTAAACGGTCGGAACGGAGTGGTTCTCTGCTGTGGTAAGTCGCTCATAAGTTGATCATTTTCAGTCGGCTTGTAACGATGACACCTGACGCAGTAACGTAGCTTGTCTTTGAACGCTCGGTTCCCGCCAACAATCCAATAGCACTGCCGTATATATGATAAAGTTAATAGGGCGCCGCCATGCAGTGTGGTCAAATGCGCTTGTTCTATAAGAAGTTGTGTATAGCGCCCATTGCGAGATAAGATGATTGGATGTTTCATCTCAATCGGTAAAGTCGAGTTGTTGAGGCGACCTCCTACTCGCATAATCCCTTTTTCATCCATATAAGGGTTAAGTTTGAATATGGCGGCCTTGCTGGACCTTTTTGTTTCTTTTGAAGTAGTTTGTATTCGTTTTCAAATTAATTCTGCTGCACATACTTTATTATAAGTTAATTGGCCGCGCGGAGGTCGGCTGCACTGAGGAAATCGGTGTCCACTTTCGCATTGTTGCGTAAGTTTGTCGCGAAGCGACGTACCCAGGCCATTATCCTTATCACACGTAACAGTGAGCTGCAATTACTTAATAATTTAATTATGAAGTTGTTGTCTTCTTTCGCTAGGGTTGTCTCCGTCACATTTTTAATTTCAGCGATGGTAGTGTTGTAGCAGGCTAAGTTTCTTGGGATCTCCTGTTGGTTAAATTTCCTTAGAAAATCAGGACCTTTCCACCAAAGGTTGAAGTTGATTAGCTTGTACGGGTGGAGACCTCGGGAGGCACAGTCTGCAGGGTTGACCTCCGATTTTATATAGTCCCAGTTTGCAGCGGGGATGACTTGTGTTATGTCATAGATACTATTTACTTTATGTTATAAGTCCTGTATAATTTATATTATTTATTTACTAAATTACTTTCTTAGAAGCCAAACTAATGTTATGTCATAGGATACTATTTACTTTATGTTATAATACCTGTTTATTTTATATTGTTT
The DNA here is from genome assembly GCA_029286625.1 of Parnassius orleans. Lineage (NCBI taxonomy): Eukaryota > Metazoa > Arthropoda > Insecta > Lepidoptera > Papilionidae > Parnassius > Parnassius orleans. The sequence goes on from JAGSMP010000872.1 coordinate 282,896, forward strand.
ATTTACTTAAAAGCTAATAAAATCCCATCACTACTGGCTGAAGGGGTTCGTGGTGTATCACGCTGTACTTGCTCGACAGTTTCAAGAGGCTCTCGAACAAAAGTCGCTCCCGAGCCTCATCACTACTGGGATCACTCATTTGGTTCCTAAAGACCATAATTCCACAGACCCGAGCAAATACCGCCCCATTACGGGTTTACCCACCATATATAAGACACTAAAATCCATTTTAAGTACGCGAATCATTCGTCACCTGATTTAAATCAGGTGATGTCGCGCTCAAATGGATGAAGGTGGTCGGAACCAAGGAACTACTCCTCATTGACGCAGTCATTGGCAAAGTGGTTAAACGCAACCGTCGGAACTTCTCCGCCGCCTGGATAGACTATAAAAAGGCATTCGACTCGGTGCCCCATACATGGCTAAAGAGTGTCCTCGAGCTGTACAAGATTGACTGTACAGTTAGAGACTTCCTCGGGTAGTGTATGGGGCAATGGAGTACAATCCTTTGACATTTAGGTGAGCGGATGACGGAAGCGGAAAGCCACATAAGGATAAAAAGGGGTATCTTCCAGGGCGATTGTTTGAGTACAATCTGGTTTTGACTCTCCCTGAACCCTCACAGTACCTTACTGGAGGACTCCGGGAGGGGATTTCAGCTTCGGAAAGGAGGTACAAAAGTGACCCAACTTTTCTATATGGATGATCTCAAATTGTTCGCCTCCAGTCGCTCCCATCTTATGGAATTGCTAAACATCACTTGTGATTTTAGTAATTCTATTAGAATCGAGCTGGGGACGGATAAGTGTGCGGACCTCCATGTTCAAAGAGGAAGGGTTGCTAACTCTGATGGCATAGACTTATCTACGCCCATCAACATAAGGACCCTTTCTGAGGCTGAAACATACCGATACCTGGGTATGTCACAGCACATCGGTATCGATGAGGCGGGTATGAAGCAGTCAGTTTGCGATATGTTTTATGCACGCTTGACCAAAGTGCTTAACAGCCTTTTGTCCGGTGTGAATAAGAACGACGAAAGAAGACGAGAACCTTGTGAAAGCCGAAACAGATAAGCGAACAAAATATCTGGACCTGGCTCACGAGGTGACCGACATGTGGGGTGGACTGCCGACCGAAATTATATCTGTAGTCGTTTCTGCGAACGGGTTAATCCCAGTCAGCCTGTCGGGTCATCTGAGGCGACTGGGACTCCGTGACGGACCGCTCCAAGCTCAAATGCAGAATACCGCCCGCATCGTCCGCCGGTTTCTTTCCCTTTCCCCCTAACCCTCGGTCGTTTGGTCTACCCTGCCGAGGGTTTCCATCTGGTTGGGTTTTTATTTATTTATGTATTATTTATTTATTTATGTTAGTATATTAAATATATATTTATGTTTATTTATTATTTCCTTTAAAATATTTATTCAGCCCAACAAGATGAGAATACTATATAATAATCCAAGATACAAATAAGCCTATGAGTCGAACTCATCTACCGTTTACACACTATGCAATAACGCAAACACACCACAACAAATTACGAAACTATGTAGCTTTTGTAAAAATATTGGGCATAATATTACAAAATGCCGTAAAAGAGCTTACAATAACAATTCAAGAAATAATCAAGCCCAACGGGCACTTCCTGCGCCTCCTATCTCAGTTAACCATTTAAACTACCAAGCGACTAACGAGAAGAGCAACTCGTTGGAAATCGCTTCAGTATACTGCTCACCGATCCCGACTCTAATTCTAGCAAATAGAATCCTATTTCCCTAAGGCGTCCTCAACCGCCAAACCATCGAGATCACACTACACAAACAAACTATGTACCTTCCAAATCACCGCTTAAGTGTCAGACACAATTGAAAAATGCGTCTACACAAACTAGCGACTTAGTTACTACACATCACTCAGTACTCACCAATTCTAGTTCTTAAACGGAAACTTACAAACAGGGTAGCCATCCCCAAGCCCTTAGTTTTCCAAAGCTTATTATTCTTTCTACATCCACTAACTCTATTTTTACTATTTCTACTACATCCACTGGCTCTTTCAAGACCACTGCACCCACTATATCCACTGATTCTTTCAAGACCACTGCACCTACTATATCCACTAATTCTTTGAAGACCACTGCACCTACTATATCCACTGATTCCATCAAGACCACTGCACCTACTACATCTACTTCTTCCACTGTTTCCAATAAACCACGCTTGAAATCAAAACCTAAAACTAAAAAGCCTAATCAAAACTTCCTAAATCCAAATCTAATACAAAATTGCCATATCCGCCTTAAATGATGTACCACCCGATAACCTCTTACACTGCACTTTTCATAGAAGGCAAACCAGTCACATTTCATAGACACTTGAGCAGGATCTCGGTTAAGGATAAAATAGGTTCTTCACCCTTAAATAAATTAAACATCGTAATCGTAAGCATTTCCGGTAGCCAAAATTCTATTATAACCTCAGGCATCACCGACATATCTCTAGATTATTTACCTAAATCGTTTCCATGTCGCCTCCTTAACATTAAAGCAGACGGTATACTAGTAACGATTTTATGATAAAGAATTGCATTTAATTGCAACATTGCAACATTTACATTCAATCCAAAACTATGAGAATACGTTAAAGATTTATTTTATTATTTGAACGAAAATCTTCAAAATATAATCTACTCTAATAACCAATTTCTAGCCGCCGCTCTAAGAGTGTAATTATGTAGAACAAGCAATATAAATTCCGGGACAGCAATAGTTGAAAAACAAATAATAGATAACGGTATCGTTATTCCCAATGCATTAGTCGAAGTCAAAAACAACTCATTTATTATCACTTGTATAAATATAAACAAATCCGACAAAGTAATTAGCATTCCAAACATCGAAGTTCTCCCTTACCAACCAAATCAACAAACAAACAACATTCATAACCACTTAATTAACAATCTTAATCACACATCCGACACCGATAGACAAAACCAAGTACTCACCCTTATTAGACGCAAACAAAAGAAGAGTCGAACTCATTAGATAAAATTGTTTCCAAATATCCCGACATATTTTTCATCGAAGGCGACTCACTTACATGTAGCAATCATACAAAACATCAAATACCTACTACTGACATTCCAATTGCACAAAACCTATCGCTTTCCTCAAGTACACGAACAAGAAGTAAAACACAAGTCCAAAATGTTAGACCAAGACATTATCAGACCTAGCTCATCTCCTTGGAGTAGCCCCATCTGGGTTGTTCCTAAAAAACTAGACGCATCTGGGAAACATAAATGGCGATTAGTTATTGATTACCGCAAGTTAAATGAAGTCACAGTAGGAGACAGTTATCCTCTTTCCAACATCACAGACATTCTAGACAAATTAGCTCATTCTCAATATTTTATGAATCAATATCGGTTTTCATCAGTTAGAAGAAGATCAAAAAGATATTCCTGAAACAGCTTTTACCACTTCATGCGGTCATTACAAATATAAAAAAATGCCATTTGGCCTGAAAAACGCGCCAGCGACGTTTCAGCGTGTAATGGATTCCGTTTTGTGTGGCTTACAAGGTGAAAAAGATGTTTCGTTTACCTCGACGACATAGTAGTATTTGCTTCTAGCCTTCAAGAACATGAATAAAAACTTGAAGAAGTGTTCTCTAGACTTAGAAAGTATGAACTAAAAATCCAACCAGACAAATTTGAATTTCTTAGACGCGAAGTTGCTTATCTTGGCCATATCATTTCCAAGGAAGGCGTTAAGCCGAATGCCGATAAAATATGGGCAGTTCAAGAATTCCCTATTCTTAAGTCGTGTAAAGATATAAAAGCATTTCTAGGTCTTACAGGATACTACCGTCGGTTTATTCCTAACTTCAGGAAACTTACTAAACCTTTAACTAGCCTTCTTAAAAAGGAGACTGCTTTCATATGGGGTGAAACCCTACAACAATCCTTCAATGAATGTAAACATCTTCTTACTAACTCTCCAATCTTACAATATCCTAAATTCACAGAGGAATTCATACTACCCACAAACGCTTCGATAAACGCCTTAGGTGCTGTGCTATCGCAAGGCGAAATAGGCAAGGACTTGCCTAAAGCATATGCATCTCGAACACTCAATAAAGCTGAAGCCAACTATTCCATTATCGAAAAGAGAGTTATTAGTTAGCTACCGTTTGGGCCCTCAAACATTTTTGACCCTATTTGTTTGGTAGGAAATTTAAAACTGTGACTGACCACAAACCGCTCACATGGCTTTTCTCGATAAAAGACCCCGGCAGTCGGTTAGTTCGTTGGCGACTTAAACTCGAAGAGTACGAATACGAAATAGTATATAAGGCAGGTAAAGAAAATACTAATGCAGACGTTCTCTCACGCCCACCAATTCTCCACACGAACATATATAATGCAACAAATAGCGACAAAAACACACATCTTGACTCAAACACTTCAGAAGACTATTTACAACTAAACTTTCAACACTACTTAGAAATCGACTCTCACACATTTAATACTCCATATCTCCACATTTCACCAGACTGCCTCTTAAACGAACGTCACAAAAACATTCTTATCCCAATCTCTTGTCAACTTTCCGATAAAAATACCCTTTTCAGCCAAGCAATTTCCACTTGCTCTCAAGTGGACCCATATTTAAATAAACCAAAAGCACTTTACGAAACCGATTTATTAGTTTCGAATAAGAAACAAAATATTATATTTGGCTGTTCGAGACCCACTCACTTCGATCCTTGGGATTCTGAGAGCTATTTTAAAATATTACTCGCTTGCCTACACAACCATAAATTAAAATCACTTTACATTCCAAATCTAAAAAACGAACCCACTTGTAAACTAGGAAACGAACAATTACACATCACAGCTTATTTAGCAGACATTTACGAATGCAAAATCACCATATGTGAAAATATAGTCAAAACTCCAGCTCCAAAAGAGACAGCAGCAATCCTGAAAACCTTCCATGATGATCCCCTATCAGGACATCGTGGCATTTTCGAAACAACACACAAAATACGATCTAAATATTTCTGGAAAGGAATGACAGAAACTATTAAAAATTATGTAGATAATTGCCAAATATATCAACGAAACAAAATTCAACGTGAAACATATAAAGCTCTCATGGTTATTACTTCTTTTTCTACTGAACCTTTTGAACGCGTAACTATTGACTGAGTTTCTTATTCAGACATAACTAATTACTTTAATAAATATATACTCACATTACAAGATGACTTAACTCGATTTGTTCAAGCATACCCCATTCAAGACAAACAAGCAACTACAGTAGCCAAATCTCTTTTAATTTTCTATCAACATTACTGTGTACCTAAACGTTTCCATTCCAATCAAGGTACAGAATTTCTAAATTGCGTGATCAAACAATTGATGAAATTACTAGGATCTAACCACACAGTTAGCATATCATCCGCAAACTAACTTTTCATTAGAACGATTCCACGCAACATTACGCGATCAATCCGAATGTACCACAAACGTTATCAATCTAATTGGGATCAAATTGTGCTATTTGCCGTTATGTGCCATAATACATCAATTAATCAGTCCACAAAATTTACACCTCATGAATTACTCTTTGGTTACAAACCGCGTTCTCTATATTCTTTAAAAGTAAAAGACGACTGCACAACTCATGACTACCTATTTAAACGAAAGACTCAAGGTATCACGGGACATAGCCCGCCAAAATGTAGAGTCAATGAAAGAAAAGGCAAAAGAGCGATACGACAGCAATATTGAATGAAAATGTAGCCAAATTTAACGTAGGAGATAAAGTTATGCTTAAAGTCCCTAATCCAAACAACTTAAATAGCTTATGGGACGGGCCTCATGTTATTGTTAGAATAGGTTTTAATGAAAATTATATTATACAAAATCTGGAAAAAAACAAATAGTGCATGCGAATTGCTTAAGACCATTGCATGACTTCATTCAATAATCATAACATTTTATTCTAAGACTAGATCATTCATATTTAATTAAATCTATTTCAGGGGGCTCGAATAATGGCACACCTAATAAAACCCTTAGTTTAATTGAAAATCTTTTATATCTTATAAAAACTCATACATTAATTCTACTATTTTTTTTTTTAATCATTTTATACAAAGTTTATCTATTTTCTAAGAATTATTATATAACTAAATTTCAATGAAGTCGAAACAATTAACTAGGTTTATTTTAATTTTCAGGTACTGCACAACTTTTGTTGATGGGGATACCACATAAATCCTATTCCTTCTAATTCTGACTCTATTTCGAAAACAATGGTGAAATATATCTGATGATTCCTGAAATTTATCGTATATAGTAATCTTGAAACTTTATTCCTAGCTCGCAAATCTATCAAACGACAAATAACTATCAATCTTTCATCACACATCCAAATTTACCTAACGTTATAACTACTACTTCATTTATAAAAATATACATAGACAGAATAGATTCTAGACTCGACGAACTTAATTCTTACAATGACAACAAGCGATCCAAACGCGAAATACTAGACGGCTTAGGTTCAATTTTGAAATGGATCATTGGTGTTCCAGACGCAAAAGATGCCAAACATTATAACGAATGTATTGAACAGTTAGAGAAATAGCAAATATCTACTAATGATATCTTAAAACAACAATTACAAATTATTAGGTCCTTACATATGAAATAAGCGTTGTGACCAATTTGATCTGAAATATCTCCTCTTTGGTTCATCATCATCATTATCATCATTACAGCCAAAAAATATATCCACTGCTGAATATAGGCCTCCCCCAAGGAATACCACAAAGCACGGTCCTGAGCCACCTGCATCAATCGACTTCCTGCATGTCTTACCAGGTCGCCACTCCATATAGTGGGAGTCACCCTACACTTCGCCTACAGGTACGAGGCTGCCACTCGAGAACCTATTTTCCCCATCGGTTGTCGGTTCTTCGAGCTATATGGCCGGCCCATTGCCACTTCAGCTTACTAATCCGTTGGGCTATGTCGGTTACTTTGGTTCTACTGCGGATATCCTCATTTCTAAGTTTATCACGCAGAGAAACTCCGAGCATAGCCCTCTTCATAGCTCGCTGAGCGACCTTGAGCGTCCTCATTTGGCCAGCAGTGAAGGACCACGTCTCAGATCCGTAAGCCATCACTGGCAACACGCTCTGGTTGTACAATCTAGTTTTCAGGTTTTGAGGTATACCTGACGAGAAGATGTGTCGTAATTTCCCGAACGCTGCCCAGCCGAGTTGAATCCGTCGATTGACCTCTCGGTCGAAGTTGGACTTACCTAGTCGGACTATTTGTCCCAGGTAAACATACTCGTCAACAACTTCGAGCTTAGTGCTCCCAACAACTACTGGCATAGATGTTACATGGACATTAAACATGATCTTTGTTTTGTCCATGTTCATCTTAAGACCTGTCCGTTGGGAGACACTATTGAGGTCATTGAGCATAGTGCTTAGGTCCTCCAGCGATTCAGCCATAAGGACTATATCGTAGCAAATCGAAGGTGAGTGATGTACTCGCCATTGATGTTAATACCATATCCTTTCCAGTCCAGTAGCTTGAAAACGTCTTCCAATGCAGCGGTGAAGAGTTTCGGGGATATAACGTCACCCTGTCTTACACCTCTCTGCAGTTGGATAGGTTTCGTACCCTGGTTTTGTACTCGGATAGCCATCGTAGCCCTACTGTACAAACACTTCAGCATTTCGATATACCGACCGTCAACTTGGCACCGCTGAAGGGACTGTAGCACCGCCCAAATTTCGACGGAATCAAAGGCTTTCTTATAGTCCACATACGCAATGCGTTGGCAGTTAGTACGTGCAGCTGTACGGTAGTAAGTAAGATCTCGAAGTTGTCGTTAGTTAAGTGGTTGCAGTTAAGTTGAGTTGAAGTTGATGGGCGAGAAATGTTGTTGTTACTCACGCCGTTAGTAGTTTCAGTAGTTGTTGGCTCATTTTTTTGTATAGTTGTGCAACAGAGTGTGGTGTCTCTTATTGCACTCTTTGCAAGTTTTGGTTGATGTGCACTTAGCATTTCTGTGGCTATACAGGCAGTTTTCGCATACATGTAATTTCGCAACTGTATTATTGCGTTGTATAGCATTCATGTCGATGAACTCGGGGCATTGCATCAACACGTGACCTCCTTTGCAGTTAGTGTATTGCCCAATAGTTGAAGTAGTAAAATAAGTTTTGTTGTAAGCTTTTTTAGTTTCGTAGAAATGTTTTTGTTGGCCTTGTTTTTATACGTTAAGTGTTTCTTTCTTTAAATTTTTCATGGTTTCGTATGCCATAAACTTTCTCTCAAGAAAAAAGAGAACGTCGTTTAAGTTAGGTAGCTCTCTGTGGTCTTGTTGTTCTCTCATGTAGTCCGCGTACGTTGAAGTATCCAATTTTTACGACATCATGGATGGATGATGGGTCCCAAGTGGATGTTTGATACCGATGTTTGGAAGCCCGTTCAGACATTCAGTTATGACGCCATGCATCTTTTTTAAGTTGTAGTTGTCGGGGTGTTGTATTACAGCCAAGTTGAGCATGGTGTTGACGAAAGATGTAAACTGAAGACGCCGATTGTCGTAGCGCTGGGTGAGTATCTCCCAGCATGAGTTATAGTGCTTAGCGCCGATGCTGAGATGCCGTACTAGTCGCTCAGTTTCTCCTCTCAACTTTGTGTTCAGATGTTACATCTTTTGTGCCTTGTTTATCGTAGGATTATTATGAATTGCCTCCATAAAAAGATCTTTGAAAAAAATCCATTGCATGTGGCTGCCCGAGAATTCAGGTACTTCTATTTTCGGCGCAGATTTTTCATAGTGATTATTCGACCAAATTTTGTGTTGCTGACGTCGTAGCTCATCGTATTTCTCCATAGTAATAAACAAGTTATAGTATTGAAGATTGAGCCTTTGAGTTTTGCTTCCAAACTTGTGCTAAATAATCCCTGTGAAGTAGTCGATGTTTTTATCTTAAATAGTTTATAATAATAATTTTGTGGCGCTATTCAAAGTCAATCCATTGATCTTCAAGGGATTGATTCGACTTAGTAAGTACCTCAGTTTTTCTACTGCCCGTTCTTCTTGTAGTTTGAGCAGAGAGATTTGATGTTATTGAAGCATTGTAGTTGAAGATGCAATATTTTTGTGATGTAGTTTTTCTTGGTACACTAAGTTTGTAGTAAAGTTAGTAAATGAAGTAGCTGACCCGTAGTTTACGGTGACGCTCGGTGACAGTCGTTTTGGGTTGACCCGATCCGCAACACAAGATAAGTTGTAGTTATATAGTTGTAATTATCCCGTAGTTCACGGCAATAAGTAAATTGAAGTAGGTTATCTCTTGGATTGTCCCGCAGTTTGTGGCGACAGGTGAGTTAGTTTAGTTAGCTCGTAGACTGACTTGTACTTATACAGTCGTGGCGAAACGCGCTGGTTGGTGCACGACCCGAAGGCAACAAATTTTTTCGCAGCCTCCTTGTATCCAATCTTCGAAAACCGAAACTTCAGTAAGCAGTACCAGCTTCGAATTTCTCCGTCTTGGAAATATCGTGGTGAGAGTAAGAGTGCAATTTCCCCTGAGCGATTAATTTTCTTCGTTAATTCTCATATAACAAGGTTTCAGCTGTATTGAGGTCATTTTAGTATTCACTATTCACACTGTTCTTTATAATATTGTATTGGAGTTTCCAGGACAATGCTAACAATAGTTTCGCATTATAGAATTGAATTGGACAATGAGCATCAAAATCACGTTGATGTAATGTATTTTACTATAGAACTTTGTCTTTAATATGCTCATTAAAGTGTAAATAGTAAAACATTTCCATGTGTAATACTATCACCATCATCGTCATTATACTCCATTACAAGTATTCTGCTAACGTAGGTCTCCCACATGGAATGTGAAATGAAAAATTTTCTGACAAGGTAAGTCCAACTTTGACCGAGAGGTCAATCGACGGATTCAACTCGGCTGGACATAATTCGAGAGATTATGAGACATCTTCACGTTTACCTCAAAAAGAAGAAAACAACATGCCCATAGAATATGCAGTATTACTCATACACTGCCTTACATCTGGCTACCTATAATATTGTGGAAGGAAGTTCTACAAGTAAGTAGATGGTGTGGCGATGGGCTCACCTGTATCTCCCAATTGTCGCCGATAAATTTGTAGCAGCCAGGCTAATCAACCCTAAACGGTAGTAAATAATGTTACCCTGCTGCTACCATAATGCAGATAGTGAAGGTCTGAAGAAAACATTTATTTCCTAATTACCCCCGGCTACCGAGATACTGTGGACTGCATATCGATGCGAGATAATTCGACGTATATATTTAACTTTCTAATATAGAAACAAGAAGCAGTCGCAAATATCATCAGCGCCGCATCTTCTTCACACGCCGGCTATCTTCATGAATCCGTCGACCATCTTCGAGCCGTTTCTTCAACGCCGCAGCTTCGCTTCTTTCTGTTGTCCGGAGATGTGTCCCACGCCGCCGCCGCTCGCCGATTACGCGCGCGCTTCGGTCTGCATCACTTATATAGTCCCGTCCAGCAACGCAGCTACGAGAAGCTATCTACGAGTCTTACGCCGACAAATGGAGCGCGATATATAATAGTTGTACATAATATTTTATTGATAAATCTTCATTGGTCAAAATGTATAAATTCTAATTGGCTAAGTAAATAAAAGATATTACTATTGGTTAACTAAGGATGTAGCCGGGAATATAAATATAGGCAGGGTTCACTAAATAAATACCTTCAGTCGCCTGCACATAGTAAGGCATATCAAGAGAAACAGTTTCATTCCTCCGCTCCTAGACCACTCGGAGTCTGTTAATAGTGGACCCATTCACCACTATTACATTGGTGACCAACCGACGTGTTATGAACACGCAACCAACAACCTTCGGAAACTACAACTTCAAATCCTCGTCATCGTTCTCAAGTACCCCATTCATTCGCTCCCGAGCAAATATTCAGTCTTCACATCCTGCAAGCCATCTAGCTTTATAAAGGTTCATCGCAGCACTATAATAATGCTTCCTGTTCCTTCAAGCTACTCTCTGCGCCACAGTGTTCGGCACGGCTCTGAGCCTTACTGCTCGCCTCTGCTTCACGGCACTCTCGCAGATTACTTGCCTTCTTCTCGACTCACCGCAGACTACAAGGCAATTCCCTGGCACTTGCACATTCGTCGACATCTAGACTGCACTATCGACCTCCGGTCTGAGCAGGGGTGATGGCGGCGCTGTCGTCGCGCAAGCGAAATACATCAGCATAAATCGCGCTATCAAAGTTCCGAAGCAAAACAGTATATATAGAATAGCTCGAACTACCACTGGAGCGTTGGCCGCCCTCGGCAGAACACCTGCCCGGCGGGAGATCTTCCTTTTCCTTCCACCGGCCACAAATTCATGGAAGACTTTAAGGAGAAAGCCCTGCTTACATTTCCGTAAATTCAAGATTCTACAAGTGGTATGTAGACGACACTTTCACAATTCTACCTTCAGATAAAGTAACTGTATTTTGAGACCACCTTAAACTCCATATATTTAATTTAATCAATTATATCATTTTCGAATGGCTCTGCTGGCCGCATTGACGGAATTACGCCTCAACATCTTAAAGATCTTATAAGTGCTTCTGCCAGTGACGCTGGCGAAGTAATTCTTAATGATATTACAAAATTATGTAAATTTATGTAAATTTATATATGCGGCAAGATTATGTGCCCTCAAAAAAGGATAACGGTATCCGTCCTATTGCCGTTGGTTCCACATTTCGACGCTTAACTTTAAAATTAGCTTGCGGACACATAATCACTAACCTTAAGACAAAATTTCAGCCTACTCAACTAGGCTTTGGCACTAGAAGTGACTGTGAGGCGGCGGTACATTCAGTGCGTACATTTTTAACAAACTCTGATGCAGATGTTCTTGTAAAGGTTGACCTAAGTAATGCTTTTAACTCTACCGATAGGGTAACCCTGCTAAAAGAAGTGCCTACAATACCCCCGAAATTTATCATTACGTTTGGCAATTTTACAGTTAAATACTTACTTGTTTTACGAAAACCAAATTACCGATTCTGCTGTCGGTGTTCAGCAGGGTGACCCACTAGGTCCAGCACTTTTCAGTTTGGGAATTCAACCCATTATTTAAAATTTGAAATCCAAGCTGAATGTCTGGTACCTGGACGAAGGTACACTGGAAGGTAGAGCAGATGACGTCCTCAGTGATCTTACACATATATTTCGAAATTTTAAAAATATTGGTTTTGAACCAAATAGCAATAAATGTGAAATATTTTTTGACAATAATTTATCTAGTTCTACCAGAGACACTTTACTTCAAAATTTCAATCATATTTCTCCAGGAATAAAACTGTCAGTACGGAATCGCTCTACCTGCTAGGTGCCCCGTTGTTTTTCGGAGGATTTAGATCGGTAAGCTGTTTCATACCTATTTTTTTTAAATAACTTAGTACTGAACTGATCTGAATAGGTACATAACTGAATACATCAGAATAATAAACATACCTACACGATGGATAAAAAAGCGTGCTTCCATCCTTGTTTCATTTAAAAACATTTTTCATTAACGGGGACGATCTCTAGCTGCGAGTCGCGCAAATTTGGATCACGCGCGTATATTGACCCCTAGTCAGCTGATTGTAATTTCACTGCTGGTTTTATGTTTAAGTATTTTCATGATTTTTTTATGAAATTATCGTTTCATTTAGCTGTACTAACATGATGGAGCGTGAATAAAGCTAATAAAACGTTTTGAAAAGATGACTTTTCTCCTCGGGATCGATTTTCTTTCTGACCCATTATTAAAGGTATCGCTATAACTATCGTCTGTCTTCGTTTTCGGGAGCGTTTCATAAACACCCGGTATGTATGACTTTGAGATTGCGTCTCCGGCAGCTCTCTTATCAAAGCAATCATTATATGAACACCCTCCAGTAATACAAGAACACACTGCATCATCACAAGAACACGCTCAATAACTTTCCAAGCATATTACAAATGGTATTTATCTTTATTATTGTAATATAAATGACTTGTATTTCTATTATTTATAAATTTTGAATATTTTAAACAGAGTCTTAATAAATTTAATAATTTTTTAAAGACAATATTAAGCCTTTATTACTTTACTATAATACTTTCTGTTCGAAATGAATGTATTTTAACCGAATGCTTGTTATTGCACTTAAATGGTTTAAAATATTACATTTAAGATATTTTTAGACAACTTTATATATAAATTAATTATTATTTATTACTAGTAATAATGCACAATATGATACGCCGCGCCGTTGTAATACCGTATTTTGGTACGTCCTGTTCTGCACATAATCCCGTATCTGATACACTTCGTATCGAATATACGTAGTCCCTCTACAAGATGCAGGTATGTACAAGCATTTTGTGAATGTGGTCTCTTTTCTAAACAGTAAACAAAAAGGTCGATAAAAACTCGCAAATAGAACATATAGCTGACGTGGAGCACCGATGCTCCGGGAAGTATGCAATCTGTAAACATCTTCAACATCGTCTACACCATTATATTAGTTTTGATAAACCACAAATTCTCGCAAACAAACATCGATTTCTACTAAGGATTATTCGATAGGCTATTGTTATTAAAAAAAAAACATCCAAATTTTAATAGCGAAGATTTGGGTGCTGCCATCTGCTTGGGATCAAATAATTAATAAAAATAAATTCAAACCCATGTATACCACTGCAAGACTATAAGATACTGTAAGCTCGTTCTGCGTAGATCGGATCAAAAATTAATATTCAGAGGCTAATTGTAGCCCGGACTAAATATAACATCGGGACGTCAAACACTTCGTCCCCCCCGTGACTATTGAAGGTCCTAATGTCGTATTGGTCCGGAAAAAGTGCCAACGGTAAACGATTCCACAAAGAAGTCGTCCGAGGAGGAAAACTCCTAGCAAATTGCACAATAGTAGATCGCCAAGCATCCAAATGTTGTGGAAGGTATAGTAATTTAGTCGCTATTTACGTTGATGGAATTTGGTGGCTTGAATGAATTCCAACGATTACTCTGAGCACTCTCGTGATAAATAAGATAGAAAATGCAAGGGAATCCAGCATCTTTTTACAGTGCCAGAGTTTGACTCAGCATTTTTGGATAGAATTTGCATCATCAATCGGTCGTCAGTACAGTGTACAAAAGCATGGTGCACTGTTTGAAGGTAAGTTTACCATTAAATAAAGAGTTGGCAAATTAATTAAATAAAGAATGCCGTGTTATGGTAGCGTAGGAGAATCCATTACCCTATATCCCTTGGGTACGAGCCGATAGAACGAAATGAAACAGGAGATGGACAGCAGTACTTCCCTTATAATAGCTGAAAATAATAAAAACTACGGTTGCCAACTCACCTGCCAAGCCACTTTGACACATAATCTGCCCTATTTTAATTTTTTTTAAAGCTTTTATATAACTTCACTTGTATGACTGTCCTTGAATTTTGCAATTAATATTTCACCCACTTTTTCTGAAGCTATCGGGCTAAAGTTTGGCACACATGTTTTATTCTCGTCACAATGCACGATTACTTAAATGCCGCTATTTTCAATCCAATATGGCGGACGTTACAAAATGGCGATTTATCATTTCCACAGCAACCCCTATGATATGGATAGCAAATAAAAGGACTTGATAAGCGAAACATAATAAATAAAATAAAAATAAAAAATCCAATATGGTGGACGTCACAAAATAGCGATTCATAATTTCCATAGTAACTCCTGATGAGTATAAATAGTTATTAGATTATTGAAATTAAAAGTATTACATTTTGGGGTATTTATATAGTATTCTCATCTGGTTGGGCTGAATAAATATTTTAAAGGAAATAATAAATAAACATAAATATATATTTAATATACTAACATAAATAAATAAATAATACATAAATAAAATAAAACCCAACCAGATGGAAACCCTCGGCAGGGAGACCAAACGGCCGAGGGTTAGGGGAAAGGGAGAGAAACCGGCGGACGATGCGGGCGGTATCGAGGAGCACCGCCTTCTGCATTTGAGCTTGAGCGGTCCGTCACGGAGTCCCAGTCGCCTCAGATGACCCGAGAGGCTGGGATTAACCCTGTTCGCAGAGACGACTACAGGTATAATTTCGGTCGGCAGTCCACCCCACATGTCGGTCACCTCGTGAGCCAGGATATTTTGTTCGCTTATCTGTTTCGGCTTTCACGAGGTTCTCGTCATACGGAATGGTGATGTCGACCAAAATATCCTTGACTGTGCCCGGTCCATCAGCACAATATCAGCTTATTCGCAAGAATAGTCCTGTCTGTGATGATGGCCCGGTCCCAATAAAACCTGGCGCGGTCATTTTCGAGCACGGCTTCCGGCAAATGCTTGCAATACGGCAATTTCAGGTCCACGAGACCGTATTTCAGAGCGAGCTCCTGGTGTAGAATTCTGGCCATTGTGCCTGTGTGTACTCAGAGTTGAAAGCGCCGAACAACCGGAGATGACATGCCTAAGTGACTCACCGGGATGGCGACAAGCTCGACAGATGTCGACGGTGCCATCCCTTAGGATGTATCTCCGATAGTTGTTGGTCTTAATAACCTGATCCTGTATCGCACAGACAAAACCTCGGTTTTCCAAAGAGGTCACCAAAACAGCCAGTGGAGGGAGGCAACTGTGTCCACGAGGCACATGGGAGCCTTGTAAAACCTCCCGTGGAGCTCCTTCTCCTTTCATACGGTCTCCCGGTCGGAAATGTTCTGTACTGCGGGTCTTGCCATTGCTCGTTGGGCAAGTTGATAGAGGGTAAGTTCTTTATCACAAGAAATGACGTCCCTATAGAATGGATCATCCGATCTCGTCAGAAAGTAATTACGAGGCTGCACACTTCGCGATTATGCATGGTGTAGCGCTTAAAAAGCCACGCCCACCATGTTTCCGCGGCAAGTACAGCCTCGCAATCGACGATCTCGGGTGATGCATCCTGGCGGGATCGTAGTAGCAGGACTTTTCTATCCAGGGCGTTAAGTTCAGTTTGAGTCCACCTAAGTATGCCAAAGGTATATATGAGAACAGGCATGACCCAACCTTTATATGCGTGTGTCTCATTCACACCGGACAAAAGGCTGTTAAGCATTTTGGTCAAGCGTGCATAAAACATATCGCAAACTGACTGCTTCATACCCGCCTCATCGATACCGATGTTCTGTGACATAAAAAGTATTACATTATTATTATTATTACATAAATTTAGATTATTGAATTATAATTGCAGGTAGCATAATACATAACAAATTATTATTAATACAAACGGCATAATACAGACAATTAATTAAATTAACTTAATTTAAGTATGGGTATCATTTAAGAAGTCCGATACTAAGTAAGAGCACCTTTCCAATAGCAAAGAAGTAAGATTCTATTTAAATATTGTTATGGGTTGATTTCTACATAATTTAAGATTTTGTTATAAAGGACATGTGCCATGCCTATAACATTTTTTTTTTAATAAAGCTGTTTGAAATCTTTCTGTGTACAATAAGACATATTATATATTATAATAATATATATAAAATATTATATATTATAAAATAATATATATATATATATATATATATATATATATATATATATATATATAATAGAATAAGAAAGATACAGTTCGTACTCGAGTTTCATTTAAGGTGAAACAAATGATGATTAGTTTTGATAAATAACGCTATTTCTAGAATATACAGACACGGGAAAGTTAATAATTTGTGGGTTTTGAAAATAAGGACTCATCTGTAAATTTTAAATTAAAGATTGCTCTTATGCAGCGCTTTTGGGCTTGAAATTCTTTCTCCATCATACAGTTGTCCCAAAATATAATAACATATCTTAAAATGGAAACTACCAGGCCATGGTAAGCAACTAGTACCTTTTGATATTGTTTTTTCAGGTTATAAGTGCATATGCAGAAATACTTAGTTTCTTACAGACATCATCTGTTTGCTGCTGATGCGCTTTGATGCGATGCGATTACTGATGGCGATACCGATGCTTCCATGGCAATTGGCTATCTATTAAAATACCTAAAATTTTGCGACATGTACTCGTTCTATTATTTGAAATTTATAATTATATTTTATAGAAGAGGAAACGAACATGCGGCTCACCTGATGGTAAGTGACTACCGCCCATGAACTACCGCCAACGCCAGGAATTGCAAGGAGGTTGCCGGCCTTTTAGAAAGGAGTAAGCTCTTTTCTTGAAGGTCCCTAAGTCGTATCGGTCCGGAAAAATCTCCGGTGGTAAACAATTCCACAGAGAAGTTGTACGAGGAAGAAAACTCCTAGTAAAACGCACAATGGTGGACCGCCAAGCATCCAGATGATGAGGATGGTATCGTGAATTTTGACGCGATGTGCGTTCGTGAAGTTTGGCGGCTGGAATTAATCCGAACAATTCCTCAGAGCACTCCCCGTGGTAGATTCGATAGAAAATGCAAAGGGATGCAACATCTCTACGCAGCGCCAGTGAATCGAGCCTATCAGAAAGAAGTCGGCCGTTCGGTCGATGCGGTCAAGTGGAAGGAGCTGGCACTGGGGTGCCCCGGCCCAGAGATGAGAACAGTATTCCAAGTGAGGCCGAATTTACGCTTTGTAAAGTTGCAAGCGATGTGCCGGCATGAAATACTGTCTCGCTCTGCTGAGTTGTCAATCACTTGAGTTGATTTGTACGAGATATAACTTTATATAATATTATGCAGTTTTCTTTTAAATAAAATAGTTTTTTTTTTATATAGTAAGGGTGACAAACGAGAATACAGTACAACTAGTTGGGAAGGTGGAAGTGACCCATAGACATTTATCCTCGATTAAGAATCAAAATGTAGATGCGTTGTCACCTCTAAAACTAAGACGGAATGTCTCGTCACCTGTAAAAAGGGTCTCCGATTCTACACACTCACCATATGAAACACAGCAGTTTTAAGCTGTTATTTAACGCTAGAATTTGTTAGTAGTCCCACCCGGTCTAGCCTATCCTTTCCATTGGTGCTGCAGGCATAATATAGCAAGAGCGTAACTCTACCATATAGAACGTGACTCTACCAAGTAGATTTACGAGAGGATATTAAAATTTTTGGCACGCCAATGTGTATATAGTATTATCTGTAACAATTAAAAGATTCTTAAGTCATATGATCAAGAATTATACGCAACAGGGTCAAAGTATTGAAAGAACACGCTTAATATCAAGCTTGGTAAATATAAGTATCCGCACCTTTCAAACTTATGAAAAATTGTACAAATGAATAATCACACACTTTAGGTTATATAGAAATTAGTGTGGAACGCGAAGTCCCGCATTTATAGACAATTCTATTTTAATTCATTCATTCATTCTAAAAAGTAAAACCAATGAGAATATAATCACTACGTTTAAGAGGCGTGACTTCCTTAGTAAAAATAAATGTATGAAAAGGGCAGGTATCTTACCAACATCAAGACATGACATTTAATTTTGACAAAAATGCTGCTGACAATATAGGTGAATTATAATAGTGCTGTAATTATCTTACTTCGAATAATTTTATCGATATAGTGTTTATCGATATATTCTTTATCCATAATTTAAGAATTATTCGAGAAGTTAGATTTCTATACTGAATGATTTATGAAAAATAAAAACATTATGAAATCAATAATTATTACGTGGGTATTAAGTAAAAATACGGATCACGATAAGAAATCAATGTATTTACACAGCAATTCGTTATTATATTTATAATTATTGCGTACTAAAATGTGTATAAACAAGTGGTAAAATTAAAAATTTTGTTCAACCGACCTCAATATAAATAAAATGGGAACATCATCAATGTAGTCGAAGTCAATTAAATACGCATTATTAAGGATAATTCAAAAACTACAATCCAGATCTTGGTCAAATTTACATGAGAAGCACCAGCTTTCAAATAAATAAAGAATCATCAAAATCACTGCACCTAGAAAAAAGTTCTAAGGTAATACACTTAAAAAAATACAGTCGAATTGAGGACCTCCTCCTTTTTTGAAGTGGGTTGAAAAATAATGCACAACTAAATTAGTAGTAGGGCAGTGGCTTTTGTTATATAAGAATAGGCAAAGGAACATATATTTTAGTTGATATCCGTATTGTGTAGTCGTTCCCAAAGCATTCACGATCTCGATTTTCAGGTTTCTTCTCGCGTAAACGTGATTCAACACTTTATTCGTAATCAGATACAAACCATTACTTGTAGAAAGTACAAAATATTTATTTAGCCATACCCTGTTTTTCTGCTTTTTTCAAATAATCTGCTAAGTTTTCTTCAGATATCGTTAAGGATATATTTATAATTTTGCATTCATTTCTAATTAACAATAAGCTTAAACGCTGTATTAACTCATCGAAAATAGAGCTTCTGTGACTTTCACATATCCAAGTAAATTATAAGGTGACTAACATTAAAGTTTTTACAAAAGTGCATAAATCTTGTCTTTACAAACACGGTAACACTTCCTCTTGAAAAATATTTGTCGCCAAATCTATTGTTTCACACAACTTGATTGTGGGATACGTGAGTGATTGTTTATTGTTCCACTACTCTCTAGATGTTCTTTTGAAGTATGAACAGTTAATGAAGCCTGACATTATCTACAACTAATGTTTTTAAGAACAGCGTAAGTTAAATAACCACTTACTTAAACAGTCGGTAGCTTATCAATTGATTTGAAGAATGCATTAATTTCTTCTTATTGCGTCTCTTTATGTAGAACATACTCTGGGATTTGGAACTGCGGTACTGTTTCTCCGGAGGTAAATGCAGAACTATCATGGAATTGGGAATTCCTTACTTGGTTTGTAGTCTTTAAGACTGGAAATACAATATCATTGAAATCAAACGGTTTTGTATTGCTGTCTTTCTCACAGTTGGCACTCTTTGCTCAGCGGCGTGCTGAGGTCAGTATTGATGATTTTATGCTCCCTTGAAATTATGGCAGTTGGATTTCTATTTGTTGGACTATGTCGCTTATTATTCCAAATAAGTTTTAGAGAGCGTCTTGATTTAGCTGTCTTAAATTAAGATATTTAAAACCTTTTGAAGCAACGTACTCCTTGATACATTCCAGAGATTTTATTGTTATTACGTAGCCGTTAATGTATCGAACATTTTTAAATCTGATGTCACTATAGGATTTTTTTTTTAAAAAACAGAGTTTTTAGTATTTCCTTGAACTTTGGCCAAAGTTGTTGGTGAAAACTGTTTTGTTAACATTTGTCCGTATACCTTTTATTATATAATTTTTAGAAGCTGGTCCATTGGTGCAGTCAAACAGATTATCGAGCAATTCAATTACTTCAGCAGTTTGTAAAAGGGCATTGCTTTGTTCCTTATTTTAAGTGTTCTCAGACATCAATTTCAAAACAGCAGCTACTGTGTTGCTCAAAATTTGTGCGGCTGTTTTTACCCTCATTTTAGCACGATATTTAGGGGCAACATGCCATTTTAAATCTATACTTAACATTATAAATGCGAAAGTGTGTTTGTTTGTTTGTTTGTTTGTCCTTATTTCACGTCGCATCAGAGCGTCGACATGGCATGATTATTTGTATGGGGATAGTTCGGTGGCTCTAGAGTGACATAGCTACTTTTTTCAGCGGAAAAACATATCATTCCCGTGGGAAAATCGAATATGTTGCAAAATTAAATTCAGCTAGGTGGCGCCACCGTGATTCTACAAGACGGACGACGGTACGATGGACGAACACAGAAGGTCAGAATATCTGGATTATTATGTCTTTTACCAAAATTAAGATAAAAATGTATGGATCTGTATTTTTCCGCAGGACCGGGAAGAGCGATAAAAACATAAAATTCACCAGCTGATTTTCTTCAAACGTTTGGTGCATCGTAATTCACAGAATAGGCGATAACCTCGCAGACGATATTAAGTAATCCGTTGATGCTCTGCCTACCCGCAAGGGTTACAGGCGTGATTATAAGTATGGATCGAAATACTATCACCACCTGTCACGCTTTCACCTTAACTGTTACTTAGCAATGGTAGAAACAGTTCTTAGTAAGCTATTAATAAGCCTTAGTAATATTTATTGAACGGAAATGAATACAGTTCTTATATGTGGTTATGAATGAATCGGTATTACAATAAGAAAAATTGTGCAAAATTATAAGATAAACTAGGTTTTTAAAACGCGGTAACGAAATGTTTCTAGACATGTACTTAACTCCCGCCGTTGAGCCGCGCGTCAACTTATAGTGCATACGGTACCTATACGCTTAAATTGTTTCTATTTCGTAGCTTATTCAACTACTAGCTTCCGATTTCGGTTGTTTGTTATTTGCTTTGTGATTTGGTTAAGGTTGAATGGATTTATATTGGCTTTCATTTTCGGATTTGTGTATTTTCTTGGATCGGTTTTGTTGATTTGGTTAGTATTCCTTCATACATATTTAGATTCTGGCTTTGATTTTGGATTTTGTTTATTTAGAATCGCGAATTGGTTTTCGTTGTTTTAGGTTGTTTAACAATATTTCAAAGGAATATTAATAGTATAGATAGTGTATACGGTACCTATACACTTCTTTTTCGTTGGTTATATTTATATTGACTACTGCTTTCGATTTCGGTTTTCTGCGATTTGTTTTGTGATTTGGTTTAAGTTGAATCGATTTTTTTTGGCTATCGTTTTCGGATTCGTGTTGTGTCTTGAATTGGTTTTGTTGTTTTGATTTTAAAAAATATTTAAAGGAATATTTATTCCTTTTAGATATTTTGGATTTGCTAAAAAATATTTAAAAAGGAAATTTAATTCCTTTAGGTATTTTAACGTTTTTTATAAATAGGTTTTCTTACTTCATATTGCCTCGCAAACGTAAGTCCAGCCTTTCAAGAGTATCTTCTCAAAGACAAGCGAAAAGATTAGCTCGATCGCTAGAATCTTTAGAAGATGCTGAACTGAGAAGGCAAGAACAAGCAGAGCGTCAGGCTGCTTTTAGAGCATCTGAGACACCTTCTCAACGTCAGCAAAGGCGTTTTGAACAGACAGAGCGTCAGGCTACTTTAAGAGCTTCCGAAACACCTTCTCAAAGACAGGAAAGGCGTCTTGAACAGGCAGAGCGTCAAGCTACTTTAAGAGCTTCTGAAACACCTTCTCAAAGTCAGCGAAGGCGTCTTGAACAGGCAGAGCGTCAAGCTACTTAAGAGCTACTGAAACACCTGCTCAAAGTCAGCAAAGGCGTCTTGAACAGGCAGAGCGTCAAGCTACTTTAAGAGCTACTGAAACACCTGATCAAAGTCAGCAAAGGCGTCTTGAACAGGCAGAGCGTCAATCTACTTTAAGAGCTACTGAAACACCTGCTCAAAGTCAGCAAAGGCTATTCGAACAAACGGAACGTCAGGCCGCCTTAAGAGCCGCGGAAACACCTGATGAAACTCAACACAGACTTATTGAGCAAGCTGAACGTCAGTCTACTTTAAGGGCATCTGAAACACCAGAAGAGACACAGCAGCGAAGAGATGCAAATGCACAGCTCCAAGCTAAACGTCGACAAAATTTTCAAAGAAACAATTGGTCGGTTTTTAATGACGAAGCATTCAATTATGATTCGTTGATTGATTATAAAAATCACAGGTTAGTTGTTATCGGACTGATGGACAAGGCGTGTCGATTTTGCAGCGCTTTAAAATGGAAAGATGAGACCGCAGGCATGTGCTGTTTCAATCGCAAAGTGTCTCTTCCGTTACTTGGGAACCAGAAGACCTTGAAAACTCTCTTTTATATGATGCTAATGAGTCACGGCGCTTTTAAACAGGATCCGAAATATAACTCATGCTTTCAAATGACGTCCTTCGGAGTTGGAACCGGGAAATAATAATGGATTTTCATACCATTTACGGTGGGCAAATTTATCATAGAATAGTTCACTTTTTCCAGCTGAAAACGAACAGCATAAATTTTTACAAGTATATTTTATGGGTGACGAAGAAATTGAGGTAGACCGTCGCTGCCAATTTATCCAGGAGTTGAGAGAGACACAGTGTTCAAAATTCAAAAATTCTTGCATGAACGTAACATTTTAGTCAAAACATTTAAAACTGCTTTAGAAAACCTACCTGAAGAGGATTATAAAGTCGTCATTCACAGATCGGACCCTCGAGGAGAGCATGAAAGGCGCTACAATGCACCTTTGATAAACGAAATAGCAGCCGTAATTAGTGGTGATCAATTTTCTTCACGAGACATTGTCTTGCGACACGTGATAATACGTTGCAACGGGTAGCCGATACACAGGTTTATGACGCTCTGCAATACCATTGATTTATTGCAAGAGGGTTATCATTTTCAAATTCCACTCATTAACCCGGTCACAAAGGCCTACTCGAACAAAAGTATCATGTATGGATTTTTATGCGTATCATATGATGTTGCGAAAATGATTTTAACCTCTGGCCCGGTGTGACAATTATTTCATCAATTTTGGTAGACATGTATGTGAAGGTAGAAAGTGAACGTCTCCGTTATATGTCTTTAAATCAAAAAAAACTGCGCGTTGAGAATTATATACATTTACAAGATGCAGTTTCTAGCGACGCCAATGTAAACACCAGAGATTAAGGTAAAATGGTAATTCTGCCCTCATCATTCGTTAACAGTCCCGCTACCTACATGAGTACACACAAACGCATTCGCCTATGTACGAACTTACGGAAGACCTGATCTTTTGTTACTTTGCACCAATCCCACATGGAAAGAAATAACCGAGGAGCTAATGCCGGGCCAAAAAGTACTGACAGACACGATTTAGTTGCTAGAGTATTTAGATTAAAAGTACAAAATTAATGTATATAATGAACAAAGGAAAATTTTCGGAGAGGTGCAGTGCTTCATGTATTCAATTGAATGGCAAAAGAGGATTACCATGCCCACATTCTAATATGGCAAGAAAGTTGCAGCACAGCCAAATAGACGACATAATAAGCGCCGAGTTCCGGATCCTGAGCAAGATAAAGAATTGTATGATACCATCGTCCGAAATATGAATCACGGTCCATGTAGAGCACGAAATTCAATATCGCCATGTATGAAAGAAGGAAAATGTACAAAGAAATTCCTAAACAGCTATTAAAAGAAACAGTGCACGATGACAATGGCTACCCTTTATACAGACGCAGAGCTCCCGAAGATGGTGGCAGGAAATTACAATCAAATCTCGCTCTGGAGCGTTCGAAACCTTAGATAACAGCTGGATTGTCCCGTATTTACCCATTCTATGTAAAATGTTTAATGCCCATTAATGTAGAACATGTAGCTCTGTCCGCGCAATCAAGTATATCTGTAAGTACATAAATAAAGGAAGCGACCAAGCAATATTTAATCTCAGGAGTGAAGGTGAGGCAAATCCGTTAATGGTACACAGACCTTTCAAGCAGGGCGTTATGTCAGCAGTAACGAGGCAGCGTGGCGTCTCATGGCTTCCTTTACACGAAAGGCACAACAGTTACTCACCTTGCTGTGCACTTAGAAAATGGAGCGTGTATATTTCACCGAAGAATTTCCAAGAAAATTGCATCACCGCCAAACTACACTAACAGCCTTCTTTCAACTTTGTCAAACCGACCCCTTTGCCGTTGTTATATTCTGAAGTCCCCGCTATTATACTTGGAACACATCTAGGAAGGATGGAAATGCCGTATTCAAGGCGCGCCTGTTTAAATTAGCCGGTGTAAAGTCATCAGATGCCCTTGGTCGTGTGTATACCGTCCATGTAACTAATTTTGAATGTTTCTGTTTACGATTGCTGCTGCACCATGTCGGAGGTCAGGGTCCTACAGGATGTAAACCTTAAAACTGTCAACGGTCAGGAATGCGCAACATAGAGAAGCATGTGAGCTCATCTTTGAAAACGATAATCACTGGGATGAAACCATGGAGGCTGTATGCTGCCAGTCACTAGCAAAATTAGGGATCTTTATGCAACTCTCATATCATCTTGCAGGCTATCTAATGCACATAAATTGTGGGACAAATATAAAGGTACATGGAAGATATTTTGCGAAGGTTACAGCAGACACACGAGACATGACATACAATAGACACATATAATGAAGCACTTGGAAAATAAAGATAAAGTAATGGCAATGGTAGGCAAAAATTAAGCGACTTTGGAATGATAAGCCCTCAGCGAACAACCGAAAATGAACTAAGTGATGAAACATGAAACAAACTACAATACCAGCTTTGCAGCAGCAAGTAGCCAATTTGTACCCTGCTTGCTTCCCGAACAAAAACGAGTTTTGACAAAGTATTAGGACAAATTGAATCTGGAAATGGTGCACTTTTCTTTTTAGATGCCCCTGGAGGAACTGGAAGACATTTTGTTAAATTTATTATTAGCGCAAGTACGGAAAGATAAAACATTGCTGTGGCCGTAGCTTCCTCCGGTATATACCACCACGCTGCTAAGCGGGGCCGCACTACACATTCTGTTTTAAAACTCCTCTAAATCTAGCCAGGAAGAATCGCCGATCTGCAACTTTGCAAAAACAGTGCACGAGTATAATGCTACGACAACGCAAACTTTTAGTGTGGGACGAAGTACAATGTCGCATAAAAAGCTGTAGAAGCACTAAATCGAACGCTCCAGGATTTGCGCAGTACTGATGTAATGGGAGGAATGGTGGTTTTACTGGCTGGTGACTTTCGCCAAACTTTACCTGTCATTCAAAAGACACCTGCAGATGAAATTAAAGCATGCCTCAAGTCGTCTATTTTATGGAACAAGGTGACAACATTCAGTTTACTACGAATATGAGAGTGCATTTGTATAATATATCATGCTGGAAACTATGCTGACACACTATAAAAATTGGCGATGGGCGGTTGGAAACGGATGCTGAGGGCTGCGTTAAATTGACGAGAGATTTTGTAATTTAGTACAGAGTCATTCCAATTAATTGCGAGCGTTTATTCAGATTTAACGAACAACATGCATGGAGACAAATGGTTATGTGAAAGGGCGATTCTTGCACCAAAAATGAGAGCAACAAAATAAATTCAGATATATTAAGCGAAGTAGCAGGAGAAATAACAGTATTTGTCAGTAGACACAGTTATGGACACAGAACAGAGCACTTCATATCCCGTAGAGTTTCTAAATTCTCTAGAGTTGTCAGGTGTGCTCACATAGCTTCAATTAAAATTAGGCGCCATGTCATGCTAATGCAGGGTTAGATGCTCCTCAGTTATGTAACGGGACAAGGCTGCGTGTGACACATCTTGGACGGAACATAATCAGTGCTAATTTTGACAGGCGTAGAAAAAGTGAAAATGTTATTATACCACGGATCCTATAATTCCCACAAATCTTCCTTTTCAATTCAAAGGTTGCAGTTCCTATTAAGCTCAGTTTTGCAATGACAATTAATAAAGCGCAAGGCAAACGTTACAGGTAGCGGGGGTCAACTTAGAAAAACCGTGCTTCTCTCATGGTCAGCTGTATGTAGCATGTTCGCGTGTGTCTGCCATTTCTTTCCCCGAATGGAAAAACATATAACATTGTGTACAGTAGCGTCTTAAAATAGTGTTCAGTTGGTTTTTTTCCAAAATTCCCCAATCAATTAATTAGAATTCCCACAGATCTTCCACTTTCAATTCAAAATTTCCTATTTAGCTCAGTTTCTTTTCAATTCCAAATGCTGCACCTCAACGGACCTATTAAGCTCAGTTTCCTGTCAACTCAAAGGCTACATCTCTGACGGATCTCTTATTTGGCTCAGTTTCCTTTAAATTCAGAAAACTGCATCTCTGACGAATCAATTTAACTCAGTTTCTTTTCAAAAGTCTGCATCCCTGACGGATAATTATGCTCAGTTTCCTTTAATTAAAAAAATATCCCATTTCCATTTGGAATAAACAGGCTATTTTCATGCTTTCCTATACGCTGCGTTTCAAAACATTTAAATAGGCTGACGAATCAATTTTACTCAGTTTCCTTTTAATGGCTGCATCTCTGACAAATCTATAAAACTCAGTTTTCTTTCAATTCAAAAAGCAATGGATAGTTCATTTCCCAGTGACCATGCGGGCGAAGCCGCGGGTAACAGCTAGTATTTTAGTAAATCTCAGCTTCTCCGTTTTTCTTCTTCCTGAATCAAATGAGACGATTGAGCTTTTTTATTATTCAGCATCATAACCCCAGCCTGAAGAGTTGTTCTGATAGACTTAAATAGATGAGGCACATAATAAATAATGTATATTTTTCTTCGTTTAGTAAAACATAATTATGATCAGAGGAAGACCATTTCTCTTTTGAGTAAGTTTAATGCACCTACATTTGTAGGACCCTGATCGCAAACTGTTGTGAGAACTTGATATCCAACTGAATTGATGGCGTTGATATTGGTATTTATTATGTTGCCAAATTTTCAGATGAGTTTGTTCCTTTAGTAAAATAATAGGAATAGGCTGCTTATTTTTTTATAAATGTCTTATAACATAAAACCAAGAGCGTGGTCAGCAATACGTTCAGAACAGCCTCCACTGTTACCTAAATCTTCGTAACCATCAATTTGATATAAAGTAGGATTGTAAATAAGCCGTTTTTTAACAATTTCGTAATATAAGAGGGCGCAATATTTTTCTTTTATGAAATTTTTTTTATTTCAAAGCTGGTGCTTCTCATGTGGTCCCATAATTTGATCAAGGTCTGACCAGTAGTTTTGAGTTATCCTTTATAATTTATATTGAAGTCGGTTGTACAATATTTTAATTTTACCACTTGTGTTGCTATTACTTTTCCGATTCTTACACTATGGCAAATTTGTATAGCATTTTATTTTATTTTTATAGAAGACGGGAAAACGAGCATGCGGCTCACCTGATGGTAAGTGACTACCGCCGCCCATGAACTACCGCAACACCAGGGGAATTGCAGGTGCGTTGCTGGCCTTTAGAAAGGAGTAAGCTCTTTTCTTGAAGGTCCCTAAGTCATCGATCCGGAAAAATCTCCTGTGTTAAACAATTCCACAGAGAGTTGTACGAAAAAGAAACTCTAGTAAAACGCACAATGGTGGACCGCCAAGCATCCAGATGATGAGAATGGTATCGAGAATTTTGACGCGATGTGCGTTCGTGAAATTGGCGGCTGGAATTAATCCGAACAATTCTCAGAGCACTCCCGTGGTAGATTCGATAGAAAATGCAAAGGACGCAACATCCTACGCAGCGCCAGTGAATCGAGCCTATCAGAAAGAAGTCGGTCGTCGACGATTCGAACCGCTCTGCGCTGGATGCGGTCAGGAAGGAGCTGGCACTGGGTTGCCCTGGCTGAGATGAGAACAGTATTCCATGTGAGGCCGAATTTACGCTGTAAAGTTTCAAGCGATGTGCCGGCATGAAATACTGTCTCGCTCTGCTGAGCACGCCAAGCTTTTGGAAATTTGGCCTTCCTTCAATTGACCACGAAACTGAACGCTATTCGATATATCGGCGCCGATTCCGATGCTAGCTGAGGCAGCAAGGGGTGCTGAAACTGAGGAGATACGACAAAGCGGTTCTTTTAGCGGTAAACGCGCAAACTTTTTGTCTTCTGGGCATTGAACTGGACTAAATTTAGTCACCCCAATCGAAACTTTGTTCACCAAAGACTCGACTTCAGAACAAGTTTGTCCCGGTACTCGGCGACGTTTTCCCGAAATATTGGCACGGCCGGTATATAAGGCATCACTAGTGCTGTCGTCTGCATAGCAATGAATGTTACCAGTTTGCAACATATCATTGCTATGCAGGAAAACAACGTTGGTGATAGCACACAAGCCTTGTAAACACCAGCGTTGCTGGCTTGTAATCAGGCATGCACCGTCAACTACGACCTTGATGCTCCGATCAGCAAGAGCTGGTGATCCATTTGCACAATTTCTTGGGAAGCTCATAGGAAGGAGCTTTGAAAGAAGAGCTTTGTGCCAGACCCGATCGAAGACCTTCGCTTTGTCTAAACTAACGGCCAATGCCTCCTCTTGGACTCTACCTCCGCCCATCTATGAGTCAGGTAGACCAGAAGATCACCAGCTGATCGACCCCGACGAAAACCGTACTGGCGGTCACTAATCAGCAGGTGATGCTCAATTTACCTCATGAGCTGGCAGTCTATAATGGATTCCATTATTTTGGAGAACAAGGTTGATAACTAAATTTCTATAATAAAGAACGGCTCCTATTGCAAAATTTAGAAAAATCTAAATAATTAAATTCAATATATTGTCAGACTTATTACATAGGTACTGTTTGCTTATTACGAATTAGTAAGTAGACATAGACGCCATTAAAATTTGCCCCGTTTTGCACATATTTTTTACTATGGAAGTTGCCAGCTTGAGTAAATCGTTGACATTGTATTTGATATTTGTTTTCGCTTTTATTATATTTAGATTTTCGCGTTTATTTTAATTTTTTAGTGTTATATGTTAGTAGACAGAAAAGTCAAAAGATAGACAGACATCATTGGAAGCATTTTAAATAGTTTATAAGAGAATTCCTATGAGGTTTTGAGCTTCTGATTAAGCTAGTTAAACGATATATTTTCAGAACTTTGTACCAATAATGCGAAATTAAAGCATACTTTGCCACCTTCACCCAAGGTCTTCAGTTAACAATACTTAAAAGTGAAAAGTGATAAATACCATAGATGTGCAGCTCTTAGAGCAAAGAAAAAGCACAGTTTAAGACTTTCTATTACAGTGGATTTGAAAACAGCATGAAATCACTTTAGAAAGTCTCAAAGGTCAGTCGGAGAGTACGATAATATGCTTGTTAAAAGCAAGATTATGAAAAGGAAAAATTAAAAGATAAAACTTATTGCTTCATTAGAAGATAAAATTGAGTTCTTAAACGTAAAACTAAAGATACTGGACTTGAGATTCGCAATGTCCCAAAAAACAACAAAATTGAGTCAAAAGCCGATTTGAGTAAAATTATTTTATATTTGACGGAAAGTCTGAATGTCACTATTAAAGAGTCTGACCTGAAAGACATCTACAGAACTAATCCCATTGTTATTGAGTTGGGAAGTGTCATGTTAAAAGAAATAATTTTGTCAGCTGTTGAAAACCTGAACAAAAATGCCTTTAAGGAAAATAAACTAAATACGTCACACTTTAAATTGCCAGGAGGAAAACGACCAATATTTGTTTCAAATCACTATGAAAACGTTAAAAATTTGCTCCTAGCTAGGCAATTTTCAACCGTCGAGAACTTTTCGTTCTATTGGACATCTAGCGGTCAAGTGTATCTTAAAAACCGAATAACGGCCCTCTGGTACGGGAAGCAGATTTAAGGCTAACGAGCTGATTGAGTAGCTTTACTGTTTTTCTCAATAGCATTGAGGTTTGAGTATTATCCTGCTATTACTTTTAACTTACAATTATTTTTATATGTTGACATTTGCGTTTTAAAACAAAACTGCTTTCAATATATTATTGTATGTACTGTTACGTTCCATAACATTTATTATTTCAACTACACATACACTTACACACATACAATCAGTCACAAATCTCATTTTCAGCTATTTTGGATTTCTCAATTTTTATTTCGAACCGGCCGATTTGATGGACAAATAATAATAAAAATTAGATTCTTAGATTAATTAATAATGATGACCAACATAAACATAGTCTTAAGATTTCGACCTAGTTTTGTACTAATCCAAAAGATTGTAAGATTCTCATACCTAAGTAGTTTTGAAATAATTACTCAAAATACGTAGTGTATCTGAAAATATATCTGGATTGCAAACACTGCAAGTCATCATGGTTTTAGTAACGATATTATAATACTCACAGAATGTAGACTAGCATCTAATCCACACCTTCCGTCATTAGATGGTTAGCAGCTACCACCATACACTATGTTATTCTGAACCAAAATGACGGAGTTGTAGCCTATATCCGAAAAGACCTTAAAGAAGTATGTTACAGAACTTAAATTCAAAACAGATACCGTTTTACCGATTTTAAATCGTAATTACTTGGATTTATTAGCTATATATGTCTCCTTCACAAAGAGACATAAGTGAGTTTATTGATTCACTAGAAAAACCTCACTAATCTATCATCGTTGAGTACTATAACAATAATGGGTAACAAAATATGAAACCTGAAAATAATGGTACTATGGCATCTGATCACTTGAATCTTTTCGTTAGTCATGGTTTGTTTAGTCTAGAAAACAATCTCCTAATCTTAAAATAATATCTCACAGTCATACTGATAACATTCTATCTCCAAAACAATCTGTGACCGTCCTAGCCTAGAAAGGGTCGATTATGTAAAATATCTGGGAAGTTATTGATGATAGACTCACTTCAATCTTGACGTAAGCTAGTTGTCTAGTAGGGTTTGAAAATTAACCCTTTGCTGTACCGTGTACTACATTTAGGTCATTGCTATTGTTTTACTATTGTGTCTGAAAACCGGACAGTGAAAGTGTTAATATTTGTGTTTAAACGCCTGAGAGAGACGTAGCTGAACCTAATGTTATTAAAATGATTTTGTACTTTCAATTTGTTTTGTACTTGCTCAAAGGGCAATGCTCAAAGTAAGCACATTAAAAATTTCATCCAACTTCCGACCTTACAAATCATATGAAGTTTTGAGAGTACCACACATTATTAAAACAGCATGCAAATTTACATAAAACTGCTACTACTAGCAAATAAACGGTCAACAGTCAAATCGTCAGCAACGCAAAATGTAAGTATGTCCTTTTGTATAGTAAAGTAAACAATTTGTTTAATGTAAAAATAAAGTAAATATAATTATAAACAATACACACACACACACACACACACGCACACCACGCACGCACACACGCACGCACGCACGCACACGCACGCACGCACACACGCACACGCACACACACACACACACACACACACACTCACTCACACACACACACACACACACACACACACACACACACACACACACACACACACACACACACACACACACACACACACACAACACACCCACCCCACCCACACATCACAGATTGGAGGTGCCTCAGCTGCAGTGAAAATTTTCGTGAAATGATTTTTTTTTTTTTATAGGGGTGACAAACAGGCACACAGTCCACCTGATGGTAAGTGGTTGCTGTGACCCATAGACATCTACATCTATCTTCAATAAAGGATCAAAATGCAGATGCGTTGTCACCCTGAGGACTAAGATGGAATGCCTCTTTTCCAGTAAAAGGGTCTCCGTTCTCTACTCACCAAAAACACAGCAATGTTAAGCTGCTATTTTACGCTGGTATTCTGTGTGAGCGTGGTACTTCCCAGTCGAGCCGACCCATTCGTACTACAACTATACTACTAATATAGCTGCAGCATGGCTCTACCACGTATAAATACGGGTAATAATAAATTTATATAATACGGGTGATAAACGAGCACACAGTCCACTTAATGGTAAGATAATGCTATAACTCAAAGACATATACGTCTATTCTCTATTAAGAATCAAAATTTGGGTGCGTTGGCAGCCCGGGGAGAAAGGTGGAACGACTCATTTCCAGTAAAAAGAGCCTTCGGTTGTGAACACCCACCATACGGAATACAGCAACATTGAGCTGCTATTTTATGCTTGTATTCTGTGAAAGCGTAGTCCTATCTCGGTCGAGCCGACCCGTTCGTGCTACAACCATAATATAGCTAGCATGGCTCTACCACGTGTATTTGCTATAAAATTCCATAAATTACATTTTAATTCACATATTTTCCGCGGTACTTAATTTTTGAGATGGACTTTAGTGTATACTAAGTTTATAATTAGTCTACTACAAATGTAATACCAATTATAAACTACTTGTTGTAATAAGGTGATATATGTATGTACTATTCGTCTAATT
This sequence comes from Parnassius orleans, assembly GCA_029286625.1. Lineage (NCBI taxonomy): Eukaryota > Metazoa > Arthropoda > Insecta > Lepidoptera > Papilionidae > Parnassius > Parnassius orleans. Next base: position 315,940 of record JAGSMP010000872.1, read on the forward strand.
TGAAATGCAATAAACGCAGCACAATCTTAGAGCCCTCTTTACTGTCGACTTACAATAAGGATCATTAGTAAATTACATTGTGAGGCAGTTTCAAATTAAACCAAAGATGTATTTGAAGTGAGCTTAGTTAAGTCCCGAGTTAAGATTTGTATGAAGGTCGAGAGTGTTTACTATTTAAAACTTTATTGCTTTTGCACAAGATACTATTTCTTTGCAAATAATGTTTGAATAATTTAAGCATTTTACTACAAATAATAGTTTTTATCCTTATTTTATTCTGCTTTTCAATGTGTCAGTTTTGATTCCTAGTTTGATGTTCTAGTTCTATAAGAGTGTTTACGTATTTATGGCACATTACCCTGAGCTACCATGACCTGCACCAATTAAATTGTTAATTATAATTTTCAAAGATGATTATCCATGTGATCGATGGTGAAAGAAAATCTTGAAGAAATCTAAATATCTGATAACTAAACTATTTCAAGGACATGGAAAGTCCACCACAATTGGAACAGCATGGTAGGCTTATTGCTCCATATTGAAGGGCGCTAAGGGCTGTAACTACAACTTCCTTTACTTTAATATTCTAGTTTACTGGACTACTAAATTTACATTTCTCTAGTAAGAATTGAATGCTTCTCTCCTTTTAGGTTTCGCCATAATTGAGTAATGGCGTCGGAAACTAAAACAAGGCAGTATTTTAAAGTTAAATGAATTTGTATGAATATATTGCATATAATGTAGTGTGTTTAAATTCATTTAAATACAAAATAATATACTTTGACCTACGAGTATAATAAATGCAATTTTGTTGTCATTGTTTGTTCACGGAATTGATTTGCCAATATTTTAATAAATATATGTTTTAAAATAATTGCATTTTTACATATTTATTCCTTTTGAATTCCTTATCTGAAAAACTATAGAAAGGGCGTACTTAATGCCTTCAGTCTTCTCTACTAGCCAACTCGTATTATATTATTATATCTTCATATATGTGTAAATGCCGTGTAGTGGTAAGAATAACCGCTACCCCATATCACCCTGTGGGTGTCGTAAGAGGAAGAAATAAATTAGGAGATGGTCAGCAGCGTTTTCCTAATAATGACTAAAATAAAAGAAACTGTGGTTGCCAATCCGCTTTCCAAGCGTGGCAAAGCCATACAGGGTCGCCATGTAATGTCAGAAAGGTGCTAATAATATAGAGGGACGTGTTGTTTTGTCTAAGACTTTAATTAGACTACTCTAAACTTATTCTACCTTAACACTAATACTGTCGTAGGGGCTACACTACACTACACAACTATTGCAAATACCCCCTATGAGGCAATCTATGAGGGAGGCTTACGTTCAGCAGTGGAATTAAATAGCTGTAACAGTAACAGTAACGGTGTGTATGTAAATGTATGAAGAAAAAAATGAACTAATATTCGATTTTAAAAGCACAAAACAATGTATATTTATAAATATATTTTGTAGATAGAGCCATTATTAATCAGAGGCTGAGCATTGGTCGTATATTGTACAATACGTGCGCAACCCAGGTTTGATCTCCGCCGACACAAATTATATTGTTAATTGCATTTTAAAGTACAGATTTATTACGCGTTCGACAATAAAAGAAGATAAGATAAGTGAGGTAAGGGAACCTGCATATCTAAAGAAAAGATTTATATTTCTATATAAATGTTTTATTAACCTATGCACATTTATCTCTGAATTTAACAATCTCTAAACTTCTAAGTTAATTGTATCTGAAGAATTAAGCGATGAAATATAATATGATATTATACAAACAAACTTCTTGAGTGAAGTTCGATCATTATTTTATGAGTCGCTTCATTCGAAGATACAAAAATCACCACCCATGCCGTAAAATACTTAAATAAATATCTCTAAAAAGAATGAAGAGGCTATCGGACCGACGGGTAAACAGAGAGTGGGAGTTGCCAACAAAACAAAATAGATTTAAAATAGATCGATTCTCTAAACGTGCGAATTCCTCAAGTAGGTTAAGGGACTACCCAATTTAATTGTATCTTCAAATGAAGCGAGTCATGTAATAATGATCGAACTTCACTTCGCAAATTTCGTTTGATATCTGCTGCGATGGGTAAGCTACTTAATGATGCATGAATGCATACGTAACGAGAATAATATTCAACAAAGTCTTGCAGTACGTGACTAAGCTCATGGAATGTTAGTTACGGTGGACCTATATTGTGTTAAAGTTTTTTAAGTAATATTAAAGCAATCCTAAATATTTTTATATAAGTTAGGCTGACAAATTTCCGATCCGAAGATTTTTTGAATAAGGGTTACCAGCACATAGTCCACCTGATGATATGTGGGTACTGTGGTCCAAAGTCATTGATATCTATCATCGAGGTAAAATCAGGTTAAAATTTTCAATAAAATGAAAAATATAATTCAAAAATGCAAAAAACTTTCGTAACGAAGCAATCTTTTGTTAGTTTAAGGTAGGAAGTTACAGTAGAATACGTCCCACCTGGGACCAGGTCTCTTCTTGTTTTAGAGCGGAGATTGTTCCTGAGTTTTCTTGAAAATAGCGAAATGAGGATACTTACATTATTATAATAATAGGTTAGAGTTGTTCACAATATCATACTCGATGTAGGATGATATTGTGAACAACTATTATAATATCTCTATTGTGCTGAAGACGTGTTCTCCAGAGTTGGCACCGGTTTTAACTCGACTTTCCGGCACTCCTACTGAGGCGTAGTCCCGAACTCATGGAGGACAGCTTTGATGCACCCGATCCCTAAAGGGCGACCGCTCAGATCCGTCCAACTACAGGTCTATCGCTATCACCTCCTTGTTCCCAAAGTAATGGGCATTATTAACTGTCAGCTCATGCGGTACCTTGAGGATCGCCAGCTGATTAGTGATCGCCAGTTCGGTTTCCGTCGAGGTCGTTCAGCTGGCGATCTTCTAGGTTACTTTCATAGATGGGTGGTGGCAGTGGGTCAGGGGAGGCGTTGGTTAGTTTGGACATAGCGAAGGACTTCGATCGGATTTGGCACAAAGCGCTCCTTGAAGCTTCCTTCCTATGGGCTGAGAAATTGTGCAATTGGATCACCAGTTTTCTTGCTGATCGGACATCAAGCTCGTAGTAGACGGTATTCTCCGATTACCAGCCTATTAACGCTGGTGTTCCACAAGGCTGCGTTCTATCGCCAACGCTGTTTCTTCTGCATATCAATGACATATTGCAAACCGCTAACATTCCTAGCTATGCGGATGACAGCACTAGTGATGCTTTATATACCGATCGTGCTAATATTTCTTGGAAAAACGTCGCTGAGTACCGGGACACACTTTTGTCTGAAGTCAAGACTTTGTTGAACAAAGTCTCGGACTGGGGGTGACTAAATCTAGTCCAGTTCAATCCCCAGAAGACATAAATTACCGCTAAAAAGAACCCCTTTGTCGTATCTCCTCACTTTCAAGGCATTTTCCTTGTTGCCTCAGCCAGTATCGGAATCCTCGGCGTCGACATATCGACTGAGTGCAGTTTCGTGTTCACTTGGAAGAGGCCAAATTGGCCTCTAAAAAGCTGGCGTGCTCAGCAGAGCAGGACAGTATTTCATGCCGGCACACGCCAGCAACACTGGGTGGAGTTCGGCCGCACATGGAATACTGTTCCCATCTCTGGGCTGGGGCTCCCCAGTGCCAGCTCCTTCCATTTGATCGCATCCAGCGCAGAGCTGTTGGAATCGTCGGCGACTGAACTCTTTCAGATCGGCTTGTCTCACTGGCACTGCGAAGAGATGTTGTATCTCTTTGCGTATTTTATCGCATTTACTACGGGGAGTGCTCTGAGGAATTTTTCGGACTAATTCCAGCCACACAATTTCACCTTCGCACATCGTGACAAAACTCGCGATACCATCCATACCATCTGGATGACTGGCGGTCCACCACTGTGCGATTTAAAAGAAATTCTTCCTCGCACAACTTTCTTGTGGAAGCGACCTACAAATTTTTCCGGACTGATACGACTTACGGACCTTCAAGAAGAAGAAGAAAGAGCGAAGGCCGGCAACGCATACGATTCCCTGGTGTTGCAGTTGTATATCAGCGGCGGTATTCACTTCCATCAGGTGAGCCGTATGCTCGTTGCCCTCTCTCCTATAAAAAAACTAATGCTGGAAAATCCATGTAAAAGCTTGAACCTAATTTTGATAACTGATATTAGTAATGTCCTCTAGACCGAATTTCAGTCATGCCGGCTAGCCTCAAGGGCGACAAGCCATCGGCGGAACAGGATTATAGTGCCCAAATATATTATGCGCAAGCACAGGTGCCTCTCTATTCCCTCACTCTCATAGAACGATGGAACGGTAAACCGACACGACCGGAGAGAGATCAGGCACAGGACCAACGGCTTTGCATGCTTACATAGGCACAGGGTTGAGACATCGCCAACTTCCTTACTCCGGGCAGCTACTGAAAATTCTTGACGGAAAAACTCAATAAATGTTTTTGTTTGGCCAACCCGGATTCAAACCCGGAACCTCATGATCAGCAGTCACGTTCACTACCACTAGACCAACGAGGCAGTGATATAAGTAAGCAGCATGTACACTAACAATGTGTATGTGCACGGCTAACAACAACAAAGTCAAAACATTATCGTGGAATAGAATAACTATACTAACGACCAGACGACTATCTCCCTTATTAGAAAATTTAGTAAGAACGAGCCTAGGAAATAGATAATGACTAGAACGTAGTGATTTTATAGTATGTACTCTTTGATACTGACTTTAATTTAATTTTTAATTTATCTTGGTCTACGGCAAAAAGCATTTTTTTGCCTCGTGTTAAGCAGCGCTACTACTTTCCATTTGTTAGTTATGTTCATGTAGTTCACATATTCATAATAATAGTTCATGCGCATGAAGCTCATGATTGTGAGTTTCTAATTTCAGAAAAATAATACAATGTTTTCTTTTTCGTTACTAATATTTAAATTTACAGAAACTTTGCTTAGAACAAGAGGCAAAGACATAAATTAATATGTAATTGACATTAGGGTTGTTACTGTCTAAACACATCCACCACGGTAAATTTCTTACTTTCGTGGTAATTTTTAATAAATTAAAGTGACTAACGAGCACGCAATTCTGAAGGTAAGTAAATGCTGTATGGCCCATGCAAAGGATGTTACGGAATGCTTAAGTGGAATACCAGTTATAAGGGTCCCCGTTTCTCTCCAATTAGCATACGAAACACAGCAGCATAATCATGATGCTATTTTTCACTGGTATTCTGTGGGAACTTGGTCCAATCATCATCATCATAACAGCCCTTCAAAAGTCCACTGCATAACATAGGCCTCCCCCACGGAACGCCACAAAGCACGGTCCCGAGCCACCTGCATCCATTGACTTCCCGCATATCTTACCAGGTCGTCACTCCATCTATTGGGGGGACGCCCTACACTTCGCCTGCCGGTACGAGGCTGCCACTCGAGAACCTTTCTTCCCCAACGGTTGTCGGTTCTTCGAGCTATATGGCCGGCCCATTGCCACATCAGCTTACTAATCCTTTGGGCTATGTCGGTTACTCTGGTTCTACTGCGGATATCCTCATTTCTAAGTTTATCACGCAGAGAAACCCCGAGCATAGCCCTCTCCATAGCTCGGTGAGCGACCTAGAGCTTCCTAATACGGCCAGTAGTGAAGGACCACGTCTCAGTTCCATATGTCGTCACTGGCAACACGCACTTGTTGTAAAATTTAGTTTTGAGGTTTTGAGGTATGCCTGACGAGAAGATGGGTCGTAATCTCCCGAACGCTGCCCAGCCGAGTTGAATACGTCGATTGACCTCTCGGTCGAAGTTGGACTTACCTAGTCGGACTATTTGTCCCAGGTAAACATATTCGTCAACAACATCGAGCTTAGTGCTCCCAACAACTACCGGCATAGGTGTGACATGGACATTAAACATGATTTTTGTTTTGTCCATATCATCGCGGAGACCTATACGTTGGGAGACACTATTGAGGCCATTGAGCATAGTGCTTGGTCCTCCAGCGATTCTGCCATAAGGACTATATCGTGGGCAAATCGAAGGTGAGTGATGTACTCGCCATTGACGTTAATACCGTATCCTTTCCAGTGCAGTACGAAAACGTCTTCCAATGCAGCGGTGAACAACACTTCAGCACCTCGATATACCGACAGTCCACTTGGCACCGCTGAAGGACTGCAGCACCGCAAATTTCGACGGAATCAGGCTTTCTCATAGTCCACATACGCAAGGCAAAGTGGCAGATTGTACTCGTCGGTCTTCTGTATAATTTGCCGAAGTATATGTGGTCTATGGTGCTAAAGCCTTTTCGAAACCGGCTTGTTCAGGAGGCTGAAGTCGTCGAGTCTGCATGCGAGACGATTCGTAATACTCGAAAACAGCACGTAGACGCGGCTCAGGAAAATCTGTCTGTAGTTCTTCAAGAGCGTTGTCGCCTTTCTTGAAGAACAAGACCACCGCACTCTGCTCCACGCGTCCGGTGTAATGCCACCATGGAGGACGAGATTAAAGAGCTTCTGAAGGACTTCAAGTACCGGTTTTCCACCCGCTTTCAGACTCCGCTGTAATTCCATCCTCGCCTGGTCCTTGTCGTTTTAAGGTGCTGGAGAGCCATTCTAATCTCGCTCAGACTGACGTCCGGGATATCATCGGAATAGTGTCGGATAAGACTTGCACTTGGATCGTTACTCACACGCACGTGGCTCCAACGATGACGTACAGCTGCCCATAGAACCTCTCAATCTCACTCAAAATCTCAGGTGTCCGGAAACGATGCTGCCACAATCGGTCTTCAGCTTCGACAGTTGGCTCTTTCTGGCAGACAGATCTCTGGCAAAGACTTTGGAGCCCTGGTTCGCTCGATCCTTCTTCAATACGAGCTGTATTGAAGTTGCGCAGTCCCGCCATGCATTTGGAGATCTGTCTGTTCAGTTGCCTGTATGCTGTCAAATCTGCTGAAGACTGCAGTTTCATTTCCCGTCTAGCAGCCATGAGATTAAGAGTGTGATCGGAGAGTTTTGTGTTCTTCTGCGACGGGTCTTACAGAACTTAGCTCCGACCGCATGGACAGTTTCCACAAGCTTGTCATTCATATCGTCCACTTCATTGCAAAATTCTAGGCACTGAAAACGATTTTGTAACTTGAGCTGAAAGTTTTCGGGACTTTGGATTAGAGCACGAGGGGGACGGAGCGTTGACTTCATTAGACGTGACCTCTCCAACCTAAGTGTATCTCTCTCTCTAATACATAATTTACAATAATTATGTAAATAATTTCTTATATATACTCATTAATATGTTCATTTTTGATACAGTTTCTAAAATAGTATTTAATATATTTATTACTTAGAAAAAAAAGAAAATATCGGCGTAAATAAACTAGCATATTTATAATCTATATTGAATCTGGATTGACCCAAAAAGTACCAAGGCTGACCGTAAAAAAGACAAATGGTTTAATAAAGTTGACCCATTGTTCTAAGATGGATTTATCATTCGGGTTTTGCCCTAAATTTCTTTCTGTTTTATTACATTGTTCACATTTTGCAGGATACGCCTAAGAATAATTCAAATAATACATTTATAATATGTGTACAGTGTACATAGAGTAATGTAGTAAAGAGCCTTGACTTTTTTTAATAAAGTTTTAAAAATGTGTGTCTTAGAGATATTTCGTATGACATACTTTACGTGGTAGATCTATTATGATAGCTAGCTTTATAATGGTTACATCACGAATAGTTCGAATCAAACGGGGAAGAACCACGCTCTCACATAATACTGTCTATCGTATCTGTATTTCGTATGGTAAGTGTAAGCCGGGGACCCTTTTACTGGAAATGAGGCATTCCATCTTAGTCCTCGGGGTGAAAACATTAACATCTTGATTCTAATCGAGGATATATGTAGATGTCCATGATCCACAGCATGCACTTATCATCAGGTTGACTTTGTGCTCGTATGTCACTCTTGTCTATTAAAAAATGTTTAGTCGGTACCATAGACCACAAACAACATAGGCATATTATATTAATATTGTGTATATACTAGTTTTTTCCTCTACTCCCCGTGGTAGATGCGATAGAATATACAAGGGGTTGCAACATCTCTTCGCAACGCCAGTGAGTCAACCGACCAAAGCTAACCAAATAAAACTAGGTCGTCGACGATTCTGAGCCTATATGCGCTGGATGCGGTCAAGTGGAGGAGCTGACACTGGGGTGCCCCGCCCAAGATGAGAACAGTACTCCATGGTGAGGCCGATTCGAACTTGCACCTTGTAAAGTTGTAGCGGTTGCAGGCATGAAATACTATCGCGCTCTACTAAATACGCCAAGCTTATAAAGAAGCTAATTTGGCCTTCCTCCTTCTCTTACTACTACCATACTTCAAAATTTTCTTACTGATTTCAAAAGCTGCTGCAGTTGCATACTCAGCTGGTAACTTGTCTCGATTGCCATTTTAATCTTGCACAAATTCAGAAACTCTATCAAAATAGTATCGAATGACATATTATTCTACATTCATGTATGCTAAAAATCGTATAAAATGTTAATAATAAATCGCTACATATCTAGAATTACTTATGATAAATCGTGATGTTGTTCAAATTCTGCTTTTGAAAAATCCAAAAAATAAAATAGGTGACCATTTATTTTAAGCCTTATTGGACCAGTTTCATTTTCTCAGAAAAGTCACGTTCAGCTAATACTAATCAAAACGTAAATTGGAATGAGCACATCACGTCCACTGGAGTGATGAACTTTTATTTTTTTATTCTCCTTAATACATGATCGATTTACAAGTGCTGTCATAGTATAATTAAGCGATCCTTTATCAAAGATTTTCAATATTTAATCTGTAAATCATGGCTTTCAACTTATTCTTTATTTAAATCTTTTGATTTTTTTTAAATAAAATATAACAGTCCCATATTCACTGAGGAAAAGTAATTTAGCATGGTTAATAGCAATTTATTGTTGAGCATGATCCATGCGTTCATTTGAAAGTATCAAATGGGTTAATGACCTCTTATATGTTATACATATTATGTAAGATATTTAGACAGATTTTTTTCGTGTTCGTTTTTGTGGGTCTCTGGATGTTTTATAATCACAATTGGACCCGGTAGGTGACGCTGTGATGGAATGCTAGTAAGGTATAAAAATAAAAACTGTACAAAAGTGGCAGGTTAATCCAGCACAAGCCTTTTTTAATTAACAGCTAGTCCTTTCCAACTATGATTCAGAGACAGTTGAGAGAATAAAATTAACAAATAAAGCCAATCTAAATCATACTGGTAATGCTGCTTCGGCTAGTAACCTTCGTACAAAATGTCTAGCCACATGTTTATGGGTTTTCCGTAAATAAATAGTATCCAAGATAGTTATGCAACCACAAGACCATAGGGTTGTTACGGTTCAGTTTAGAGGCTGCATAAGCATTAGACAGTATCCAGTAACTGTAGAGTCAGCGCTTTTGGTTTTAGATGCCCTGGAGGAACTGGAAGACATTTTGTTAAATTTATTATTAGCGCAAGTACGGAAGATAAAACATTGCTGTGGCCGTAGCTTCCTCCGGTATAGCCACCACGCTGCTAAGCGGGGCCGCACTACACATTCTGTTTTAAAACTCCTCTAAATCTAGCCCAGGAAGAATCGCCGATCTGCAACTTTAGCAAAAACAGTGCACGAGGTATAATGCTACGACAACGCAAACTTTTAGTGTGGGACGAAAGTACAATGTCGCATAAAAAGCTGTAGAAGCACTAAATCGAACGCTCCAGGATTTGCGCAGCAATACTGATGTAATGGGAGAATGGTGGTTTTACTGGCTGGTGACTTTCGCCAAACTTTACCTGTCATTCAAAGGGCACACCTGCAGATGAAATTAAAGCATGCCTCAAGTCGTCTATTTTATGGAACAAGGTGACAACATTCAGTTTACTACGAATATGAGAGTGCATTTGTATAATGATATCAATGCTGGAAACTATGCTGACACACTATTAAAAATTGGCGATGGGCGGTTGGAAACGGATGCTGAGGGCTGCGTTAAATTGACGAGAGATTTTGTAATTTAGTACAGAGTCATTCCGAATTAATTGCGAGCGTTTATTCAGATTTAACGAACAACATGCATGAGACAAATGGTTATGTGAAAGGGCGATTCTTGCACCAAAAATGAGAGCGTTAACAAAATAAATTCAGATATATTAAGCGAAGTAGCAGGAGAAATAACAGAGTATTTGTCAGTAGACACAGTTATGGACACAGAACAGAGCACTTCATATCCGTAGAGTTTCTAAATTCTCTAGAGTTGTCAGGTGTGCCTCACATAGCTTCAATTAAAATTAGGCGTCGCAGTCATGCTAATGCGAAATTTAGATGCTCCTCGGTTATGTAACGGGACAAGGCTGCGTGTGACACATCTTGGACGGAACATAATCAGTGCTACAATTTTGACAGGCGTAGAAAAGGTGAAAATGTTATTATACCACGGATCCTATAATTCCCACAAATCTTCCTTTTCAATTCAAAAAGGTTGCAGTTCCCTATTAAGCTCAGTTTTGCAATGACAATTAATAAAGCGCAAGGGCAAACGTTACAGGTAGCGGGGGTCAACTTAGAAAAACCGTGCTTCTCTCATGGTCAGCTGTATGTAGCATGTTCGCGTGTGTCAAATGCCAAAATTCTTTCCCCGAATGGAAAAACATATAACATTGTGTACAGTAGCGTCTTAAAATAGTGTTCAGTTAGTTTTTTTTCCAAAATTCCCACAATCAATTAATTAGAATTCCCACAGATCTTCCCTTTCAATTCAAAATTTCCTATTTAGCTCAGTTTCTTTTCAATTCCAAATGCTGCACCTCTGACGGACCTATTAAGCTCAGTTTCCTGTCAACTCAAAAGGCTACATCTCTGACGGATCTCTTATTTGGCTCAGTTTCCTTTAAATTCAGAAAACTGCATCTCTGACGAATCAATTTAACTCAGTTTCTTTTCAAAAGTCTGCATCCCTGACGGATAATTATGCTCAGTTTCCTTTAATTAAAAAAATATCCCCATTTCATTTTGGATAAACAGGCTATTTTCATGCTTTCCTATACGCTGCGTTTCAAAACATTTAAATAGGCTGACGAATCAATTTTACTCAGTTTCCTTTTAATGGCTGCATCTCTGACAAATCTATAAAACTCAGTTTTCTTTCAATTCAAAAAGCAATGGATAGTTCATTTCCCAGTGACCATGCGGGCGAAGCCGCGGGTAACAGCTAGTATTTTAGTAAATCTCAGCTTCCTCCGTTTTTTTTTCTTCGACCTGAATCAAATGAGACGATTGAGCTTTTTTTATTATTCAGCATCATAACCCCAGCCTGAAGAAAGTTGTTCCTGATAGACTTAAATAGATGAGGCACATAATAAATAATGTATATTTTTTCTTCGTTTAGTAAAACATAATTATGATCAAGAGGAAGACCATTTCTCTTTTTGAGTAAGTTTAATGCACCTACATTTGTAGGACCCTGATCGCAAACTGTTGTGAGAACTTGATATCCAACTGAATTGATGGCGTTGATATTGGTATTTATTATGTTAGCCAAATTTTCAGATGAGTTTGTTCCTTTAGTAAAATAATAGGAAATAGGCTGCTTATTTTTTTTTTATAAATGTCTTATAACATAAAACCAAGAGCGTGGTCAGCAATACGTTCAGAACGGCCTCCACTGTTACCTAAATCTTCGTAACCATCAATTTGATATAAAGTAGGATTGTAAATAAGCCGTTTTTTAAAGCAATTTCGTAATATAAGAGGGCGCAATATTTTTCTTTTTATGAAAATTTTTTTTATTTCAAAGCTGGTGCTTCTCATGTGGTCCCACATAATTTGATCAAGGTCTGACCAGTAGTTTTTGAGTTATCCTTTATAATTTATATTGAAGTCGGTTGTACAATATTTTTAATTTTACCACTTGTGTTGCTATTACTTTTTCCCGATTCTTACACCACATATTTGGCAAATTTTGTATAGCATTTTATTTTATTTTTTATAGAAGACGGGGAAAACGAGCATGCGGCTCACCTGATGGTAAGTGACTACCGCCGCCCATGAACTACCGCAACACCAGGGGAATTGCAGGTGCGTTGCTGGCCTTTTAGAAAGGAGTAAGCTCTTTTCTTGAAGGTCCCTAAGTCGTATCGATCCGGAAAAATCTCCTGTGTTAAACAATTCCACAGAGAAGTTGTACGAAAAGAAACTCCTAGTAAAACGCACAATGGTGGACCGCCAAGCATCCAGATGATGAGAATGGTATCGAGAATTTTGACGCGATGTGCGTTCGTGAAATTGGCGGCTGGAATTAATCCGAACAATTCTCAGAGCACTCCCGTGGTAGATTCGATAGAAAATGCAAAGGACGCAACATCCCTACGCAGCGCCAGTGAATCGAGCCTATCAGAAAGAAGTCGGTCGTCGACGATTCGAACCGCTCTGCGCTGGATGCGGTCAGTGGAAGGAGCTGGCACTGGGTTGCCCTGGCCCAGAGATGAGAACAGTATTCCAAGTGAGGCCGAATTTACGCTTTGTAAAGTTGCAAGCGATGTGCCGGCATGAAATACTGTCTCGCTCTGCTGAGCACGCCAAGCTTTTTAGAGGCCAATTTGGCCTTCCCTTCCAATTGACCACGAAACTGAACGCTATTCGATATATCGGCGCCGAGGATTCCGATGCTAGCTGAGGCAGCAAGGGGAGTGCCTTGAAACTGAGGAGATACGACAAAGCGGTTCTTTTTAGCGGTAAACGCGCAAACTTTTGTCTTCTGGGCATTGAACTGGACTAAATTTAGTCACCCCCAATCCGAAACTTTGTTCAGCAAAGACTCGACTTCAGACACAAGTTTGTCCCGGTACTCGGCGACGTTTTCCCGAGAAATATTGGCACGGCCGGTATATAAGGCATCACTAGTGCTGTCGTCTGCATAGCAATGAATGTTACCAGTTTGCAACATATCATTGATATGCAGGAGAAACAGCGTTGGTGATAGCACGCAGCCTTGTTAAACACCAGCGTTGCTAGGCTTGTAATCAGAGCATGCACCGTCAACTACGACCTTGATGCTCCGATCAGCAAGGAAACTGGTGATCCATTTGCACAATTTCTTGGGAAGCTCATAGGAAGGGAGCTTTGAAAGAAGAGCTTTGTGCCAGACCCGATCGAAGACCTTCGCTTTGTCTAAACTAACGGCCAATGCCTCCCTCTTGGACTCTACTGCCTCCGCCCATCTATGAGTCAGGTAGACCAGAAGATCACCAGCTGATCGACCCCGACGAAAACCGTACTGGCGGTCACTAATCAGCAGGTGATGCTCAATTTACCTCATGAGCTGGCAGTCTATAATGGATTCCATTATTTTGGAGAACAAGGAGTTGATAACTTAAATTTCTATAATAAAAGAACGGCTCCTATTGCAAAATTTAGAAAAATCTAAATAATTAAATTCAATATATTGTCAGACTTATTACATAGGTACTGTTTGCTTATTACGAATTAGTAAGTAGACATAGACGCCATTAAAATTTGCCCCCGTTTTGCACATATAATTTTTACTATGGAAGTTGCACCAGCTTGAGTAAATCGTTGACATTGTATTTGATATTTGTTTTCGCTTTTATTATATTTAGATTTTCGCGTTTATTTTAATTTTTTAGTGTTATATGTTAGTAGACAGAAAAGTCAAAAGATAGACAGACATCATTGGAAGCATTTTAAATAGTTTATAGAGAATTCTATGAGTTTTTGAGCTCTGATTGCTTAGTTAAACGATATATTTTCAGAACCTTTGTTAATAATGCCGAAATTAAAGCATACTTTGCCACCGCCTTCACCCAAGGTCTTCAGTTAACAATACTTAAAAGTGAAAAGTGATAAATACCATGAGATGTGCAGCTCTTAGAGCAAAGAAGAAAGCACAGTTTAAGACTTTATCTGTTACAGTGGATTTGAAAAACAGCATGAAATCACTTTAGAAAGTCTCAAAGGTCAGTCGGAGAAGTACGATAATATGCTTGTTAAAAAGCAAGATTATGAAAAGGAAAAATTAAAAGATAAAAACTTATTGCTTCATTAGAAGATAAAATTGAGTTCTTAAACGTAAAACTAAAGATACTGGACTTGAGATTCGCAATGTCCCAAAAACAACAAACGAAATTGAGTCAAAAGCCGATTTGAGTAAAATTATTTTATATTTGACGGAAAGTCTGAATGTCACTATTAAAGAGTCTGACCTGAAAGACATCTACAGAACTAATCCCATTGTTATTGAGTTGGGAAGTGTCATGTTAAAAGAAATAATTTTGTCAGCTGTTGAAAACCTGAACAAAAATGCCTTTAAGGAAAATAAACTAAATACGTCACACTTTAAATTGCCAGGAGGAAAACGACCAATATTTGTTTCTGAAATCTTAACTATGAAAACGTTAAAAAATTTGCTCCTAGCTAGGCAATTTTCAACCGTCGAGAACTTTTCGTTCTATTGGACATCTAGCGGTCAAGTGTATCTTAAAAAACCGAATAACGGCCCTCTGGTACGGGAAGCAGATTTAAGGAGGCTAACGAGCTGATTGAGTAGCTTTACTGTTTTTCTCAATAGCATTGAGGTTTGAGTATTATCCTGCTATTACTTTTAACTTACAATTATTTTTATATGTTGACATTTGCGTTTTAAAACAAAAACTGCTTTCAATATATTATTGCTTATGTACTGTTACGTTCCATAACATTTATTATTTCAACTACACATACACTTACACGCACATACAATCAGTCACAAATCTCATTTTTCAGCTATTTTGGATTTCTCAATTTTTATTTCGAACCGGCCGATTTGATGGACAAATAATAATAAAAATTAGATTCTTAGATTAATTAATAATGATGACCAACATAAACATAGTCTTAAGATTTCGACCTAGTTTTGTACTAATCCAAAAGATTGTAAGATTCTCATACCTAAGTAGTTTTGAAATAATTACTCAAAATATACGTAGTGTATCTGAAAATATATCTGGATTGCAAACACTGCAAGTCATCATGGTTTTAGTAACGATATTATAATACTCACAGAATGTAGACTAGCATCTAATCCACACCTTCCGTCATTAGATGGTTATAGCAGCTACCATACACTATGTTATTCTGAACCAAAATGACGGAGTTGTAGCCTATATCGAAAAGACCTTAAAGTATGTGTTACAGAACTTAAATTCAAAACAGATACCGTTTTACCGATTTTAAATCGTAATTACTTGGATTTATTAGCTATATATATGTCTCCTTCACAAAGAGACATAAGTGAGTTTATTGATTCACTAGAAAAACCTCACTAATCTATCATCGTTGAGTACTATAACAATAATGGGTAACAAAATATGAAACCTGAAAATAATGGTACTATGGCATCTGATCACTTGAATCTTTTCGTTAGTCATGGTTTGTTTAGTCTGAAAACAATCTCCTAATCTTAAAATAATATCTCACAGTCATACTGATAACATTCTATCTCCCAAAACAATCTGTGACCGTCCTAGCCTAGAAAGGGTCGATTATGTAAAATATCTGGGAATAGTTATTGATGATAGACTCACTTCCAATCTTGACGTAAGCTAGTTGTCTAGTAGGGTTCGAAAATTAACCCTTTTGCTATGCCGTGTACTACATTTAGGTCATTGCTATTGTTTTACTATTGTGTCTGAAAACCGGACAGTGAAAGTGTTAATATTTGTGTTTAAACGCCTGAGAGACGTAGCTGAACCTAATGTTATTAAAATGATTTTGTACTTTGTCAATTTGTTTTGTACTTGCTCAAAGGGCAATGCTCAAAGTAAGCACATTAAAAAAGTTTCGGCATCCAACTTCCGACTTATACAAATCATATGAAGTTTTGAGAGTACCACACACATTATTAAAACAGCATGCAAATTTACATAAAACTGCTACTACTACTAGCGAAGTAAACGGTCAACAGTCAAATCGTCAGCAACGCAAAAATGTAAGTATGTCCTTTTTTGTATAGTAAAGTAAACAATTTGTTTAATGTAAAAAATAAAAGTAAATATGAGTGTAAACAATACACACACACACACACACACTCACGCACGCACGCACGCACGCACACACACACACACGCACACACACACACACACGCACACACACACACACACACACACACACACACACACACACACTCACTCACACACACACACACACACACACACACACACACACACACACACACACACACACACACACACACACACACACACACACACAACCACACCCACACCCACACACATCACCAGATTGGAGGAGTGCCTCAGCTGCGGTGAAAATTTTCGTGAAATTTGATTTTTTTTTTTTTTTTTTTGTTATAGTATAGGGTGACAAACGAGCACACAGTCCACCTGATGGTAAGTGGTTGCTGTGACCCATAGACATCTACATCTATCTTCAATAAAGGATCAAAATGCAGATGCGTTGTCACCCCTGAGGACTAAGATGGAATGCCTCTTTTCCAGTAAAAAAGGGTCTCCGGTTCTCTACACTCACCATACGAAACACAGCAATGTTAAGCTGCTATTTTACGCTGGTATTCTGTGAGAGCGTGGTACTTCCCCGGTCGAGCCGACCCATTCGTACTACAACTATACTACTAATATAGCTGCAGCATGGCTCTACCACGTATAAATACGGGTAATAATAAATTTATATAATACGGGTGATAAACGAGCACACAGTCCACTTAATGGTAAGATAATGCTATAACTCAAAGACATATACGTCTATTCTCTATTAAGAATCAAAATTTGGTGCGTTGGCAGCCGGGAGAAAAGGTGGAACGACTCATTTCCAGTAAAAGAGCCTTCGGTTGTGAACACCACCATACGGAATACAGCAACATTGAGCTGCTATTTTATGCTTGTATTCTGTGAAAGCGTAGTCCTATCTCGGTCGAGCCGACCCGTTCGTGCTACAACCATAATATAGCTAGCATGGCTCTACCACGTGTATTTGCTATAAAATTCCATAAATTACATTTTAATTCATATTTTCCGCGGTACTTAATTTTGAGATGGACTTTAGTATACTAAGTTTATAATTAGTCTACTACAAATGTAATACCAATTATAAACTACTTGTTGTAATAAGGTGATATATGTATGTACTATTCGTCTAATTTGAAATGCAATAAACGCAGCACAATCTTAGAGCCCTCTTTACTGTCGACTTACAATAAGGATCATTAGTAAATTACATTGTGAGGCAGTTTCAAATTAAACCAAAGATGTATTTGAAGTGAGCTTAGTTAAGTCCCGAGTTAAGATTTGTATGAAGGTCGAGAGTGTTTACTATTTAAAACTTTATTGCTTTTGCACAAGATACTATTTCTTTGCAAATAATGTTTGAATAATTTAAGCATTTTACTACAAATAATAGTTTTTTATCCTTATTTTAACTATCTGCTTTTCAATGTGTCAGTTTTGATTCCTAGTTTGATGTTCTAGTTCTATAAGAGTGTTTACGTATTTATGGCGAGCGCATTACCCCTGAGCTACCATGACCTGCACCAATTAAATTGTTAATTATAATTTTCAAAGATGATTATCCATGTGATCGATGGTGAAAGAAAATCTTGAAGAAATCTAAATATCTGATAACTAAACTATTTCAAGGACATGGAAAGTCCACCAACACGAATTGGAACAGCATGGTAGGCTTATTGCTCCATATTGAAGGGCGCTAAGGGCTGTAACTACAACTTCCTTTACTTTAATATTCTAGTTTACTGGACTACTAAATTTACATTTCTCTAGTAAGAATTGAATGCTTCTCTCCTTTTAGGTTTCGCCATAATTGAGTAATGGCGTCGGAAACTAAAACGAGGCGGTATTTTTAAAAGTTAAATGAATTTGTATGAATATATTGCATATAATGTAGTGTGTGTTTAAATTTCATTTAAATACAAAATAATATACTTTGACCTACGAGTATAATAAATGCAAATTTTGTTGTCATTGTTTGTTCACGGAATTGATTTGCCAATATTTTAATAAATATATGTTTTAAAATAATTGCATTTTTACATACATTTTATTCCTTTTGAATTCCTTATCTGAAAAACTATAGAAAGGGCGTACTTAATGCCTTCGAGTCTTCTCTACTAGCCAACTCGTATTATATTATTATATCTTCATATATGTGTAAATGCCGTGTAGTGGCGTTGTAAGAATAACCGCTACCCCATATCACCCTGTGGGTGTCGTAAGAGGGAAGGAAATAAATTAGGAGATGGTCAGCAGCGTTTTCCTAATAATGACTAAAATAAAGAAACTGTGGTTGCCAATCCGCTTTCCAAGCGTGGCAAAGCCATACAGGGTCGCCATGTAATGTCAGAAAGGTGCTAATAATATAGAGGGACGTGTTGTTTTGTCTAAGACTTTAATTAGACTACTCTAAACTTATTCTACCTTAACACTAATACTGTCGTAGGGGCTACACTACACTACACAACTATTGCAAATACCCCCCCTATGAGGCAATCTATGAGGGAGGCTTACGTTCAGCAGTGGAATTAAATAAGCTGTAACAGTAACAGTAACGGTGTGTATGTAAATGTATGAAGAAAAAAATGAACTAATATTCGATTTTAAAAGCACAAAACAATGTATATTTATAAATATATTTTGTAGATAGAGCCATTATTAATCAGAGGCTGAGCATTGGTCGTATATTGTACAATACGTGCGCAACCCAGGTTTGATCTCCGCCGACACAAATTATATTGTTAATTGCATTTTAAAGTACAGATTTATTACGCGTTCGACAATAAAAGAAGATAAGATAAGTGAGGTAAGGGAACCTGCATATCTAAAGAAAAGATTTATATTTCTATATAAATGTTTTATTAACCTATGCACATTTATCTCTGAATTTAACAATCTCTAAACTTCTAAGTTAATTGTATCTGAAGAATTAAGCGATGAAATATAATATGATATTATACAAACAAACTTCTTGAAGTGAAGTTCGATCATTATTTTATGAGTCGCTTCATTCGAAGATACAAAAATCACCACCCATGCCGTAAAATACTTAAATAAATATCTCTAAAAAGAATGAAGAGGCTATCGGACCGACGGGTAAACAGAGAGTGGGAGTTGCCAACAAAAAACAAAATAGATTTAAAATAGATCGATTCTCTAAACGTGCGAATTCCTCAAGTAGGTTAAGGGACTACCCAATTTAATTGTATCTTCAAATGAAGCGAGTCATGTAATAATGATCGAACTTCACTTCGCAAATTTCGTTTGATATCTGCTGCGATGGGTAAGCTACTTAATGATGCATGAATGCATACGTAACGAGAATAATATTCAACAAAGTCTTGCAGTACGTGACTAAGCTCATGGAATGTTAGTTACGGTGGACCTATATTGTGTTAAAATTTTTTAAGTAATATCAAAGCAATCCTAAATATTTTTATATAAGTTAGGCTGACAAATTACCGATCCGAAGATTTTTTGAATAAGGGTTACCAGCACACAGTCCACCTGATGATATGTGGGTACTGTGGTCCAAAGTCATTGATATCTATCATCGAGTAAAATCAGGTTAAAATTTTCAATACAATGAAAAATATAATTCAAAAATGCAAAGAAACTTTCGTAACGAAGCAATCTTTTGTTAGTTTAAGGTAAAGTTACAGTCGAATATACGTCCCACTTCTGGGAACAGGTCTCTTCTTGTTTTAGAGCGGGAGATTGTTCCTGAGTTTTCTTGAAAAAATAGCGAAATGAGGATACTTACATTATTATAATAATAGGTTGTAAGTTGTTCACAATATCATACTCGATGTAGGATGATATTGTGAACAACTATTTATAATATACTCCTATTGTGCTGAAGACGTGTTCTCCAGAGTTGGCACCGGTTTTAACTCGACTTTTCCGGCACTCCTACTCGCTAGGCGTAGTCCCGAACTCATGGAGGACAGCTTTGATGCACCCGATCCCTAAAAGAGGCGACCGCTCAGATCCGTCCAACTACAGGTCTATCGCTATCACCTCCTTGTTCTCCAAAGTAATGGAAAGCATTATTAACTGCCAGCTCATGCGGTACCTTGAGGATCGCCAGCTGATTAGTGATCGCCAGTTCGGTTTCCGTCGAGGTCGTTCAGCTGGCGATCTTCTAGGTTACCTAACTCATAGATGGGTGGTGGCAGTGGAGTCCAAGGGGGAGGCGTTGGCCGTTAGTTTGGACATAGCGAAGGACTTCGATCGGATTTGGCACAAAGCGCTCCTTACGAAGCTTCCTTCCTATGGGCTTCCCGAGAAATTGTGCAATTGGATCACCAGTTTTCTTGCTGATCGGAGCATCAAGCTCGTAGTAGACGGTATTCTCCGATTACCAGCCTATTAACGCTGGTGTTCCACAAGGCTGCGTTCTATCGCCAACGCTGTTTCTTCTGCATATCAATGACATATTGCAAACCGCTAACATTCCTAGCTATGCGGATGACAGCACTAGTGATGCTTTATATACCGATCGTGCTAATATTTCTTGGAAAACGTCGCTGAGTACCGGGACACACTTTTGTCTGAAGTCAAGACTTTGTTGAACAAAGTCTCGGACTGGGGGTGACTAAATCTAGTCCAGTTCAATCCCCAGAAGACACAAATTACCGCTAAAAAGAACCCCTTTGTCGTATCTCCTCACTTTCAAGGCATTTTCCTTGTTGCCTCAGCCAGTATCGGAATCCTCGGCGTCGACATATCGACTGAGTGCAGTTTCGTGTTCACTTGGAAGAGAAGGCCAAATTGGCCTCTAAAAAGCTTGGCGTGCTCAGCAGAGCAGGACAGTATTTCATGCCGGCACACCGCCAGCAACTTTACAAGGTGGAGGTTCGGCCGCACATGGAATACTGTTCCCATCTCTGGGCTGGGGCTCCCCAGTGCCAGCTCCTTCCATTTGATCGCATCCAGCGCAGAGCTGTTCGAATCGTCGGCGACTGAACTCTTTCAGATCGGCTTGTCTCACTGGCACTGCGAAGAGATGTTGTATCTCTTTGCGTATTTTATCGCATTTACCACGGGGAGTGCTCTGAGGAATTTTTCGGACTAATTCCAGCCACACAATTTCACCATCGCACATCGCGACAAAACTCGCGATACCATCCATACCATCTGGATGACTGGCGGTCCACCACTGTGCGATTTAAAAGAAATTTTCTTCCTCGCACAACTTTCTTGTGGAAGCGACTACCACCAGAGATTTTTCCGGACTGATACGACTTACGGACCTTCAAGAAGAAGAAGAGAAAGAGCGAAAGGCCGGCAACGCATCTGCGATTCCCCTGGTGTTGCAGTTGTTTATCAGCGGTGGTATTCACTTACCATCAGGTGAGCCGTATGCTCGTTTGCCCTCTCTCCTATAAAAAAAAACTAATGCTGGAAAATCCATGTAAAAGCTTGAACCTAATTTTGATAACTGATATTAGTAATGTCCTCCAGACCGAATTTCAGTCATGCCGGCTAGCCTCAAGGGCGACAAGCCATCGGCGCAGGACAGGATTATAGTGCCCAAATATATTATGCGCAAGCACAGGTGCACTCTCTATTCCCTCACTCTCATAGAACGATGGAACGGTAAACCGACACGACCGGAGAGAGATCAGGCACAGGACCAACGGCTTTGCATGCTTACATAGGCACAGGGTTGAGACATCGCCAACTTCCTTACTCCGGGCAGCTACTGAAAAATTCTTGACGGAAAAACTCAATAAATGTTTTTGTTTGGCCAACCCGGGATTCAAACCCGGAACCTCATGATCAGCAGTCACGTTCACTACCACTAGACCAACGAGGCAGTGATATAAGTAAGCAGCATGTACACTAACAATGTGTATGTGCACGGCTAACAACAACCAAAGTCAAAACATTATCGTGGAATAGAATAACTATACTAACGACCAGACGACTATCTCCCTTATTAGAAAATTTAGTAAGAACGAGCCTAGGAAATAGATAATGACTAGAACGTAGTGATTTTATAGTATGTACTCTTTGATACTGACTTTAATTTAATGCTTTTAATTTATCTTAGGTCTACGGCAAAAGCATTAATTTTTTTGCCTCGTGTTAAGCAGCGCTACTTTTCCATTTGTTAGTTATGTTCATGTAGTTCACATATTCATAATAATAGTTCATGCGCATGAAGCTCATGATTGTGAGTTTCTAATTTCAGAAAAATAATACAATGTTTTCTTATTTCGTTACTAATATTTAAATTTACAGAAAACTTTGCTTAGAACAAGAGGCAAAGACATAAATTAATATGTAATTGACATTAGGAATTGTTACTGTCTAAACACATCCACCACGGTAAATTTCTTACTTTCGTGGTAATTTTTTTAATAGAATTAAGAGTGACTAACGAGCACGCAATTCACCTGAAGGTAAGTAAATGCTATGGCCCATGCAAAGGATGTTACGGAATGCTTAAGTGGAATACCAGTTATAAGGGTCCCCGTTTCTCTCCAATTAGCATACGAAACACAGCAGCATAATCATGATGCTATTTTTCACTGGTATTCTGTGGGAACTTGGTCCAATCATCATCATCATAACAGCCCTTCACAAGTCCACTGCATAACAAAGGCCTCCCCCACGGAACGCCACAAAGCACGGTCCCGAGCCACCTGCATCCATTGACTTCCCGCATATCTTACCAGGTCGTCACTCCATCTATTGGGGACGCCCACACTCGCCTGCCGGCATGAGGCTGCCACCGGAGAACCTTTCTTCCCCAACGGTTGTCGGTTCTTCGAGCTATATGGCCGGCCCATCATTGCACATCAGCTTACTAATCCTTTGGCTATGTCGGTTACTCTGGTTCTACTGCGGATATCCTCATTTCTAAGTTTATCACGCAGAGAAACCTGACATATCTCTCCATAGCTCGGTGAGCGACCCAGAGCTCCTAATACGGCCAGTAGTGAAGGACCACGTCTCAGTTCCATATGTCATCACTGGCAACACGCACTTGTTGTAAAATTTAGTTTTGAGGTTTTGAGGTATGCCTGACGAGAAGATGGTCGTAATCCCCGAACGCTGCCCAGCCGAGTTGAATACGTCGATTGACCTCTCGGTCAGTTGGACTTACTTGGCGGACTATTAGTCCCAGGTAAACATATTCGTCAACAACATCGAGCTTAGTGCCCCAACAACTACCGGCATAGGTGTGACATGGACATTAAACATGATTTTTGTTTTGTCCATATTCATCATGAGACTATATTGTGGGAGACACTATTGAGGCCATTGAGCATAGTGCTTAGTCCTCCAGCGATTCTGCCATAAGGACTATATCGTGGGCAAATCGAAGGTGAGTGATGTACTCGCCATTGACGTTAATACCGTATCCTTTCCAGTGCAGTAGCTTGAAACGTCTTCCAATGCAGCGGTGAACAACACTTCAGCACCTCGATATACCGACAGTCCACTTGGCACCGCTGAAGGACTGCAGCACCGCCCAAATTCGACGGAATCAGGCTTTCTCATAGTCCACATACGCAAGGCAAAGTGGCAGATTGTACTCGTCGGTCTTCTGTACATTTGCCGAAGAGTATGTATGTGGTCTATGGTGCTAAAGCCTTTCGAAACCGGTTTGTTCGAGGCTGGAAGTCGTCGAGTCTGCATGCGAGACGATTCGTAATGACTCGAAAACAGCACGTAGACGCGGCTCAGAAGGGAAATCTGTCTGTAGTTCTTCAAGAGAGCGTTGTCGCCTTTCTTGAAGAACAAGACCACCGCACTTCTGCTCCACGCGTCCGGTGTAATGCCACCATGGAGGACGGAATTAAAGAGCTTCTGAAGGACTTCAAGTACCGGTTTTCCACCCGCTTTCAGAAGCTCCGCTGTAATTCCATCCTCACCTGGGTCCTTGTCGTTTTTAAGGTGCTGGAGAGCCATTCTAATCTCGCTCAGACTGACGTCCGGGATATCATCGGAATAGTGTCGGATAAGACTTGCACTTGGATCGTTACTCACACTTGCGCGTGGCTCCAACGATGACGTGTACAGCTGCCCATAGAACCTCTCAATCTCACTCAAAATCTCAGGTGTCCCGGAAACGATGCTGCCACAATCGGTCTTCAGCTTCGACAGTTGGCTCTTTCTGGCAGACAGATCTCTGGCAAAGACTTTGGAGCCCTGGTTCGCTCGATCCTTCTTCAATACGAGCTGTATTGAAGTTGCGCAGAATCCCGCCGCATGCATTTGGAGATCTGTCTGTTCAGTTGCCTGTATGCTGTCAAATCTGCTGAAGACTGCAGTTTCATTTCCCGTCTAGCAGCCATGAGATTAAGTGTGATCGGAGAGTTTTTGTTCTTCTGCGACGGGTCTTACAGAACTTAGCTCCGACCATGGACAGTTTCCACAAGCTTGTCATTCATATCGTCCACTTCATTGCAAAATTCTAGGCACTGAAAACGATTTTGTAACAGGCTGAAAGTTTTCAGGACTTTGGATTAGAGCACGAGGGGACGGAGCGTTGACTTCATTAGACGTGACCTCTCCAACCTAAGTGTATCTCTCTCTCTAATACATAATTTACAATAATTATGTAAATAATTTATATACTCATTAATATGTTCATTTTGATACAGTTTCTAAAATAGTATTTAATATATTTATTACTTAGAAAAAAGAAAATATCAATAAGTAAATAAACTAGCATATTTATAATCTATATTGAATCTGGATTGACCCAAAAAGTACCAAGGCTGACCGTAAAAAGACAAATGGTTTAATAAAATTGACCCATTGTTCTAAGATGGATTTATCATTCGGGTTTTGCCCTAAATTTCTTTCTGTTTTATTACATTGTTCACATTTTGCAGGATACGCCTAAGAATAATTCAAATAATACATTTATAATATGTGTACAGTGTACATAGAGTAATGTAGTAAAGAGCCTTGACTTTTTTTAATAAAGTTTTAAAAATGTGTGTCTTAGAGATATTTCGTATGACATACTTTACGTGGTAGATCTATTATGATAGCTAGCTTTATAATGGTTACATCACGAATAGTTCGAATCAAACGGGGAAGAACCACGCTCTCACATAATACTGTCTATCGTATCTGTATTTCGTATGGTAAGTGTAGAAAGCCGGGGACCCTTTTTACTGGAAATGAGGCATTCCATCTTAGTCCTCGGGGGTGAAAACGCATTAACATCTTGATTCTTAATCGAGGATATATGTAGATGTCCATGATCCACAGCATGCACTTATCATCAGGTTGACTTTGTGCTCGTATGTCACTCTTATCTATTAAAAAATGTTTAGTCGGTACCATAGACCACAAACAACATAGGCATATTATATTAATATTGTGTATATACTAGTTTTTTCCTCTACTCCCCGTGGTAGATGCGATAGAATATACAAGGGGTTGCAACATCTCTTCGCAACGCCAGTGAGTCAACCGACCAAAGCCGACCAAATAAAACTAGGTCGTCGACGATTCGAGCCTATATGCGCTGGATGCGGTCAAGTGGGAGGAGCTGACACTGGGGTGCCCCGGCCCAGAGATGAGAACAGTACTCCATGGTGAGGCCAATTCGAACTTGCACCTTGTAAAGTTGTAAGCGGTTGCAGGCATGAAATACTATCGCGCTCTACTAAATACGCCAAGCTTATAAGAAGCTAATTTGGCCTTCCCTTCCTTCTTACTACTACTACCATACTTCAAAATTTTCTTACTGATTTCAAAAGCTCCGCTGCAGTTGCATCCTCAGCTGGTAACTTGTCTCGATTGCCATTTTAATCTTGCACAAATTCAGAAACTCTATCAAAATAGTATCGAATGACATATTATTCTACATTCATGTATGCTAAAAATCGTATAAAAATGTTAATAAGTAAATCGCTACATATCTAGAATTACTTATGATAAATCGTGATGTTGTTCAAATTCTGCTTTTGAAAAATCCAAAAAATAAAATAGGTGACCATTTATTTTAAGCCTTATTGGACCAGTTTCATTTTCTCAGAAAAGTCACGTTCAGCTAATACTAATCAAAACGTAAATTGGAATGAGCACATCACGTCCACTGGAGTGATGAACTTTTATTTTTTTATTCTCCTTAATACATGATCGATTTACAAGTGCTGTCATAGTATAATTAAGCGATCCTTTATCAAAGATTTTCAATATTTAATCTGTAAATCATGGCTTTCAACTTATTCTTTATTTAAATCTTTTGATTTTTTTAAATAAAATATAACAGTCCCATATTCACTGAGGAAAGTAATTTAGCATGGTTAATAGCAATTTATTGTTGAGCATGATCCATGCGTTCATTTGAAAGTATCAAATGGGTTAATGACCTCTTATATGTTATACATATTATAAGATATTTACAGATTTTTTCGTGTTCGTTTTTGTGGGTCTCTGGATGTTTTATAATCACAAGGACCCTGTAGGTGACGCTGTGATGGAATGCTAGTGGGTATAAAATAAAACTGTACAAAAGTGGCAGTTAATCCAGCACAAGCTTTTTAATTAACAGCTAGTCCTTTCCAACTATGATTCAGAGACAGTTGAGAGAATAAAAATTAACAAATGCAAAGCCAATCTAAATCATACTGGTAATGCTGCTTCACGGCTAGTAACCTTCAGTACAAAAACTAGCCACATGTTTATGGTTTTCCGTAAATAAATAGTATCCAAGATAGTTATGCAACCACAAGACCATAGGGTTGTTACGGTTCGGATTTAGAGGGCTGCATAAGCATTAGACAGTATCCAGTAACTGTAGAGTCAGCTTTTGGTTGCATGAGATATCAGGCAGAGCTCATGGGAGCGACACTTCGTTCTGACATCGACTTCGTCAAGACGTATTAATTAAGTAGTTATAATTTTAATTGTAATTAAGAAATAAATAGATTTTAAATAGTTTTAAAAATCATTTTACGTTCCCGTAATCTTGACTGGCGCAGCAGTAGGATCGTCACACTTCGGTAGCGTTGCGTCCTTCGCGAATTCGATATAAAACTCTGTCGTAATCGGAGGTCCGCGGCGCGAAGAAAAACCGAGACGATCCTCGAACCAAAGAAATTTGTCAAGGAAGCGGAGCTGATCCTGAACCATGAGAGCAGCTGGCGGCTGGTGAGTAGAACTTTTCACCATCCTTTCCACTACCTCGACGTTCTGTTATCTTGAGATCGAACTCTCTCATTTTAACGTATTCTGGTTAAATAGTTTAAAAATTAAATAAATAATTGTATGTAATAAACAATTTGAGTTTTACCTATTTTTATAATTTGCAAATTATAAACAAATTATAGTTTTACAAAGAAATAGTTTTATTAAGCATATACATTTTATTTCTTAATAATTTCGTGTGATATTTAGGTTTCTTTTACATTTCATTTTATTTTTATTGTTTGTGTGTGTAAATTAATACATAATTATGGAGAATATCAGACTTATTCCGGTGAAATGATTAAAATCATCCCTACGTTTGATGGAGATAAACGTCATTTAAATCTATTTTAAGAATGTGAATATGTTATAGCTAAATTTACTGGCACGACGGAACAGAATTTGTACGTGATGAATACAATAACAAGCCGCCTTATCGGCAATGCAGCTGCATTAGTCGGGGAGCGCGATGATATCGAAACGTGGGATGAGTTTAGCAATTATTAATTCAGCATTTTGAGACTCGCGTAGTGAGGAGTGTTTAAATATCGAACTTGAGACTTTAAGAATTAAACCCGGAGAAAGTTATTTAGATTTTTGCTGTCGAATTCAATCTTTGAGATCAATTTTAATAGGCAAATTTAATCGGTTGTCTGACTCAAATATGCGCTGTAGTAAAAGGCCATTTATGAAAATACATCATTAAACGTTTTCCTGTACAATTTACCGGAACATTTAGTTCGAGTAGTGCGTCTAAAGGCCCCAAATTCATTAGAGGATGCGCTCCACTGTATTAGAAGAAGTTAACTTCCATAGTCAGTACCAAATGAGAAACAAAATGTCTGGATCTAATCATCTCATTCACACAATCGCATAACGCATCCCCATCATTTAAATTCGGTAATAATAATACTCAACCTCAACATTTTTCTAGTTTTAAGCCTATGCCAATGAACCAACCACCTAGATATAATTTTGGCATCCCACCGAATAAGCAGGTGCAGATGCCGCTTCCACTCAAGGTCAGCAGCGACAATTTAACAATTTCGAAATTATTATCGACCACCACAACCTAATAATAACCAAATGAAATTCGGATATCGTCCACCTCAATTTGGCTATAAACCTGTAGGCCTTCAGCCCTTACTTCGATGCGTCCTCAACAGTTCGGTATGCAACAGCGATACAACAATAATAATAATGTCCCTCAGCATAACCAACCGCGAATTAATACAGATGTGTCGATGCGCACAGCACCTGTAGCACGACCGCAACAAGGTTTTAGGTTAAACGAATTAGAATTAAATGAGAATGACTATAGCGACGACATGTATTACTACGAAAACCCAGATTATTTCGATCAATATCCTAATGACGCTTTACTATTACCCCGAATATCAATCTGAAGAAACTGTAACCGCGGAAACGGAGACCAACGCGGCAGACACAAATGACATTAAGACGACAGAAAATATTGAAAATTTTCGCATAAACGCCTCAGCCAAACCCTGAAACCATAGAACTAAATTGTGACTCTAATTTAAAATTACCTTATATATATATCCCGAGTTAGATTCCAAATTTATGCTGGACACCGGTAGCACACGTTCATTTATAAGCCACGCAAAGCATACCAATATTTTAAAAACGACATTTTTAATGAACCCTTCGAGGTCATTAGTACACATGCTACAAGTAGCCATAATCAGGTCATAGTTATTCCGTTACCACCCACATTTAAAAGCCCCGAATATCATAAGTTCTATATATATAATGTAGATTCGCGTTATGATGGCCTCATAGGTAATGACTTATTAAAACAATTAGAGGCTGTCATCGATTTAAAGCGTCTTATACTTTCGACAAAATTTACAAGTATCCCTATTATACATAATTTTGAAAATCACATTTTTATTTTACCTCCTAGATCGGAATTACGTGTTAAACTACCAACCGATGTACATTCAGGCGAAGCCATATTAAATTATAAGCAGTTTTGTGAAGGGTTAGAATGCGCAAGCACAGACGCAATAACGGATATGCTTCCACAGTTATCCAAAATACCTCGAACAGGAAATGACCCTGACCGTGACACGACCTTCCAAACTGAGACTTTTAATGACAGTGAGAAAACCCTAGTTAATCCCTTTGTAGATAAAACTGATACCGACATTGACCAACTCCTATTACAAAATTTAGGTAAATTAAGACTAGAACACATGAATGAGGAAGAGCGTAAAGCTATTTTGCTCTGTACGGAATACAAAGACATCTTTTACTGTGACAAATTGCCCTTGACGTTCACCAATCAAGTGAAACATTTTATCCGTACCGTTAATGAAGACCCAATTTATACTAAAGGTACAGACAACCACCTGCTCAAGCTCAGGAAATAAAGAGGCAAGTAGAGAAACTCTTGGAAGACAATGTCATTCAAGAATCTTTCTCCTTGGAGTGCCCCAGTTCATTTAGTACCAAAAAGGTCGACGCGTCTGGGGAACGTAAATTCGTATGGTGATCGACTATAGGCGACTTAACGAAGTGACTATAGAGACAAATATCCTCTACCAAATATAAACGACATATTTGATAAATTAGGCAAATGTACATACTTCTCGACCTTAGATCTTGCAAGCGGTTATCATCAAATTGAAGTCAACGAAAGTGACCGACAAAAAACTGTAGTTTAAGTAGTTTGCCACATGAGTTCTTAAGGATGCCGTTCGGCTTAAAGACAGCGCCGGCAACCTTCCAACGCGCAATGGACAACATTCTAAGAGGCCTGCAAGGATCCACTGTTTAGTCTACTTAGATGACATAATTGTGGCATCTCAAAGTCTCAAGAACATATTGAAAAGTTACGCATGATTTTGACAGACTACGACAGACTAACCTCAAGGTGCAACTTGATAAATCTGAGAGTTTTGCGGAAAGAAGTCCTCTACCTAGGTCACAGTATTACCAAAATGGACTTAAACCGAACGACGACAAAGTAAAAGCAATAATTAATTACCCCTTGAAACTACCACTGAAATAAAAAGTTTCTAGGACTCATAGGTTATTACTGTCGTTTCATTATTAGGATTTCAATGAAAATAACTCAACCCTAACTTCCTGCTTGAAGAAAAGAAATAAAATTGTTATCGACAAATCATATATAGAAGCATTTGAGAAATGCAAAGAATTACTTATTAATGCACCCTTTACAATACCCAGACCCATCTAAACCCTACATACTAACAACAGATGCGTCATCTGTCGCATTAGGCGCCGTGTTGTCACAAGGGCAATTGGTTCCAAAACCAGTCGCATATGCCAGTCGCACATAGTGACACTGAAACAAAGTATAGCACAATCGAACGTGAACTCCTAGCCATTATATGGGCAGTTAAATATTTCGACCTTATCTGTACGGACAAAAATTTTACGTATATACTGATCACCGACCCTTGCCTGGCTCTATGCACTCAAAGAACCAAATAGTAAATTAACAAGATGGCGACTACGTTTACAAGAATTTGATTTTGAGGTAATCTACAAAATGGAAAGCAGAACACTAACGCTGACGCCCTATCTCGTATCAAACTAAACGCATTAGATTCCGACGATGACAATGATTCGATGCAAGTGAACGTATCCGATACAGACAAAACCTTAAAAACTATGTAGACAGCTTGACCGACGAAATTTACCGCATAGCAAAACTTAACAAACCAAATGAGAACTCCGATACAATAACCGTGTCTGACCTATCAGCTACTCTTTCAGCATCTGATCCAATAGATTTAACCGAACAAACTTATCCTGTACCATCTATTAGCACAGAAACAGTACACTCAGCTTTAGAATTAGAATCAACAGGTATATCTATATTGAGGGAAGCTGTAGATACTAAACCCAATCAAATACTTATATTCACTTGGTTTAGGAATGAAATGCAGGTCAAAGATATTTCAAATAAAAAGTTCATAAAATTTTAGAAGTTTTCACCTATAAATAACGAAAACTTAATTAAACAATTTTTAAAGAGTATGTAAACCAAAGATTAAATATTTCATTTACTTTGAGGACGAATCACATAGAAAACAATTTTCCAAAATTATCATAGAACTATAAAAGGGCACTGTAGAATTCTTCGAGTGTACAGAGCGTGTCGTATATGTAGACGAGGCCGAACAGAGGGAAATAATTCTAAAACATCACGAGGTAAAACATGTCACCGTGGTATAAAGGAAACCATGGTAAGCATACGTAGGAACTACTTTTGGGATAATATGCAGGAAACGGTTTTGGGTAATTAATAATTGCCATACCTGCAAAATTTCAAAATATGACAGAAAACCAATTAAACCGGTTTTGCAACTAACACAGACCCAGCATTCTCCTTTTCAGGAAGTTTTCATAGATCTTTTTCTATAGAAACAAAATATTTTCTTACCTTAATCGATGCTTTTAGTAAATTAGGTCAAGCATTTGAAATCTCAAATAGATCCACACCTGAGGTAGTTCGAGCCCTTATAGTATTTACTTTTCATTCTATGGCGTACTAAAAGATAACTTCGATCCTGGAAAAGAGTTTAACAATGAGCTAATGCGAGAACTTACAAATATGTATAAAATAGACCTTCACATCACAACACCCAATAATCATAATTCCACAGGTATTATAGAACGTTTTCATTCGACAATAATTGAAATATATCATTATAAGTATGAGCAGAAATTTACAGATGCAGCTTCTATTATGACTTACGCTATAATGGCTTATAACACACAATACATTCAACTACTGGTTTAACTCCGTTTGAAGTCTGCTTTGGGCACACTGATTCTGGAAAGGTTTTGATAACGATTTGATAGGGCTATACCAACAGCTGTTAAAAACCACCAAAACGCACTAAATATTTATATAAGTACATTTCCGATCGAATGATTGAACAAAAGGAAAAGGCTAGGGAACGGAAGGAGGAGAAACAAAGGTAGTACTCAACAAAGGCAAATAGCGTACGTAAAGGACACATCATCAATATTAGAAAAGACAAACCTAGGTACAGGAAAGCTGTTATTCAAGGTCCTGAAGAACGTAATATCGTTCTGTTAAAATAGGTGAACGGGACAAAGGTCCCTATTAAAATTTCAAACGACCTCCACAGGTGGTGTGTGGTCATCCTGACTATGGCTCACATACTTTGGACCTGCAGTCTTCAACTTCAAAAATTGACAGCAACCCGGCCTGCTCCTGTAAAAGAAGGCCAAGCCTTTAGGCAAACAAGCAGGTGGCTTATAGTTAAAGAAGTGAACTTATTAGGAATTAAGGAAAATTTAGATTTAAATATTATTAAGTTTAAAGATTTTAGTAGATTAGTTGATATTAATAAACCATATGCTTATGAATTCCAAGCCATGAAGACCCAAGCTGACTATTCTTGCGATTTAACTATTGAAAAATTTAAGCAACTTGTACCATCCAATAGATAAAAGAGGTCTCATAGACCCTAGGATCAGCCATTAAAGCAATCACCGGCAATTTAGATCACGAAGATGCTCTTAGATACGATTCCGTTATATCTAAGTTAAAGAACAACCAATTAAGTATTGATAGTAAAATCACCGTTGTTTCTAAAATGCTGAATAGCTTGGCAAATAGTACAGAAACTTTACATGAAAATGAACTAATATTAGATGAACGCTTAAAAGAATTGAACGAATAGTAAAATACATTGCTACCAAAGAAAATAATTCAATTTATAACACGTATATTTTAGGCATGTATAATATGTTTATTAGTAACTTTCGTAGTATTTACCTTAAACTTAGTGAAATAGAAACTGCTTTAGCTTTCAGTAAAGTTTCAGTATTACACCAATCAATTATTAATTCATCTGAACTGTTAGTGATACTTAATGATATTGCCAAAGTCGATAACCTAGTGTACCCTGTAAATGTAGAGAATTTAGTGAAAATTGAAAGAACTATTGTTATAAAAGCTACATGAAAGCAAACCAGATTACGTACTTGATGGAAGTTCCACTTACTGATAGTTTTAATTACAATTATTACAAATTATACCCATTACCTGTATTCGATGCACTTAGAAACAGAACGTCTGTAATAATTCCCAAGTATCCTTACATTTTGGTGAAAGGTTCACAATACTTACCGGTCTCCCGGCCGTGCACCGAGATAGCGGCGGATGAATTCCTGTGTATGAGCTCCAACATGGTATCCTATCCTAGAAACACATGTGCTGAACAACTGATGAAATTCCAAAACAATCTCACACTATGCGAACCTCGGCTCGTTGATCTTGAGGATGTCAAAATCCAGTCTATCGGCCCTGTAAATTGATTATATACGCCAACCATAGAATAATATTAACAAATAAATGCCAGGATGACATAACTAAAGAATCACTTTGGGCACATACATCATAAAAATTAGTGAGGATTGTGAGACCTTCATAGATAATTATAAATTGTTGCACCGCCTATACTTTGCTAAGGAACTGGGCTATAGAGTGACCTGTATTAAACTTACCAAGACTGGATCACCTGAACTGACGGATACTGGAGCAGCACCTGAGAAAGGCTTAGCCTTAGACGACCTGAAACATCTAGCATACGTGTTGAACCAAAATCTTAAATTCAGTGGCAGGAATATAGTGATCAAAGTGATAATAGTGTGATAAGGGCTGAGGTTAGTTAGCTAATATACTTATTACTGTATGTCATTTTACCTATTGTTATTTTTTCCTTAGTGTTTTAAGAAAATGTAAAAGTAATTTAGTTATTAGATGGCGGAATCATCGGACAACAGCTGAAAACACTGCAGCCGATAATTCGCTCTTGGAGAGGGAGGAGTTATGCAACCCAAGACCATAGGGTTGTTACGGTTCGGATTTAGAGAGGGCTGCATAAGCATTAGACAGTATCCAGTAACTGCAGAGTCAGCGCTTTTGGTTGCATGAGATATCAGGCAGAGCTCATGGGAGCGGACACTTCGTTCTGACATCGACTGTCAAGACGTACATTAAGTAGTTATAATTTTAATTGTAATTAAGAAATAAATAGATTTTAAATAGTTTTTAAAAATCATTTTACGTCTCCCGTAATCTTGACTAGATCAAACATCTATGTTGACAAACATTGTTATGCTGACACGACTTGAAAATAATGCGGTTGGGTGGAGCCAGATGTAGATAAATATGGGCAGCAGTGACATTTTACCCATATTTTTCATCATTACAGCCCTTCATAAGTCCACTGCTGAACATAGGCTCCCCAAGGAATGCCACAACGTACGGTCCTGAGCCACCTGCATCCATCGACTTGCTGCATGTTACTAGGTCGTCACTCCATCTAGTGGGAGACGCTACACTTCGTCCGCCGGTATGAGGCCGCCACCGAGAACCTTTTTTCCCATCGGTTGTCGGTTCTTCGAGCTATGGGCGGCTGGCCTATTGCCACTTCAGCTTACTTATCCGTTGGGCTATGTCGGTCACTCTAGTTCTACCGGATATCCTCATTTCTAAGTTTGTCATGCAGAAAAACTCCGAGCATAGCCCTCTCCATAGCTCGCTGACCTTGAGCTCGACCTTGAGCTTCCTCATCCGGCCAGCAGTGAAAGACCACCTCTCAGTTCCATAGGTCATAACTGGCAACACGCCCTGGTTGTGCAGTTTCGTTTTCAAGTTTTGTTACACTGACGTGTTGTAATTTCCGAACGCTGCCCAGCGTTCGGGAACATGGCCCAGTTGTATCCGTCGATTGACCTCTCGGTCGAAGTTGGACTTACCTGGTCGGACTATTTGTCCCAGGTAAACATATCGTCAACAACTTTGAGCTTAGTGCTCCCAACAACTACCGGCATAGGTGTGACATGGACGTTAAACATGATCTCTGTTTTTCCATGTTTATCTTACGAACTATCCGTTGGAAGCACTATTGAGGTCATTGAGCAGTGCTTAGGTCTCCAGCGATTCTGCCATAGGACTATATCGTCGGAAAATCGAAGGTGAGTGATGTACTCGTCGTTGATGTTAATACCGTATACTTTCCAGTCCAGAAGCTTGAAAAGATCTTCCAATGCAGTGGTGAAGAGTTTCGGGGATATAACGTCACCCTATCTTACATCTCTCTGCAGTTGGATAGGTTTCATACTCTGGTTCTGTACTCAGATAGCCATCGTAGCCCTACTGTACAAACATTTCACCACTTCGATATACCGACAGTCAACTTGGCACCGCTGAACGGACTGCAGCACCGCCCAAATTTCGACGGAATCAAAGGCTTTCTCATAGTGCACATACGCCAAACATAGTGGAAAATTGTTCTCCTCGGACTTCTAACATTTTGCCGAAGGGGTATGTATGTGGTCTATGGTGCTAAAACCTTTGAAGCCGGCTTGTTCGGGAGGCTAGAAGTTGTCAGTATGCATGCGAGACGATTCGTTATTACTCGAAAACAGCACGTAGACGCGGCTTAGAAGTGAAATCGGTCTGTAGTTCTTCAAAGAGCGTTGTCGCCTTCTTGAAGAATAAGGCCACTGCACTTCTGCTCCACGTCTCCGGTGTAGTAACCATGGAGGACGGAATAAAGAGCTTTTGAAGTACTGGTTTTCCAACCGCTTCCAGAAACTCCGCTGTAATTTTATCTCGCCTGGGGCCCTGCCGTTTTAAAAGTGCTGGAGCCATTCTAATCTGCTCAGACTGACGTCTGGAATATCATCGGAATAGTGTCGATAAGACTTTTCTTGGATCGTTACTCACACTTGCGTGGCTCCAACGATGACGTGTACAGGTGCTCATAGAACCTCTCAATCTCACTCAAAATCTCAGGTTTCCGGAAACTACGCTGCCACACTCGGTCTTCAGCCTCGACAGTTGGCTCTTTCTGGCAGACAGATTCTAGAAAAGACTTTGGAGCCCTGGTTCCGTTCGATTGCTTCTTCAATACGAGCAGTATTAAGTGCTCAAGTCCTGCCGCATACATTTGGAGATCTGTGTGTTCAGTTGCCATGTATGCTGTCAAATCTACTGAAGACTGCAGTTTCATTCCCGTCTAGCAGCCATGAGATTAAGAGTGTGATCGGAGAGTTTTTGTGTTCTTCTGCGGCGGGTCTTGCAAAACTTAGCTCCGACCGCATGGACAGTTTCCACGACCTTGTGATTCATATCGTCCACTGCATTGCAATCTTCTAAGCACTGAAAACGGTTTTGCAGCTCGAGCTGAAAGGTTTCGGGACTTTGGATTAGAGCACGAGAGGGACGGAACGTTGACTTCGTTAGATGACCTCCAACTTAACGTTTAGGTTCAGTGTGCCTCTTATTATTCGGTGATCGCCGGTTTTCACTCGCGATCACTGAGACATCACTGAACAGTTGACTTTAAGTTTTAACTATATATTTTACCTATATATATTTTGCCCAGGATGGGACGGTTGCCCATCTCCTGATTTGTTTCCCTCTATCGCCTCTTACAACACCCACGAGACGATATGGTGTAGTGCATATTACACCGCAACTACACGGTAGGATATAACAAAAAGATGAATTAGCACTGTAAGGGAAGCTATCAAATGCTCCAATTTATTAGAGAATCACGAAAGCCAAAGCACTCATCCGTCCTAACCTATCAATGCCCAATGTAAAAATAAAAAAAAATAAAGCTACATTCTGTAAACTAGTACCTTGACTGGGCATAAGGCTCTTCTTATTTAGCGGGTTATGGCACAAAAGTCTACTGCGTTGATCTAGTGCGTGTTGGTGGACTTCACTTGTCTTAGAAATATTTTTATTTCTCAAAACACTCATCAGATCGCCGGGTAAACCAGCATATAAAATTTCAATTAAAATTTCATTAGTGCTTACGGGACAGAACCTGATTTACTCGCGTACTGTTTAATTATAGAATAGAATAATTTTATTCAATATTGATTACAAGTATTTCTTATTGAAATTCATTTTTTAACTTTACCACTGGTTCGGAATAAAAACCTCTGTCCTGGGAAGAACCTGCATAAAACCCAGCGGGACTTTTATTTCAAATAAATTTTACAAAATAAATGGTTACAAACTATTTACCACCACCTCATTCCCAGGGGTTATTATCAATCATGTATTTATTTATTTTATAATAACCCTTTTTATACAGTTTTTGTTTGATTGAATATTTAAACTTGGTAATAGAGAGACCTTGTATATTTTCTGGAACTCTGTTGTAATAGCGTATACATTGCTCCAAGAGTGAATAACTGACTCTGTGGAGTCGAGAGACTGGTATCACTAGTTTGTGTTTGTTCCTAGTGTTTACAGAGTGTATATCACTTTTTTTTACTAAAACTATCTTTGTTTTTGTGAACATACATTTAATTTTCGTAAATATACTGAGAGTTAATATATTTATTTCTTTAAATTTTTCTCAAAGTGTCTCTCTCGGTTTAAGGTTGTAAAGAGCTCTTGTGGCCCTCTTCTACAAAACAAAAATAGTTTCAATATCAGCCGCATTTCCACAATGCCAAATCCTGTAAGGCATTATTCTATGGAAATTACTGAAATGAACTAATCTAGCTGTCTCGAAACTAGTGAGATCTCTAATCTTTTTTACAGCATAAGCTGTAGAGCTTAGTCTACTTGCTAGTTTGGATTATGGGGGCCCCACTGAAGCTTTGCGTCGAGAGTGATGCCAAGAAAAACAGAGAATTCAACGGGGCTCAGTTCTTCCCCATTTAAAAACACATTGGTATTTAGATTTTTAACATTTTTTGTTGTAAATTTAATACAATTAGTTTTATTGCCGTTTAAATGTAGATTATTAACGTTAAACCAATGCACTAATTTTGATATAGCATTATTCACCTCGTCATATTTAAATGATTGACGTTTAAGTTTAAAAATCAAGGAAGTATCATCAGCAAATGATACTATATCATGATTATCCCCTACAATAGAAGGTAAGTCATTAATATACACAAAAAATAGGAATGGGTCAAGAATCGAGCCCTTAGGGACACCCATTTTTACGGACGAACTTTTACCATCGATAATAACTTTCTGCATTCTATTACTTAAATATGATATAATAATTTTAAGCGCTGTGTTCTTGACACATAGTACTGTAGCTTCCTGATTAATGTCTCATGTTGAACACAGTCGAAGGCCTTGAAGAGGTCACAAAATACACCCAAAGCATCCCCTGAATTCTCCCAATCACAAAAAATATGTTTTATAAGCTCAACTCCGGCGTCGGTAGTCGAGCGACCATTTATCAAACCAAATTGATTTTTATGAAGCACTTTATTTTTATTATAAAAAAATTAACATTTGATCTAAAATAATTTTTCCAAAATTTTACTTAATGTTGGTAGTACAGAAATTGGTCTAATATTGGCGGGGTCTAATGTACTGCCAGATTTAAATAAAATTATGACTTCATGGTTGACTTATGGTCTCGGATAGCATTCATTCTAGACTGTTTGAATACCCCTTGGCAGTTCTTACGAGTTTCTAGAACATTTTTATATTTGCCTTGAAGTTATCCGATATTCTTCTATAATTATTATCCGTTCTTTCTTGCTTTTTCCTCTCAACTACTTCTTTTACTCTCTTATTTAGATGTCTAAAGACTGCTTATTTTCTTTCAATATCATCATTCATACTGCCAGAATAACTAGCCTTTGCTAGTAAATCTAGCCATGCTCTCTCTTTGCTTCAACTTCCATCCGTACCTCATCATCCCACCATAAAGTGTTATTTTTCCTTTCATTCTTTCTCTTAGTTACACCACATACTTCGGTAGCTGCATCCACCAAACCTTCTTGACATTATACCACACAGTCTCCAAGTCTAAATCATTCATACACAATTCATCCATACCACTTATATTTTATCTCAGTCTACATTTGAACTTCTTTCACACCTTCATCTTGTAACCTCTTTGTTCTTATATGTAACGCAGTGGTAGACACAGATTTGATGCCGCTAACGTCTAAATAGACCGATAATTCGGCATAAGATCAAGTAATGATTGGACCCCCGGTAAACCCTTGTATCTACCACTGCGCTTCTCATTCTGTCATCTACAATTATAAAATCTATCATGCTTCTATCACCACCTCTTTCCCATGTTTACATGTGAATCTTCTTATGACGAAAGAAAGTGTTCGTCATAAAAATATTCTTTTCCACACATACGGTGAGGAGGCTTTGACCATTCTCATTTATGCTTTCATCACCAAACGTTCCCAATATCCTTTCATAACCAAGCCTCTTCACGCCAAACCTTCCATTAAAATCTCCTAATATAACAATATTTTCATTACCTTGCATTTCATTAGCACCATCCTTACGATCTCCCAAAACTGCTCTGGATATAAGTGGGCTTAGAAATGTCTGAGCCTAGACCCTAGAACAAACAACTTCTTTAAGCCCACTTTCATTCGTATAGCAGTCTCGGGCTTACACATTCATACTCTTTCACACAATGACCCATTCTTTCTGAAAGGATGATACCGACTCCCTGGCATGTCCGCTCTGTCGCGTCTACACCAGACCAGTATGCGGTATACATGCCATGTGTAGTGGCATCCTTGTGCGAAAGTAGTTGGTGGTATTTTTTACGCCGCTACCACACGGCGAGGAGCCAAATCTGTTATTTCGGCTTTGTCGCTTGTTTAGCACCACCCGGGGGACACGTGTAGGGTGAGCCTGGGATTAGGTGGTCAAAGCCTACGGACGCGAGCGACTCATTTCCCGAGACCCCAAGAACAATTAAACGCGATAATATGCTTAAAAGTAGTTTTATTCAATATGTAATGTTCGCATAAATATAAGAAATCATCCTTGGCCAGGATTTTAATATATCCGCATTTATATCAGAATTTGACGTACTGTTGATTGGCGTTTCTGCGATAATTTCTTTGCAAGTACAGGGTCCAATCGGACCGTCTATCCAGTGAATTCCTTAGGAATGCCTTGAAACTCCTTTAGCGGTTCCTCACTGGGCTAATCTTAAAAGGTTTTTCAAACAAAGTAATTCAAAATCTTATTGCAGAAAACGAATAAATAATTATGAATTCATTCTTCATTATCATATATCATTTGAAAGGTGTGTATTCAGTTCCTTCGACATGAACGAATTGGTATTTAGATTTTTAACATTTTTTGTTGTAAATTTAATACAATTAGTTTTATTGCCGTTTAAATGTAGATTATTAACGTTAAACCAATGCACTAATTTTGATATAGCATTATTCACTTCGTCATATTTAAATGATTGACGTTTAAGTTTAAAAATCAAGGAAGTATTATCAGCAAATGATACTATATCATGATTATCCCCTACAATAGAAGGTAAGTCATTAATATACACAAAAAATAGGAATGGGTCAAGAATCGAGCCCTTAGGGACACCCATTTTTACGGACGAACTTTTACCATCGATAATAACTTTCTGCATTCTATTACTTAAATATGATATAATAATTTTAAGCGCTGTGTTCTTGACACATAGTACTGTAGCTTCCTGATTAATGTCTCATGTTGAACACAGTCGAAGGCCTTGAAGAGGTCACAAAATACACCCAAAGCATCCCCTGAATTCTCCCAATCACAAAAAATATGTTTTATAAGCTCAACTCCGGCGTCGGTAGTCGAGCGACCATTTATCAAACCAAATTGATTTTTATGAAGCACTTTATTTTTATTATAAAAAAATTAACATCTGATCTAAAATAATTTTTTCAAAAATTTTACTTAATGTTGGTAGTACAGAAATTGGTCTAATATTGGCGGGGTCTAATGTACTGCCAGATTTAAATAAAATTATGACTTCACTATGTTTCATTAGATCAGGAAACACACCAAATTCAATGCTTGTATTAAAAATCGTGGCTAGAAAAGGTGCTATTGTGTCTATTATAGATGCAACAATTTTAACGGAAATCCCCCATAAGTCTGCCGTTTTCTTAACATCAATAGTTTTAAAATATTTAACGATATCTTTTGGCAATACTC
Source organism: Parnassius orleans (assembly GCA_029286625.1). NCBI lineage: Eukaryota > Metazoa > Arthropoda > Insecta > Lepidoptera > Papilionidae > Parnassius > Parnassius orleans. Next base: position 357,277 of record JAGSMP010000872.1, read on the forward strand.
AATGGAATTTTAAAGTATGTGAACAAGGCTTTATATTTTGTTTAAGCAATGATTCGGCGACAGTAGGAGAAGAATTTAATGATTTTTTTGTCAAAAAAAGGAACATCAGTAAAATGTTTTTCAAAAGCCAAAGCAACTTCTTAATGAGATTGAGTTAAATTATTGTTAATATTCAATTGAAAATGCGAGTTGCGTGGTTTGACCTTGCCCGTTTCTCTATTAATTATACTCCACGTTATTTTAATTTTATCAGATGCAGTTTTAATTTTTTTGCTTAAACGTAAAGCCTTAGCTGTGGAACATACTTTTTTTTAAATGTTAGAATATGTGTTTACATACTCTCTAAATATAACACTATGATTACATGATCTTTCATTATAAAGCTCGTATCACCTTCGCCTACTTTTATAAATTCCTACTGTCGCCCATTCATTAAATGATTTGCGACTGTTAAAATAGAAAGTTTAAGAAGTAAATATTCTACTAAATTCACAACTTATAATTTTAAATAACGCACCATACAAATAATCAGCACTATTTTTAAATGAAAGCGATGGAAGTCTTTTTATTATATTACTTCTAAACCTCTCCAAGCAATGTTTTTTTTATTGGAACAAACACAACTTTCATACTTTTCTGTTTTTTGTGTATGTAAGGCAATGAGATCAACTGTCCACAGTGATCCGAACTTAAATTTTGAATAATTGATTTATGCAAGGGCTTAACATCTGTAAAAATGTTATCTATATAGGTCGCACCATGCCCAGCAATACGTTTCGGTTCTAAGAATAAATTAACAGGATTATACGATTTAAATAATGATCTTAACTTAATACTAATGGAAGAAGTTTCAAGGAGATTGATGTTAAAGTCTCCACATATTACAACAGACTTGTTCTGTTTACTAAATTTGAGCAAAACTTTTTCCACAATCTTTTAAAAATATTAGCACATGGGGTCTGTAAACACTTACAACAATGAGGTGTTCGTGCTCGACACAAGCCATTTCTATAGTTCGCTCAACAGAGAGGCTCACAATATCCTTACGTTCTTTATATAATAATGATTTATTTGCTAATATTAAGGAGCCACCACGTAAACTTTTTTCTCTATTGAAGGAACTGACCACCTGGTGATTTCTGAAATTAAACATTAAATTATAATCTTATAGCCAATTTTCAGTAATACTAAGGCTATGTTTGTTGTTACTATTTAAAAAACAATTCAAATTCCAATTCTTTGTCCATCATGCCTTGTAAATTTTGATGCACCAGGTGTAAACAATTCTTATTATTTATTTGTGGGCTGCATTCTAAATTAATTAAACTCTTATTATTGCTAGATATTGCCTCTATTGTCGGATTCTCTAATGTAAATTTGTTGGAACTAATTCCAAATTAAATGTCAAAGGATTACACTGCTCAATAGAAGCAGTATTGGTAGCCAAAAACTTGGGTAAGTTTTGCCAAGTTTATGGCTACCAAACATTTGCATTTGCCTTAAATTATATTTGGATAGGTAATACGTATCTTTTGTCCAAAACTTCTTAATTACATTATTTATGTCAATCAAAATGAAATTTGTCATTATTATCACTACAATTATATGTCAAATTTAAATTATTATTTCATATTAAATTATTCCTTTGTAAATTTAAGGTATGTCTTAGATTATTTTCCTGTAGCAATCCCTGTATATAAGGCAGTGTGAACAAGACAATTTGTGTACATTTAAGTTATTAAGTTGTTCAGTATATCTTAATAACTTTTGTTGTTTACACTGCCTCTTCTACCAAAAAAAATATTATTGTACTATTTGGACAAAATTTAGTTACTATAATTTTATTTAGGATGTCACTAAAAGATGCTCCAAGCATGCAGAAATTTCTTCTATTTTATCCCTTTATAGCGTTATTTAAAAAAAATCCAATATCATCGCTATACACAATTATATTATTTTTGATAATATTTGAATATTTTTTTATTTTAATCTCCTCTGCTATGGTACTGTCATAGAGTTTTGGTGGTGATATAATATTATCAGCACACACCGACTCTTAAAAAACTGGTATTGACCGCTTACACTCACATCGGTGTTTTACTAAGGAGTTAAAACGCTCCTCATTATATTTACATGTCTTCACCAGATTATTCATAGCCAGTGTGTGTTCTTTTATTTCATTTTGGGCCGATATATATTTATTGGACACAGTTTGAAGGGAGTAAGAAAATAGTAAAATTTCTGATTTAAGACACTACGTCAGTCTCATAACATTTTTTTATGTTATCCACCTCAATTGAATACAATTTAATTTCATATATCAATGCTTGCTTTTCTTTACATACATTAACATAATTTTTGTTAATGATCTAATTTTTTATTAATTTTTGTATTTTCTTCATGTATTTATTAACTTTTATATATTTCTGCAGTTTGGTTTTACTGCAATTAATCTTACTGTTTTCCTGAAGTGGAAGAGTCGTCACCTGTTAAATCTATTAATGCAGATTACTGTAATATTTTAGAATTATTACATTGCACAAGCTCAGAGAACATGCTTTGAGTCTGGGAGGCTTTTAGGTTATATATGTATGTTTTAAATTGTGCTTTTTACTCATTAACCTCATCAAACTGTAACTTCAATGCAGCAATAAACCTGAGTGCTTCCTCATATTCCTTGCTGCATTGTTCAAACTCATTAACCGTTCCCTGTAGCTGATCACAAGTGTTATAAATTTTTATAACACTTGTGTAATCTGTATGTAACTTAACCATATCACATTTCAATTATGTATTTTCGGCAATTATGCCAACTATTTACTTTTCATTATCTTCCCTTTCCTTAATCAACAGTTCACACTGCTCCTTGGACGCCTTAAGGTCTTGAAGCGCAAGCTGGAGTTGGTTCTTCATCTGGCGCGTCTTGGCGTTGCGAGTATTCATTTTAATATTTATTGTAAATAATGAAAGAACACAAAGATAGAAACAGAAGAAGCAGAGTAAACTAATGTCGAGTTGTAAGTTTCTTTTTTTACTTTTTAATATTTACAGATCTCAAATCAAATTATTATATATATAATATAAGAAATGATAAGAAATAAGAATTACAATGATTTTAAAAAATGTTCGTAACCTGTCACTTTATGTTCCAACACAAAATTATTGTTACAATATTTATGGTACAAAATCTTAATATTCAACACAAGGCGGCAGTAATTATTAACTGTAACATAAAATTGAGGTGGATATTATGAATTTACAATATTCAAATTATTAAAAAATTTCGGTACCAATTAGTGGTACCGAAATTTTTGGTGATAATTTACCCTGGTGATAATTTTACAACTTATCACCAGGGTTGCCACAGAAATTTATGGGGCATATTAAAAAAAAAACAAGGACAATCCAAGCACAACAAGATCCGAAAAAATATTGTGCTTGTATTAACCGTCTGTTACCTGTGTGTTATGTGTGATAGTTTGTAAATAAACTATAATTTATTTTTCTTATTGGATACAACTAACAAACGAGCGCACAGTCCACCTGATGTTAAGTGAATACTGTGGCCTATAGAAATCTAAATTTATCCTCAATTAAGAATCAAAATGCAGATGCGTTTTCACCGCTGAGGACTAAGATGGAATGCCTCGTTTCAAGTAAAAAGGATCTCCGGTTTTTTACATATTAAGTTTTTTAAACAAAGCAGCATTAAGCTGTTATTTTACGATGGTATTCTGTGAGAGTGTGGTCCTACAGTATAGCTGCAGCATAGCTCTACCATGTGGAAATATTTATTTATATTTGTATTATAAATACATTCCTTTAGTGTTTGAGTTTTATTCACACCAGATGGTGTGATGACCTGGTAAGGCATTCAGAAAGCCGATGGATGTCGATGGCTCAGGACCATGTTTTGAAGCACTCCTTGAGGGAGGTCTTTCTCTTTATTCTGAAATATTAACGCTTTTAGCTTTTTGGCTTCAACAGCTTCATCTGACTCAAGGCTATAAGTTCAATGTTCAGCAGTGAACTTGTAAAGTACTATATCTGCATCTATTAAGTAAAGTTAAGTAAAGTTACAACCTATATACTTCCCACTGCTGGGCACAGGCCTCCCCTCATTCCTGAGAGGGTTTTAAGGCAAGGAAATGTTCACCGCGCTGCCCCAATGCATGTTGGCGAACTTCATATGTCTTCGAAATATCGTTTTTTTCTTATATCTCAGACATTCAAGTTTCCCTACGATGTTTTTTTCCACCGCCGGGCACGTGGTAAATCAGCACTTAAAATTTCAAGTAAAAATTTCATTGGTGCCGGCGGGGATCAAACCCGGGTTACTCGCGTCTGTGAAATCTATACAGAGCGCTTAGCCCCTGAGCTACCACGGCTCAATTAGTTAATTAGTTAGGCATATTAAGTTAGTTATAAATAAATATAATATTTTTGATAATTAAAATAATAGGTCGGGGAAAAAGTTTCTTCATATTTTATATACAAATTCAAGACATTTTTGACAGGTACTTTCGTAAATATTTTACAATTTTATTGGTAAAATAAGGGTCTTTAACATAAGATAGACGGATATACGGCTCCGAGCGCAGTGGCCCAGCACCGAGCCGCGATGCAGAGGGCTGCTGGCTAGAATCCCGTACGGAAGTAGTATTTTGCATGGCCTACAATTAATTGTCCCTTTTGTTAATTGGTTCGGACGATTATCGTTGCGGAATTCATGTAAACTGCCTCCACGATACAGAAGAAAATTGCAGTGTGAGCAATGGCAATGTTATTTAAAAAATACGAGCACGAGGGATCTGTGACAGCAAACACCTGACCGTCGAACACGTCAAGCAGGTTCTGCACGACAACAAGCTTCGTTTCCCGCGCCTACGTCACAGTGACCGAATGAACTGGCCACAGTCGAGCGTGTGCCTGCTGTACTACCATATTTCAGAGGTATCACAGACAAGATTGGCTACATCTTTTAGCGAGCTTCTATTAGAACATTCTTCAAGCCGCCGAAGAAGATTAGTTAGTTCTTAACACCCGTCAAGTTTAATATCCCTCTACAAGATACAGGAGTGTACAAGCTTGATTGAATATGGTTTCTCATATATAAGGAAAAATGAAACGATCTATAAAAACCCGTGTAAGAGAACATATGTATAGCTGACGTGAAACTCCAACGCTCAGAGAATTCTGCAGTTTGTGATAATATCCTAGACGGCCCCGCCATTACATTAGATTTGATAGACTACAAATTCTCGTGAATGAACATCGATTCCTTCAAAGGATGATATGTCAGGTTATTGAAATTAAAAAAATATCCTAATTTCAATAGAGCTTGGGATCCTGTAATTAATAAAATTAAAACTAAACCCAACCATACCACTATAAGACAGACAAGTAAATTAATTCTGCGTAGATTGAACCAAAACTAATAATTAAAAAGCTGAAGGTACTCCGGGTTAACTATGACATCGGGAAGTCAATCACATCAGTCCCTCGTGACTTTAACGGAATTAAAAATAAGAACAATTACATACATAAACACTCACGCCTGTCACCCAGAGGGGTAGACAGAGACTATGGACTTCCATTTGGCACGATCCTGACAAACCTTTCTCGCCTCCTCCACATCCATACACCTACGCATACACGCTCGTCGGTTAAGGGTACTCTTAATTTGGCCCATTTTCAATATATCGCCAATTTGGTCGATAAATTTTCGCCTAGGGCGTCCTTTCCAGAGTCTGCCGTTCACCTCTGCGACATAAATTTGCTTTGTCACTCTTTCTTCATTCATTCTTTCTACATGATCAAACCACCGAAACATTCCTTTCTTAATCCTGGTCACAACATCATCTTGCAGACCACACTCTTCGCTTATCATACAATTTCTCACTGTGTCATTTAGATTCAGCCCTATTCAGCCCTTAATGATCGCATTTCTACAGCATTTATTCTACTCTCGTGCCTCTTATGCCACATCCAACTTACACTACCATACATTAAAGTAGAGACTAACACAGCATTGTGAATTGCCATACGTGCCTTTTTGGACAAATTATGACTTTCCACAATAGAGCGTAGAGCCCCATATACTCTATTTCCTGCGTTCACTCGTCGTTCTATATCCTTATCATATCTACCATCCCTGCTAAATACACATCCCAAATATACAAACTCATCTACTTCCTCGACCAATTCCCCTTCTATTCTTATTTCACATATGGTTTTACTTTCTTCTCTTTCAAAAACCATAACTTTCCTCTTACTTGGGTTCACTTTCATTCCTCTTTCTTTTAATTACTTGTTCATTAATGTAACCATCATTTGCAACTCAGCCGCCGACGACGCAAGTATGACTTGATCATCGGCGTACAAAAGGCATTTGACGGTTAACTCGCCCATTCTTAACCAGCATTCTTCAACTTTCAAATTTTCCAAACAACTATCCATAAATAGGTTGAACAGCCACGGGGAAGCCACACAGCCCTGTCTGACACCTTTATGGATGCCGAGCAAGTCCGAGTAGGCCCCTTTGATCCTGACACAAGCACTGTGAAGTCCCTATACAGAGACTTCAACGTCTATCAACCCAGCGCTCAACCCAAATGAGTTCAGTGTTTACCATAACACATCCCTGTCCACTCTGTCAAAAGCTTCCAAGTCGACGAACGCACAAAAAACCTTTTGGTGTTTGGCCAAAAACTTCTCCGCGATCATGCGCATGGGAAAGGCCTGATCCGTACTTCCTATTCACTTTCTAAATCCCGCTTGCACACCCCAAATTTTTCCATCCGTATCTTTCATAACTCTTTCAATTAGCACCTCAGCATACAGTTTTCCCACAATGCGGTACTGCGGTACACGGTAGTTTTACAGTCCTGCTGCGATCCTTTTCCCTTATATATTGGGACTATCACGGCTTTGCACCAGTCTCCCGGTACCCGCTTTAGTTCCCAACACAAATTAAACAACGTGTATAGCAGGTCTGCCATAACTCCCTCCAGCCCTTAGCATTTCGAGTGATAATACTCTTTCATATCCGGCTGCCTTACCTGCTTTCATACTTTTCATTGCTTTCATTATTTCATCTATATCTATCTCTCTATCTCTTTCCTTTTCTTTCGGAATTTCTATTTCATTTAATTTAAACGTCTCATCACTCATAAACACGCTTTCAACGTATTCCTTTCCTCTCCTTAAACTCGAAACTTCGTCATTCAGAATACAGCCATTCTGGTCTCGGATAGCATTCATTCTAGACTGTTTGAATACCCTTTGGCAGTTCTTACGAGTTTCTAGAACATTTTTATATTTGCCTTGAAGTTATCCGATATTCTTCTATAATTATTATCCGTTCTTTCTTGCTTTTTCCTCTCAACTACTTCTTTTACTCTCTTATTTAGATGTCTAAAGACTGCTTATTTTCTTTCAATATCATCATTCATACCGCTAGAATAACTAGCCTTGGTTGCTAGTAAATCTAGCCATGCTCTCTTCTTTGCTTCAACTTCCATCCGTACCTCATCATCCCACCATAAAGTGTTATTTTTCCTTTCATTCTTTCTCTTAGTTACACCACATACTTCGGTAGCTGCATCCACCAAACCTTTCTTGACATTATACCACACAGTCTCCAAGTCTAAATCATTCATACACAATTCATCCATACCACTTATATTTTATCTCAGTCTACATTTGAACTTCTCTTTCACACCTTCATCTTGTAACCTCTTTGTTCTTATACGCTGTAACGCAGTGGTAGACACAGATTTCCGATGCCGCCAACGTCTAAATAGACCGATAATTCGGCATAAGATCAAGTAATGATCCGTCCCTACGTTGGACCCCCGGTAAACCCTTGTATCTACCACTGCGCTTCTCATTCTGTCATCCACAATTATGAAATCTATCATGCTTCTATCACCACCTCTTTCCCATGTTTACATGTGAATCTTCTTATGACGAAAGAAAGTGTTCGTCATAAAAATATTCTTTTCCACACATACGGTGAGGAGGCTTTGATCATTCTCATTTATGCTTTCATCACCAAACGTTCCCAATATCTTTTCATAACCAAGCCTCTTCACGCCAAACCTTCCATTAAAATCTCCTAATATAACAATATTTTCATTACCCTTGCATTTCATTAGCACCATCCTTACGATCTCCCAAAACTGCTCTCGGATATAAGTGGGCTTAGAAATGTCTGGAGCCTAGACCCCTAGAACAAACAACTTCTTTAAGCCCACTTTCATTCGTATAGCAGTCTCGGGCTTACACATTCATACTCTTTCACACAATGACCCATTCTTTCTGAAAGGATGATACCGACTCCCTGGCATGTCCGCTCTGTCGCGTCTACACCAGACCAGTATGCGGTATACATGCCATGTGTAGTGGCATCCTTGTGCGAAAGTAGTTGGTGGTATTTTTTACGCCGCTACCACACGGCGAGGAGCCAAATCTGTTATTTCGGCTTTGTCGCTTGTTTAGCACCACCCGGGGGACACGTGTAGGGTGAGCCTGGGATTAGGTGGTCAAAGCCTACGGACGCGAGCGACTCATTTCCCGAGACCCCAAGAACAATTAAACGCGATAATATGCTTAAAAGTAGTTTTATTCAATATGTAATGTTCGCATAAATATAAGAAATCATCCTGGCAGGATTTTAATATATCCGCATTTATATCAGAATTTGACGTACTGTTGATTGGCGTTTCGATAATTTCTTGTAAGTACAGGGTCCAATCGGACCGTCTATCCAGTGAATTTTAGGAATGCCTTTGAAACTCCTTTAGCGGTTCCTCACTACTAATCTTAAAGGTTTTTTTTTTCAAACAAAGTAATTCAAAATCTTATTGCAGAAAACGAATAAATAATTATGAATTCATTCTTCATTATCATATATCATTTGAAAGGTGTGTATTCAGTTCCTTCGACATGAACGAAACTTACTTTATTTTTCAGTATCGGAAATTATTTGATAGGTGTGTCTTCAGTTCCTTTGAAAAGAACGAACCTTCTTTATAAAAAGCACTATATGCTATGGTTCTTATAAACAGAACGTGGCCAATTTCTTTTGGTATTACGTTACATTCCCCTTGAAAAGAACAACTGATTTTATATAACAGACTTATTTCCTACCTTCTAGGTGATGCAAGTCCAGCGGCAAATCTTGCTTGATATTCTATCATTTCGCCTTCAACAACGCTGTAATTTGTACTCAAATTTCTTTATTTCTTGATTTAAATAACACTTACTTTTCACGATAATATCAGCAAAAAACTATAATAAACAAAATTGAACAATTTAAAAATGGAGAGAGGTGTTGATTGGTCAAGCACTAAACCGTGAATGTCATATCGAGGGCAGAATCTATGGATGGTATGCGGAGCGGGTTTCTCCCCACTCCCGTGACTTGAGGAAGAAGAGGAAATAAGAGGGTTTAAAAATTTTAGATTCTCAACTATAGTGCGAGTGGTGAATCCTAGACGTGATTATACATGTGTTTAATAAGTTTCAGTTACTAATCTAGAAGACGAAGCACGAAGTATAATATTTATAATGTCACCTATCATTGTGTAGGTAAAGGGCACAGTATGACAAGAAGGCGTTTTAAAGTAGTATTCTTAAGTTTAATTTGCGCAACGCGTGCCACATCACCTCTACCAGGATACAATTAGGTAACAACGCCTAGAGGCCGCTGAAGCGGTGGAGTATTATCCATATCTATTAGAACTACTGTTCCTTCAGAAATGGCGGCAGCATTGTTATTCCACTCTACTGTAATGTATGTAAATATTAAAATCTAAAGCGTTTCCAAAAAAACTGAACCAAAGAATCTAATAAAGAAGAGCGTGATAACAGGTAAACACGAAGTTTACGTAAATCAGCGAATGGTAAGCATTCAAGCGGTTTTAAATTTAGGAAATATGCGGGCGTTAATGCTGTAGGTTCCGAAGGATCACTGCTTATTACTGAAAGTGGGCGATAATTTAAGATACACTCGATCTGACAGTGTGACAAGCATTTCTTCATACGTGAGGATTTGCTTGCCTTTCATGCTTGCGATTATCAGTGAGCACCTGATTGAATACTTTATAATATTCTTCAGATTGCAAAATGCAATATAATTCATGTAAATATGAACGCGAGGCGACAAAATTAGTACCGTAATCGCTGTTTACAAACTTACACGGTCCTCTCCGCGAGATAATCTCTTAAAGGTGTCTAAAAACCTTGCCGAACTTAGATCCGACGCTAGTTCTAAATGCGCTGCCTTAGTAACAAGGTATATACATTAATAGTAGGTAATAAACATAAATAAGCCTTCTGGCTGCGTATACCACGCTTACGCGTTAATGTAATATAAAGCGGGCCCGAAAAATCTACACCTGTGTGGGTAAACGCATTACACTGCTCTAAGTGGCAAGTATGCAAAGCAGACATCATAGGGTAAGTAATTTTAGGTTTATGTCTAAAACAGATGTTACACCTATGAATGCAGTATCTAATTACGCGGCGAGCTGATAATATCGAATATTTCTCCCGTAATGCAGCAAGTAAGTACTGAGGACCGGCGTGAAAATTCTTATAGTGATAATAATCAATTACAAGATAAAAAATATGTCCCTTTTTTGGTAGCAATATTGGGTGCTTTTGGGAATCCGATAAAGATAAATAATCTAACAGACCACCTATTCCAAGCAGACCGTCCGCGAAAAATGGCGCTAACCTGCGTAATGTTGATGAGCATGGTTTTCCCTTTTTAATACTTTTAATATCCTCGGCGAAAGCGATACTTTGCACAATTTTAATGACTGTGACTTCAGAAATCTCTATGTTGGACGCGGTTATAATTTAATTGCTGCGCGGTAACTTTTAAAAACCTTAAAACGTAAACAACGGATCATAGACATTTATTTCAATTAGAAAATGTTAAGCTAAACGAGATGAATGGGTGTTCTTCCATCTCACTAACTGCAAACGACACAGTCTTTTCTTCTGATAAGCTTATATGTGTCGGTGCGAACCCTTGTATTTGCCATTCTTTACACAGCTAGGAAACCCTCGGAGGCCCATGTAACCAAAGGTCGCAATTTAAAATTTGCGACGGTAACAGTTCACGCGAAATATGATATGCAGTGTTTTCAAACCAAGCGATGTGATAAAAATATCCGGTAATAAATAGAACTGTATTTGCGAAATACGATTAGCAACAAAAATTTTAACTTATGCGGTGATGAACATGCCCAATAGAGTGCGACTTCCGAATCTGAAAATGGGTAAATTTTGTCAATCGGATGCCTCAATGACAACGAATCGTAAACGTTGCATACCAACTTAGGGAGCATAACTAAGGCACATTAACTCCCGCATGGCTTAAGTTATAGTTTTAATGGGGATACCCGAGATTTAGAACAGATGAGTGTTATAATGGGAGGATTATTTCCGTTAACAACGTGCAAATAAATGACAAACCCGTAAGCCTTTTCAAGTCGGCAAAGGCGAGTAGCGACACATGCGACATTTCACTTACGCCTATATAACGTGAAAACTGTAAATGTAAGATTAAAGGTAATTCTGAAATATATTGCTGCCATTGGTTGACAATATTAGCGGATGGAGTCTCGTCCTAATCAAGTTTAAGAACCCATAAGGTTTTAATTAATAACTAAGCGTAAAATATTATTGGAATAACAAGTCCTAAAACATCGTACAAGCGAGTTGTCGTGGAGAGGATAGCGCGCTTGGTACAATTGACCGGTGGCGGCGAGAGAAGAAAAGAAAAGTTATTGGTAGCGGGATGCCAACGAAGGCCTAAAATTATAATAATGTCATCATCAGCAAAATGTTGTTGACGATATGACGCTGGTATATGTTGTAAAAGATCTTTGCAGTTACTTGTTCAATTAACCAATTCGAAACCACCTCGGCGAAACATTTGGATTAGGAGAACCGTTTGAAGCGAGGTCATCCATATAAATAGCCCTCTCTAGTACAGAAGCAGCAACGGGATAGGACTCCCATTCGTCAGCGGCTAACTGGTGTAAAGTGCGAATTGCGAGGAAAGGAGAAGAGCGTAATCCGAATGTGACGCGATTAAATTCATATATTTGTATAGTTTCTTCTTTAGAAAACCGATATAAAATGCGTTGAAAAGTGTGGTGAGATTTTTGGACTTCTATAGATAAGTACAGTTACCTAACATTTGCAAAGAAGGCGATGCGATAAACTCTAACGTTTAATATACGTGTAAATGTTAAAAATATCAGTTTGTAAGTTCTGTGCTTTGTGCAAAATATCATTCAAAAATATCGTTATCCGACTTAGCACTAGCGTCTAGTACAATGCGCAACTTCGTTGTACTTTTATCATTACACGTATGATAGGGTGATGTGCCAAATAAAAACAAGGCTATAAACAATTGTTATCAGAAATAATGGATAAAATATCCTTATCAATGTATTCTCGTATAATAACGTTATATTGATCGCGAAGTTCGGGATATTTACTAAAACATTTTTCTAAAAGTAAGAGGCGTTTTTTTGCATTTACTAAAGTGTCACCTAATGTATCAGGCCTTTTCTTAAATAGCAGAACGACCACATACCGTTCGTTATCTTGGAGGTGAGTGGTAGAAGTGTAAAAATCTTCACATTACTGCTCATTAAGACTTAAATATATTTTTTGAGGAAGTTTTTTTATTTTCCAATTTTTTTTCCATTATGTCAGTAAGACACTTTTGATTTAAATTTGTGTCGTAAGAACAGAAAACAAAGGAATGCAGGGAAAAATGAGATAAAGCGACTTCAGCATCACCCATAATAATATATCCGAGCGATGTTCCTATAGCACTAGGCGATTGCGATTGAATTAAAGTTTTCAGGCGACAAAATTTTTAGATAGGTCAACCATCAACCTGGGGTTATAGGTGTATAAAACATCTATAACCCCAGGTTGATGAAACTGATCATCCGCCAAGCGTAATTTATCTAAATGGTGAATTTTCGAAACATCTACCAATGAATCTGGCAACTGACCCGTAATAATTGGAACTACTAATGTTTCAATATGATAATCTTTGTTATCATTAAAACGCGACGTGAACTGCAGTGAAGTGACACACAAAATCTTTTAAGACACACCACCGATGCCGTGTACTTTCTTAAAACTATTTTTATTTGTAACCGAAAGAAATAGGCGTTTACAACAATCTTTTGTAATATAATCGCTTTGGGATCCGGGGTTCACTAAACACCGAATAAAATGTTCGCTATCGTATTTATCTATGAATTTTATTTTTGCAGGTCCCCAATAAAGTAGCGTAGCGCTGGCGAGTACAATATTCGCGAGAAATATAATATGAAGAGGTAAGTGCATTGGAAGTGTGAGCGACAGAAGAATTAACCTTACTATTGTTAACTGCACGGTCGTTAATTGAATGCGAGCTACATGCATTAGTGTTACGCGACTGCTTCTGAATGATTTATCTGCTTATATGTATTGCTACTACGAAAAGCAGCCTTAATGCCATTGCGGTGCGGGTCAAAATGAATTAACGAATGGTGGCGGCGCGTGAAGTCCAAACGCTTCGATTTGCAAAAAGAAGTCGAGTGTTTCTCACTCAATTAATACAATTGTTTTGTTTGACAAAATCGTAACTTTTTTTATTTAATTTTAGAAAACGTGGACAAACGTACAAGTGTTCATGATCATTTGATTTCTGAAAGATATATGAATGAAAATGATCTGTATTAATAAAGGTTTTACTAATTTTATTTGGAAGTGATTTGTTTTGATTATTAATGGTTGTAGAATAAGTATGCGAGTTATTAAATGTGTGAAATGTAGCACTATTCTGTTCGTATAAAAATTGCACTAAAGGGGCATATGTTGGTGTGTTAATATTGCGACAAGACATTTCAAATTACTAAACAGTCTCAGGAACTAGTTTTCTAAGTGCAATATTTAATAACAAAAATCAGCTAAGTCATCAACATTTAATTGCTTTAGAGCATTAATTGAATCATCAAATTGGTTCATAAAATTATGGTAACCGGTTGTTGTGTTTGCGTTCACTTGTTTTAAGTTCAATAGTTGGCTAATATACGTAGATGCTAGTGATCGTTCGTCGTTATATCTACGTATAAGGGCATTCAAAATATTAGATTAATTTTCTGCGGTAGGCGCTAAGCCGGCACAAATTGACAACGCTTTATCACTTAATTTCTTTACTAAGTAATAAACACGTTCGGCATCAGGTAACTGTAAGTTATCGTGAATTAATGTCTTAAACTGTTGATAAAACATGGATCATTGGCGTATCTCACCGTTAAATGACATTAATTCAATTGGCGGTAATGAAGTTTTTAATTTTGTAGGAAAATTATTTTTTAACGTAACAGTGATAGTTTCGTAACTTGACCCTTAATATGACTATATAAGTCTTCAAATGTGTTCCAAGTGTTATAATCAATATCTGCATTAGGGTTTAATTTTAAATTTTTAACAATATAATTATCTAGAATTTCTTGAAATTCATTACGTAATTGTTTAATGTTCGTAGCGGGACTAAGAAATAAATTCTGCTCATCCAAAGAATTAAATGAGTTCTTTGAGGTCTCATAAATTTGTTGTAAGCGATTAAATATAATTACGCTTAGCGATATCAATTTTTAAATTCTTCTACTTCTTCGTCCAAAACCAGTTTAGATTCTTATCTTCTCGTCGTCATTTTCAAGAAACAAAATACGAATTAAAATTATGGTGATAATTGACGGTAAACAAACAATTATGTTAAAAAAATATTACAATAAGTGGCGGTAGAATAAGCTTGGTTGCTAAACGAAGCTTTCTCGCGTGATAGCGGTTAATGAAACAAGAAAAATATCATTAAAGTAATAATGATTTGTTGTGTATATGCGTTAGAAAGGAAATTATATACGTGTAAAAGCGGTGCGGGTAAGATATAAATTATAATTAATATAATTTAA
This sequence comes from Parnassius orleans, assembly GCA_029286625.1. Classification (NCBI taxonomy): domain Eukaryota; kingdom Metazoa; phylum Arthropoda; class Insecta; order Lepidoptera; family Papilionidae; genus Parnassius; species Parnassius orleans. Next base: position 372,282 of record JAGSMP010000872.1, read on the forward strand.
TACTATAAATATACATAATTTTTTGTAATATATAAAGATATCGATATATAAAGGATTACTTCTCCAGGCCGAAAGGTTAAATTAATCGCGGCTCGAAGTGACCAAAATGATGGGTGGATAAATATTAACTATCCCGGCCTGGATGAGGCGGTGATAATATACTATTTCACGATACTGCAAATGTCCCCAAATTCGGGCTACAGGAAGAACGTGAAGGAAGGCATGTGCACTTACCTGGACTTCTGCTAATCTGTCTCGTGTTTCCACGTTGTTGCACGTTGGTTGGATGCCGGCTGTCTTCACACATATAAGTTTCAGAGATTATCGCAAAATATAGCGTTATTGCAAATGTGTATACACATTTTTATGTTCTATAACACTTTTTTATGTTGTATAACAAGAGTGCACATGCTAGGTATAAAAAAGGCGGTAGATAGGAAACCCGGGAGTAGGCTTTGCAGTATTCTCATTAGATAACAATTAAAGAATCTCATAAGCGTTAGTCGGTAGTTGCAAAGTGGCGTGAATAGCGGTGTAAAATTATCCACTAGCCCATATCGTCTCGTAGATGTCGTAAGAAAAAGGTAACTAAAACAGAAGATGGGCAGCAGCATTTTTCTGTTAACTTTATTTTTAAACTTGTGTTGTGTACTCAAAATAATAAAAAACAGCGGTTGCTAACCCGCCTGCAGAGCATGGCAACTACGAGTATTGCAATATTCTCCCTATGAAGTATTCTATGGGAGAGTCTTATGTTCAGCAGTCGACTTTTATAAGCTGTAATGGAGTCTAATATTAGATAGTCAAAGTTAATTATCTCCACTGCTATGTTTAAAAATTGGGAACTAAATTAATTTAGTAATAAAAGTTAACTATATAGTAAAAGGCTATGCTCGGAGTATCTCTGCATGATAGACATCGCTATGAACATATCCGCAGTAAACCAGAGTTATTAGATCCGGCCCACCGGATCAGTAAACTGGAGTGGCAATGGGCCGGCGACAACCGATGGAACCCCACTAGATGGAATGACGACCTGGTAAGAGATGCAGAAAGTCGATGAATGCAGGTGGCTCAGGACCATTTGTGGTATTCTTTCGGGGATTCCTTTGTTAAGCAGTGGACTTATGATGGGCTTTAATGATAATGATAAAGAGATTTGCCTTCATAGTTGAATACCCTATACCAGTTGAGTTTCATTTATTACTTACCTTTTATTCCACTATACATATTGCTTATGCAAATTAGTATATTTATTCAATGTATTTCATTCAATCTAATCTCACAATAAATATATTTTTAAATTATTATGCAAAATTAGTTAATACTCTTAAATCTTGTATAAATAATTTATTTGACTTGATACAAGCAATTCTCGACTCACATTGTTTTAACTCCCGTCGTTTTAAGTTCTGATATAACAATTTGACATCATTCCTCGACCCTAATTTAATTGTTTCAAGTTAAATATGTTTAAAAGGGTTGAGTGGCATAGAACTAAAGTAACTACCAGCAATAGGTGATAGTAGACCTAAACTTAAATTTCTACGCCATGAGATTCTTTAAAACTTGGGTGTGCGAAATAAAAGATTAGAGATATTTACGAAATCAGCAAGGAAGAACTTATTTTGTAATTGATTTTTATAAAAACATTTTTCTTTACTGAGCTAGGGTTTTAACAGAAATATTTACCGTAGTTGGTTACATCTGAAAAAAGTATATCTTAACGTAGGAAGTACCTACTAACAGTAAAGAAAATTACCTTCATTGCGTTTAAAAAAAGGAAATTTCCTCAAATATACTAAAATATTTTTTGTTATAATATACTGCACCAGGTTAGATAACTTGTCACAATGTATCATCGCCTTCCGTTAATATTCACAATTTATTAAATTATGTATTTCCATATAGATTTTACGAACACAGCAATATATTTCTGTCCTATTTAAATATTGACATATATTTGATTCGGACTAACAAAGCATAATACTGAAAGTATTAACCCTTAATTAGGCGCATGGGGTCAAGACAATTTCAAATTAAAAAAAAAACGTGTTAGAATTTTTGAAGCACAATCGTGCTCTTTCTAGCTTCCTAACTTCCCGCAGGGTGCGCAAATTAGTCGCGGCCAGAACATCAACGCGTACGCACAAGTCTCTACTCTCTTGGGTGCTGACCCCATGCGATGTAACATTTTTTGGCGGAAGTAAGTTTTAATTTTTGTGTTTTTACTTAGTTTCTATGCGTATTTTGTTATTTATTTTTATTAATATATGTGTATTGTTATAGTGCATATTCATTTTACCTATTTTTGTCTTTATTTTTATTGATTTTCTTTTTTTCAGTTTGCAGTTCTGAGATGACTCGCGAAAGAGAGATACTGCAATGGCTGACGGATGTGTCCGACGATGAGCGAAATGTTGCGGGTTCTGCTAATGCTATCATTAATGCTGAATTAGCATTCAACAGCGTGCAGTCCCTGCTTCAAAAAAAATATTGGCTAATGCAATGTGTGGTAAATTTATTTGTCAACAACTCTATAGGGTATTCTGCATCGGATGCAGAATATAAGAATCTGCTGATGAATCGGATTAATTTTTTTTAACGTTGATCTCGGCTACACCAAAAATTTGTAGTTTAATAAGAAGTTAGAAGTTTTTTTTATTTTTTCAATTGTTTAAAGTCAAAGTTATGTTTTAGTTTTTTAAAGTTAATTATAATAAAGAGTTCTATATAAAACAAAGTATATGTTTTTAATAATACATACTTTGTTTTATTTATTTCTAATACTCTATTTTCAACTATTTATTTGGGGTCACTAGAGACCCCATGCGAATATTTGTGTGATTTTCTTCGTGTGCCTAATTAAGGGTTAAGTAAAAGTAAATGGAGATAGTTCTATATTCATCGCTTAAGTATATTTTAATATTTACCGATTTCTTGGTAACGGCTGAAGCGATTTAAGTGATTTTTATTAAAGGTTTATTTTTATTACTTCAGGGGTGATCTCATATAATTTGGAAGAAAAAATTACACCCTGAGGATGAAAACCTAAGGGAGTAAGATTTTATTCTATTTAAACGATATTGTAGTTCAGTTTAGTAAATTTCTGTTACCTTGTACTCAAGAGGTTGTCCCTCAAAAAATCAAACTTAACTTTAAGTTATAAAAAGAAAAACCGATTTCAAAAATTAAAAAAAAAGCATAATAATTACCACATAACAGCTTCTGAAGTCCTTAATTAATTCTTCGATACACTATGTCTCAGCACCGACTTCTGAACCTTGTGTAGAAATTATATTATTCTTTTAAGTTTATGACATCGCTCTTACTCTTTATAAAATTTTTAACTATAATTTGATATATTTTTTTTTGTTTTACTCCAAAATTGTCTTAACTGAGTTTATGAAAAACAGAAAAATTTAAAACTTATTATTAAGGATGATAGATGGAACGTCAACTGTATTTATATGTACATACAGACATACATAAATTACCGCGCCTGTCATCCATAGAGTAAGTATAAACTACGGACAGATCCTGACACACCTCATTCGCTTCACATCCACATATCTACGAAAAACTGCTAGTCTTATGTGGCATACTTTCTTCTGTGGCGTCATATGCCAACTTTGCCACTCACTTCTTCATAAACTTGCTTTGTTACTCTTTCTTCCTTCATTCTTTCTACGTACCCAAACTACCGTAGCATTCCTTTCTTAATACTGGTCAAAACACTGTTTTAAACCATATTATGTTTACGCAATTTCTCTATCTATCTCACATCTTACAGACGTAAGATTAAAATTATTCTGTAGAAATCTACATCACAATTTTTTTCTCATGCTTTAAATGCCAAACATTCTCTACTATACAATTTCATTTCATTTCATTTTAATGTCAACCAAGAGCAGAACCTCCTGATGGCTAACTGATGAGGCTTTGGAGACCAGCGCAGAGCCTTGACCATTGTGGAAAATCCATCCAAAAACGCTGAACATAGCTTTAACAGACTGCGAATAGGGAGGAAGCAATATTGCCAGTCTCAGGCTCTGCGCTGTCAACACATGCCATTAGGCAAATTTTTGGAAGAGCCTATGTCTAGCTGTGGACATAGATAGTCTATTAAGAAAATATTAAAAAAATTAAAGCTCTGTGTACACTAAAGTGTTATCTATCTATCTATCTATCTATCTATAACTAAGTGCTATATTAATACTTTATGATATAAACGCGACTAATGTTAACGTTTACCACTCCAGTTTAAATTGCTTGAATTGCTTTCACTAGGAGTATGTTGCATATTAATACTTTATGATATAAACGCGACTAATGTTAACGTTTACCACTCCAGTTTAAATTGCTTGAATTGCTTTCACTAGGAGTATGTCACGACAGTCGTGTGGTGGATTCAAAACCATGTACTTAAAACTGTTGCCTGCTAATGTAAATAAAAGTCACATGTTAAGCAAAACAAAGTACCGACATAAGTCACGTGTTTTTTCATGTATTTATATCCCAGAGGTCACAAACGGAGGTGGAAATTTCGTTGAAGCCGTTCTATTTCGCAAAGTGTAATAACGCAAGTCTGTGTTTGAAGATTTAAGCAAAGTTACAATAAATACAAATTTATTATAGCTAGTACCAAAATAGTTTATGTAACGAAAGCTTTTTTTGCAAATTATAATTTTTGACTTAAGTTCTTCATCACCGTTCCATAACAGCATTATATAGATAGTTGATATATAGATATATTGACATATCATTTATTCACAGGGGAGCATTACATGAAGTACAGAGATAAAAAGTTACAATGGGGGTTAAGGTTGTGAGAGGTGTATTGCCACTTTGATGTGGTCCTATCTCAACATAATGCTGTGGTGGAACACAGCACTATTAATTACACTGCGGTCTTTAAACTGCAGGTAATCCACTTGTTTTAAGTGGAATAAAATAAAATATAAAGACGGAAGATATAACAATTTTGACATGGTCAAGATTATTTAAGATTAAGATTATTACACTTTACTAAAATTATATAAGAATTCATCATCTTATTTTGATTAAATAACTATCTGAACTGAAAATGACCGCAGAATTTAGAATACAATAAATTTGCTACAATTTAAAAGCTTTTTAAAAAAAAATCGCATTACTTACGGAAGGAGTATCTATATTTGCTACAATAAATGATTCCTATTATGAAACACTAGTTTTAATTGTTTGCCCGTAATAACCATATCGCATCTGCGTTATTTTTTTTAATGATAATATTTTATAATCTAAAATAATATATTAATATAAATAGATATCGGCTTATAATCGATACTGATACATTTGCACAATGGAATGAAAACAAACGTCAAAGTTCATCAAGATTACCACCGGAGTTACACAACCACACTGCGGATCTGGAAGCTTATTCTTGTGTAATTAGTGCATATAAAATGCACTAATTACACAAGAATAAAAACAATAAACAAGGAGGAAATTCGAAATGTATATTTTTAAAGGACAATAATAAATTAAATAAATAATTTTTCACAGGTTGTAGCAATTGTAAAAGTTCTGTAATTTGAGCGGATAGTCGTGCTTACAGTTTTACTTTTAGCAATAGGTTCAACCCCGCATGTTAATAAATCAGGAGGCAAAAGGGAATTTTTTAAGCAGGATGTTCGGGCCACTTTGCAACTACTGACTAAGGGTCAGCTCACACCAAAACGTGACGCTACGCGAGGCGGCGCGCACTTTTTAAGATAGTGAAATAAAATATTACTTTATTTGAAACAAAATTTACTACACGAAAAGATACATATTTTATTGAGAAAATTCTAAAATTCCCCGCGATGGCAATCTACGCCACGCTGCGCCTCAAGATGTCTCGCGGCGCAGCGCAGTGCATCACGACGCAGCAGCTTTCGTCGGTGGTAGCAGCATGCAGCTAATGGCTGCCAGCGGCTTCTCGATGCGCCTCGTGACGTTGCGATGCGTCTCGCGGCGCCACGCTGCGCAGTGCAAAACCACTGGTCTCTTCAAGCATCGTTGCATCGCGTCGCTTTTTGGTGTTAACTGACCCTAACGTTTATGAGATTTGAAAATTGTTATCCAATAAGAGTACTGCAATGTCCATTGGGTTTACTATCTACCGCCTTTTATGCCCAGCATGTGCACTCCTGTGTTAAAACGGGGATCACACAAGCTCGCAAGAAACGCAAACAACTGCATCGCCTATATTTCGCGTTATCGCCTCCCACCTTGGTGTAATTTAGATACTGAACTAAACAAGAATATAATTAAGATATAGACTTTTGTTATAACGCTATATTTCGCAATAAATTGTGAAGTTATATGTGTGAAGACAGCCAGCATCCAACCAACGTGCAACTTAGCCTTCGAGACACGAGGCAGATTAGCGGAAGTCCAGGTGAGTGCAAATGCCTTCCTTCCAACCCTTCCTGTAGTCCGGATTTAGGGACATTTGCAGTATCGTGAAATATTAGGTCCTTACATATGAAATTAGCGTTTTGTCGTACTGACCATTTTGATCTGAAATATCTCCTCTTTGGTTAGGAATTTCAAATTCAAATTTAAAAATTCATTTAGCTGGTACACTTGAGTTTTGAAAACAGTCATTCATTTGTTTTTTCCTCATTATTTTTTCTTTGACGTCGCTTATTACCGCACAATAGAAAACATGAAATATCAGTGTATTTACGAGTACGAGTTCTACCGTGGCACCAGTGCTGCAGAAACAGCTCGAAGGATTAATGATATGTACGGCGCTGGTGTCGCAAAAGAAAGCACGGTACGTTTTTGGTTTAAACGTTTTCGTTCTGGAAATTTCGACCTTCAGAACCAACCCCGTGGACGGCCGGAGACCAAAGTGGAAAATGAAGAATTAAAGGCTATTGTGGAAGCGGGTCCATCACAAAGACTTCAGAGATAGCTGCAGGCTTCAGGGTAAGTGATAAAACTGTATTAATCCTTTTGAAGCAAATCGGGAAAGTAAAAAAAACTTGAAAGTGGATACTGCACGATAATCGGAAGCGCTCGTTGCAATGGCTTAACCCTGGAGACCCAGTCAAATCCTGCCCTAAACGAAAATTGAGTCAGAAAAAGTTACTTGTGAGTGTTTGGTGGACTAGCGCCGGTGTCGTTCACTACAGCTTTCTAAAATCTGGCCATGAAGGAAGAACTAGCTGCTAAACAACCGAGATTGGTTAATCGCTCTAGGTCACTGCTGCTTCACGACAACGCAAGACCACACACTGCACAATAAACAACCACTAAGTTAGATGAGCCACAATTGAAATGTCTGCGACATCAACCGTACTCCCCGGACCTTTCTCCAACAGATTACCATTTTTTCCGGAATTTGGACAACTTCTTACAAGGAAATAAATTCAACTCCGATGCGGCAGTCCAAACCGCCTTCAAAGAGTTTATTGATTCTCGCCCCCATGGTTTTTTTAGTAAAGGGATCAATGAACTACCTATGAGATGGCAAAAGTGTAAGTCTTTACGTGGTAGAGCCATGCTGCAGCTATATTAATAGTATAGTTTTAGCACGAATGAAGGTCGGCTCGACCAGGGAAGGACCACGCCTCACAGAATACCGCAAAATAGCAGCTGCTGCTGTGTTTCTGTATGGTGAGTGTAGAGAACCGGAGACCCTTTTACTGGAAGAGGCATTCTATCTTAGTCCTCATGGCTGACAACGCATCTGCATTTAAATTCGAAAACGAAGATAGATGTAGATGTCTATGGGCCACAGCCACTTACCATCAGGTGGACTGTGTGCTCGTTTGTCACCCTTATTCTATAAAAAAAAAAAAAAAAAGTTTATAGATAACAACGATGCATAATTTGATTAATTAAATATATTTTACAAAAAAAAAATGACTTTATATTCCTCCCGTACAAAACGCTAATTTCATATGTAAGGACCAAACAGTATATTCTCACCGCATCATACAGTCTATAATATACGTAAAATCATCCTTTTAATAACTCTAAATCTAAATCTAAATTATAATTACGGGATAATTAACTTTGTACACCAGAGGTACTTATAAAAACTAAGAGAAAGTCGCTCCGAAACGTAAACTATCATTTAGAATGTTTTTAATACACGTTTCAACAAGGTAAATTTTGTAAGCAAATTATTTTAAATCGTGCATTTATATAACGTATAATTATAGGGAATAAAACCATAAAGTCAAGTGTTCCTACTGCAAGTAGGTCACGGGAATTGAACGGTTTTTAGTTGTATTAAGTTTTAAAAATTAAGTTTAAATTATATGAGCATTTCAACTGAAATTTTTTTTTATTATAAAATCCATGTTGATCTTATTCTCAAACATTTTGACTTCTCTGTTAGTATCAATTAATTTAGAAACGTTTCCAACTACATGAACACTTAGTGGAAACGTGAACTAATTTGCCGCCTCTAAGTTCAAATTAATTACAATACACTAAATTGCTGAACTTAAAGACGAGAATTTAATTAACACATCATACAATTGGTATCCTAACTCAATTAAGAATAAATTACGCATTTTAAATAATCAGGATCTTCTAATTTATAAGAATGATGAAATCTTTGATACTAACTCAAGTAGATCAATTTAAACTTTGTTTATGGAAAAAGGGTGCAAACGAACACAGGGTCCACCTGATGATAAGTGGATCCTGTGGTCCATAGACATCTAAATCTATCCACGATTAAGAATCAAACTGCATAATATGCGTTGTCACCCCTGAGAACTAAGATAGGATGCCTCGTTTCCAGTAAAAAGGGTCTCAAGCTCTCTACACTGACCATACGAAACACACAGCTGCTATTTTACGCTTGAATTCTGTGAGAACGTAGTACTTCCCCGGTCGGTCCGGTAAGTTGTGGGATTCCTTTTCGGTTGAGATGTTGGTATTGGTGAGAACCACCCTTTTACATAGGTCTAACACCAAGCATCATTACCTGCACTGCTGAGTTCCGGTCTAAATAGAGTGATAGTATGATTAGAGGCTTTTCCATAAGCCACAGTAACCACATTCCATCAGATGGACTGTAAGTTCATGTTTCACTTCAATTTATAAAAAAAATTGATGACAACGTATTTATTAACTGTCTTGTTACTGATATTAAACGTATTCAAATATTAAATTTGTGCGAAACGAAATGTCAATTTGACAGTATTATTATTATCGTGCGCGCACACGGAATATTCCATTTTTATCTTTTATACGAAGTTATTAACAACAAAAATTAAAATAAAGAAAAATTTTATTTGCACGAATAAAAATTTGAGTTGATTATACCAAATAACAAAGGAATCGGTTTCCTTGAATTTTGCTTAAAATGAATGCCTGAATCAAAGCTTTGTTTCAAAAGGTACCCTTGCATTATTTGATGTAAAGCGAAAAGAGTTTTATAAAATTTTAACATTCACTCTTGTCTGTTCCATCACGTTTTTACGAAAGCTTTTTTAGCAAACTAAAACACCTGTGAGCGTATTTTGCACTTTTTCAGAAATTTTAGTCTGCCAACTAAGTTCATAGAGGGAATAAATAAAAAATTTGCACATCAAGGTGATAAAGTTTTTATTACTTTTAATAATAATTTGAGGCAATAATTTGAAAAAATATGCATTTTTCACCTTAAATTTATACTTACATCTTCCTAAATAATAACCTGAGTTACATAAAGAAAAAAACGTCATCAGAAAATTAATTTTATACGTACCACATCTAATTAAAAATTATACGTGGTAGAGCCATGCTGCAGCTATATTAGTAGCACGAATGACCGGGGAAGGACCACGAACTCACAGAATACCAGCGTACCACATCCCCGAAACAATTATTTGTAGGCTATACAAATACTTGTTCCGTGAGGGATTCTAACTCGCGCCCCTTAGTGCTGCAACTCATTGCTAATCCACTGCGCCACAGAGCTATCTGTATCAATTATACATAATTATTGTAATCTATATAAATAAAAATGTAAATGTTTCTTTGTTCAAAATCTTAAATCTCGAAAAGTTCTTCAGCGATTCAATGAATGCAAAAGGGATGACCGTGTTCAATGGAAATCCAAGTAAGAAACTCATATTTATTTTCATCTGCGACGATAAAAGTAACGCTAATGATATTACAGTTTGACAGTTATTAGTTAATTAATGGCTAACAAAAATCACTATATTTATAAGTGAAGGTTATTGTTATGATTTCAGTCGTCTTTATAAAGACGTATACTTATAAATATAGTGATTTTTGTTAGCCATTAAATATCTAATAAAGTCAAATAAGATCAGAGTTATTATAAATTTAAAAAACAAAAATTAAGCTGTAATAACCTTACTACCTAGTGTTCGATCAAAAAACAATTCATGAGTTTCAAAGCTTTCTTAGTTTATGGGTTGTAAATTGTTGTTTAGCGTCACAATATCTCATTACACCGGAAACGTCATGGGACGGGTTTTCACAGATCTAATTAGGGATGACATTGTCTTGATTTATTATTTAATGTAGCTATTTGATTATTATATATATCTTACTTATAATAAATTAATTTCATTATTGGAAAGGTATATGTCCACCATGGAATTAATTAAAAGTAAATACCTCACAGAATACCAGCGTAAAATGGCAGCTTGACACTGCTGTGTTTCGTATGGTCAGTGTAGAGAACCGGAGACCCATTTTACTGGAAAAGAGGCATTCCATCTTAGTCTTCACGGGTGACGACGCATCTGCATTTTGATTCTTTATTGACGATAAATGTAGATGTCTATGGGTCACAGCAACCACTTACCATCAGGTGGACTGTGTGCTCGTTTGTCACCCTATCCGATTTAAAAAAGGAATAAGGAGTTTTAGTAATAATTTAATTTTCAATTCGATAATGGGATATTTTTTCTTACACAACAAATTTTTTTCTTTGTTTCTGAATACTGTTAATCTTATAAAGGCAAAATAAACATGTCTCTGTAATCAGTGACTAAAATAATAAAACATATAATTAATATACGTCAGGCATACAGACTTCATGTCAAATGTTCGGTTACCGTTCCAATGAATACTCTGTACTAATGATGCTATAAATCTTGTATACGAAGTATTCTGCCAGAAGATATTTGATTATAATACGTAAACAGGGTATTACTACTAACTAGCAATTATATGTAATGAATATTATACATAATGTTACATCCAATTATAAGTAACATTTACTATCTAGCTTGTTTTTAAATCAAAAATATATTTTTTCATTTTAGTTTAAGTACTATAAATAAATATAATTAATAATATATTTCAAGAATTTGTAATTTTAATTCAAATATAGATAGAATATAAAATATTAACGAAATAAATTTAAAATGAAAAACATTTTACTTCAAGAGTCGAAACGTAATAGGTACTTTATAGCTCTCATATAAGAAATTCTCAGTGGCAGCCCCGAGTCAGGAAGTTGGCGGTGTTTCAACCCTGTGCCTCGGAAAATACGTAAAGCGGTTGGCCGCGAACCAACTGATTTCTCTGCGGTCGTGTCGGATTACCGTCCAATCGGACTATGAGAGTGAGAGAATAGAGAGTGCACCTGTGCTTGCACATACACTTGGACACTATAATTCTGTCCTGCGCATATAGCTAGTCTCCGTTGAGACTGGCCGCCGTGACAGAAATTCGGTCTGGAGGACATTATAATATTTTTTTAATAAGGTTTAAACGATCACATAATCCACCTGATGATCAGCGGATGCTGTAACTCTTAAACACCTACATATATCTTTGAATGTGCTGTCTCCCTAGATGACCAAGATGGAGAGCCTGGTTACCAGTTATATAAAAATCCTGTTTTCTTTATTCACCATACGGTGCACAGCAGGATTAGGTTGCTATTTTACGCTGGTGATCTGTGCAAGCGTGACCCTTCTTCAGTCGAGACGACCCATCCACGCTACAGCTTAGTTAACTATGAAGAATTTAAAAAATTTCAGCGTAATAGAATCCGTAACAAGGATATCCGTAGTACAACTAGACTAACCAACAACACCAATCTAATCAGCAAGACAATATAACCAATGACTGGCTCAGTCATAATAATTAACCCAAAATTTAACGATAAAGATGTAGCCAAACGAATCAGAAAACCATTTGGTTTTCTGATTCGTTTGGCTATATCTTTATATCATATGTCAACCTACCATAACAGTTCATGAATAATGAGCTGACGTTAAAATATTTCGCTTTAATAGAGAGGTAGGCTAAAAAATTCTTAATGGCAGCCTCGTATCTGAAATCGAAGTGTAGGTATATACCATTAAGGGCGGAACTTCTATAAGTCTTATCCTGCGAATAAAATGACTAATTACTCTAGAGTTTGAGAACTTGTCGTTTTACCAAATCTTAATCCAGGTGTAACTGTTTATCCGAGAGTAAATCGCTTTGCCGCAAAAATTCATGGAGAAAACCAGTTATCCCAGATTAATTTAATGACTGCCGCTACATTTGAATAGTTGTTTTCTTATGCTTTGTTAAAAAATGTGGGATATTTTACAGTTGTGCGTTTATAGTTTTTGTGATAACCGAAGAGTTTTTTTATATAAATTTTTATTGAACTATTATATATTTTTTTACATAACATTGAAATATACACATTAATAAAAACTATAGTAAAGAAAAACTAAAAAAAAAACTTAAATTATCATACAAGCCTACTACCCGTGGTATCGTGTCGAGAACGCTGGCACGATGGCTAACTATGCCCAGTATTGGCTACTGAACGTTTGTGATGGAAAAACACAACAATACCTGAGAATAAAAATCAAAAAGTTGCGATTATTCTACCGGTCAGTGCAGTCGCTTCATAATAATGTGACGGCTCTAATGCCGAACCTACAACATTTTCAAAGCGTAAGCATAACTACTGCGCGAAAATAATTCGAAATGGCGTGTCTACCTAAAAGCTCCGATACCGTCGTAGTACACGAGTTTCTGGCCTTTGTTCAACAAAAAATTGCACGTTATGGACCTGGTGTCTCTGGAGCAGATACTGATGACAAGCTTCACTGAGGACGTGATCATCCAAGCGAAGAAGGTGTTAGCAGATTCAGCCTTGACCCAAATCCGTCTTGTCACACGTCACAGGGATGGACGCGGTAAGAAAGACCTGCAAGACATCTTCAGTGTTCAGTGTTCAATGAGACCGAACTTAATGACATCCCAACTTTCGTCACGCGTGATCTCAACAAGCTTCCTCCAGTGACGTTCGATCACGTAGACGTCACTAGATTGTTGAAAAACATCACCACGTTGAAAGCCGAAGTTACCGACATCCGTTTCAAATTTGAAGAATCGGAACGAGCCGCAACAGAGCTGAAAAACGAAGTCACTATGTTGCGCAGCATAATTGCAACATCTGCGAATTCACCGCCGTCGCAGAATGTAAATACGACACGCGGTAATCATAATAGTAGTCATATTTCACCGATGATTGCAATTCCGTCACGCGTTACCGTCTGTCAACGGGTTGATGACCGTGAAACTAGGGTGAGCTCGGTCGTCATTGCATCACCACCTCAGCCCTTGACTGAACCCATGAGTACTCCTCTGCCGAAGCCAACCTCACAACAAGAAAAGAGGTTTGAGGATGTTTCCCGAAAATCTTCACAACCGGCACCCTCTTGTGGTCGAAAACGAAAGAATGGGGAAATTAAATCAGTTCCAGCGGTGACCCTAAACAAAATTGATAATGACAGGATTACTCTTGTTGAGAAGAGACGTCGGTCGAGACCCGTCTGAAACCAACGTCGGACTGCCAAAATAAACGCGAGTACAACTCTGCGTGTTGTGGAGCCAACCATACGGCTCTACATCTCCAGTTTGGACAACAGTACGTCGGGATAAAACGTCCTGCGTTTCGTGGAAGAACGAAGCCGATGCCGCATTGAGGATCCGATCTCTTTACATTTGCAGCGTCTGGAGTCTAATAGGTCAACGAACTTCAAATCCTACGTATTCCAGGTTCCTGCAAACACAAAGAGACATTCCTCGCTCCTGATTTCTGGCATTCTGGGGTAGTGTTTCGCCGATACAGTGACGCGCCAAATAAGATAGTTCTCTAAATAGTGTTATGTCTATATTTTATGTATATATTTAATTTAAGACATATTGTTAGGTTAACGTGTATTGCTTCTTAATTTTTAAGTCCTTGATGCCTTTTTTTTTTTTTTTTGCGGATGGAAAATCATCTAATGACGCCTTCGCTGTGGGTGGAGCGGAAGGGGAGGTCAGACTTTACTGACTAAAACCATCCGTGTTCCTTCAGTGCTTTACGTTCCGGAGCCGCGGTATCTCTTTCGAACAGCCCGCAGCCCTGGCAGGCGTCGGCCTGCGGGCCCCTTCACGCTGCTGACAGCTCTTTGAGGCGCGCGTGGAACAAAACGCGCCGTCGACACGGCCTGTCGTCGTTAGACGGACGGACGGCGAACTACCCATTGCTCGCCGTCCACAGGTCCGCGCCTACGGTGGTCAGGGGCCACGACGTAGCCCCCGACGCCCGGGGCGTCTGCGGCGGCCGCCGAAGAAAGCTGTTGCTCTTCTCCCCGCTCCGCCACCTTCGCTAGCATTGCTTCGCAGAAGGTGGTGACGGCATCCCATTCCGTCTCGCTCCGGACCATGGCTTCGACCAGGCCGGACGCGAGAGGTCGCCGCCGCCTATCGCCGCTACGAGTACACGGCGGTGCTCCGCCCAAGCAGGGCACACACGGTGTGCTCCACCGTGTCCTCCGGTCGATCCTCGCAGTGGAGCACCTGGCGTTTCCTCCGCCCGATTCGGTGCAGGAACCTCCTGAACACACCGTGTCCGGTGAGGACCTGTCAGGCGGAAGGTGAGGACACCCGTGTCTCTCAAGCCACCTCAAAGAGGGTCTTATCGCCGCTATAGTGGCGTGCCCAAGTCCTGATGCCTGAAATAAAGTTATTGTATTGTATTGTATAGAGTAAAATTATTCGAGGGTTAGTTATTCTGGTATTTGGTCGAAGCCACCCTAAAATTTTTATAATTATTTAATAAACTAATTTAGATTTTATGCTTTAAGTTGACAAGTGCTGGTTTATGTTAGGATTGCGGAATAAAAGTTTATAAAATGAACATATTTTTTATTTTTACCTTTTATTTCTAAATGCTGAATATTATTATTTTAACCTCTAATATTGAGCCTTGAGCTTTGAGATCTGTCTTCGTGAACGGGGTTCTTTAGCTTACTCGTATAAGGCACTACCAACAGCTTTCTGCTGCTCTAGTGAATATTCATTCTTCCAAAAAATACCTAAAATAACTAAGTTACTAAACAAACACATCGAAAATAAGGGTCCTAACTAAGACGATCACGCCATAAATTTATTAAACGGCCTAAATTTGAACCGTAGAAAGATCAATATATGGTTAATATACTGGTCACGTAAATTTTATATATATTAAAGATATAAATACTAAAGAAAGAAACAAAGAGGGGGTGGGGTCGTTACACTATGTAATTTAAAAATTACAGGTATTTATAATAAAATCGAGAAAATCTACACCCTGTGACAGTCTTTTAACTCCTGTTGCTACAAATTTGAACGTTTTTTTAATTTTCTTTTTATTATGTTATCCTGAATGTAGCTTCTAAAAACTGTTGCTTAAAATTTACAGCCAACTGTTCCAGTCCAGAAGGAAATGTATTTTTTTCCCAACCAAGTATTCAAAATTAATACTTTGTCCAGATTTAAATGACTGTACTGAAAAAATGTATCATACGATTTGCAGTAACTTAAAAAGATGGCGCATTTAATAAGAATTCCAAAATGGTATAACACTTGCAAGATTATTAGTTAAATTATGGATTTTTTAAAGAAACACAGTTGTAAATTAATTTTCCATACATGTCCAAATTGATTTTGTGCACCCCAGCCTGTTACTTAAGATTCTAGGTTGAGGAAACGGAGGAACCTTGACGAAGTGTGAACGAGACATTTTGATTCTCCATTCACGTAAGTGGATGCTGTGGAGAAAATTGGGCTATGCCTGCTTTTCACACCTTTTCTATAAAAAAACTTAGGCCTGAGTTGAAAGCGCGTGTGACGCGCGTTCGGCATACATTTTTAGTGAGTGGCAGACACAGAACCGATATAAAAGCGTGTTTTTGTTATTAAAATCGAATGCACTATCTCACCAAACGCCACTAAGACCTTACCTTTAGGCAAAATGTATTGTCATATTTTTACTGACAGTGAATTTTGTTACTCGTATTATTCTATTATATTCTGGAATTAAATTACTATGTATGAATCAAATTGTATGTATCAATATAATGTATTATTGTGTAAGAGTTCACAATCTGATAACAAGCTATGAATTATTTACCCGAGGATATTGATAAATAGCCCTTTCCAAGGCCTAACGGAGGCGAATCCGCAGTATAACTCAAACTATGCTAAGGTGCCGTACTTAGCATAGTTTGAGTTATACTGCGGATTCGCGAACTCACCGAAATAAATCAAATTTATGCGCTTCGAGGCCATAAGGTATTCTTATTACTACTAGGGAAGTGCTGGCTGTGCTAGATTTCTGAGATCATTGATTGCTTTTAGTTTTGAATCAAATAAAATAAAACAGGAACATATCGTGACTGTACCTGGTGCTATGGATTCTTCAAGTGTATATTTAGTAATTTAACATTATTCCAAAATAATATACGACCAAGTCTAGCTATCGGTATTTTATCAATAAATCCAAATAAAATTATAGAAAAATATTTTACTTGTAAATTTAGGGTCGGTTTGTCAAACATCAATAAAAATCTGTGAATCCAATTAGAACCTGACTGAATATACAAGTGAAATAATTGTATTATTTTAGTACTACATTTTTAATTTTTAATTTGTTTAAATCGTAGTTTGTTCCATGAATAATTTTTATCTGACGATTGAATAAACAGCCCTTAATTTAAGTATAAATTGCTTACAGATATGTATTATTTGGTATTTTGGTATTTATGTAATATATTTGAAATTATATTTCAAACAAAGCAAATTTATGCTGCAGAAGTGAACGGCAGAGTCGGAAAGGGACGCCCTAGACGAAGGTTTATCGACCAAATTGGCGATATATTGGAAATGGACCAGATTAGGAGTACCCTTAACCGACGAGCGTGTATGCGTAGATATATGGATGTAAAGGAGGCGAGAGAGGTGTGCCAGGATCGTGCCAAGTGGAAGTCCGTAGTCTCTGCCTACCCCTCTGGGTGACAGGCGTGAGTGTTTATGTTATGTATGTTATTTAATCAAAGATTTAACAACGTCTTCAAAATTAGTATTTGCAAGATTGGTAGGTAGTTGATGGTAATAATTATTATTTAGTATGATGATTAAATTATTGAAAATTTTCTCAACATTTGGTTTTCCTCAGCAAGCAAGACTGAAAATTAAGAAAGAGAAATCTAAAAAATATCTAACTAAGTTATTATTTAAATTTATATGATAGATGTAGCTGCTCAGAGTGTGCTTGTAGCATTCCTTGTGGGAGGGCTATGTTTTAGCAGTGGACTTGTGATTGACTTGTTGATGATTCAAATTACATTTAACATTCGAAGTGATGCTTGCATCTGAGATCTGGCTTAAATATGGTAAATATAACTTATAAAAATTAATTAACACTGTTAAAACATGCAAATTGTAGGCAAATACAATAAAGTTTAAAAAGCTCTAAACTAAATGAATGGCTCTATCCTAAGCTTGTCGATTTCAGTCTTAGCTAGTTTAACTGGGACATAATATCTACAACCTCCTATGATCACCTGGAATATTTTTTCTTTTCTCAATATATTTATAAACAGTAACTTAATATTGAGTAAATAATATTTCGTGTAAAGGGGAATACGCTATCTTCTCAAATTTTCAACCTCATATGCACGGATAACCATATTTGCACAAGACTTACCAGGGTCTTATGCAATTAATTGAACTAAGTTAAAGAAGTTGGTGTAGAGCCACGTTGTAGCTGTATTATGGCTGTAGCATGAATGGGTCGACTCAACCGGGAAAGAACTATGTTTGCACAAAAACCTTCATTTCGCATGGTGAATGATAAAAACCGGAGATCCTTTTCCTAGTAACGAGGCATTCCATATAAGTTTTTGGAGGTGACAATGCACCTGCATTTTGATTCTTAATGGAGGATAGATGTAGTTGTCTTTATTTCACAGCATCTACTTACCATCACGTGGACTTTGTGCTCATTTGTCATCATTGCTTCTAAAAAAATAATATCCAAATTTTTAATATAATCGAATTCCCGCAAATTAACGCCGGTTTCTATAAACTATAAAAAGTTAGAGTAGCAATGGTCTAGCTTATCACTAAGCATACTCTCAGTAGTTTGATTTAATAACTTAGTAGACTTTCCGAGTGTTCATGGATGTAGCTTGATAAGAATCGTAATTTTTTTATGGTAGCCTGTGTGGGGGCCAATGTTTAGTAGTGCATTTGTAATATATATAATAGCCTGCAATAATAAGAATAATAAACCACGCGACGGAACCAATGCGTGTTGGTGAACATATAAAGTCCTTTTCCTAAAACCCTTTTAGAAATGACGCCTGTGGGGCCTGATTTGAAGCCTGTGCCCAAAACTGGGACCAATAAAGGTAGTAACTTTACTAACGTAACTTAACTTAGTGATTTATGAATTAATAAATCTTCGAGAAATAAATTATTTTATTTCTTTAATCGCTGATACTGAGAATTTTCCAAAGTTCATTATTCTTATTTTTGACTTAAATCTTTAAAAAATTCAGCCAAACAAAAAAAAAGATAATATTATTCTAGGAACGTGTTTGAACGGGTTTAAACGTCTAATACATATAATATACGAGTATATACGTATTTTTGTTGAATTCCGTTTATTTCGTACCAGTTCACCGTTTCGAACGATAGCGCAATTTCTGTATTAGATGTGTTCGTTGTGAACTAAATAGAATTAAATTTGCTGAGGCTTTCTCTCAAGATTTGCTATTCGTGTCTCGTCAATAAATTAGAGTTAATTTATATTCTGCGCCGATCTCTCACAAATTGAAACGTAAAGCAAACTTAAGTCGTTATCGTTTCAGATGAAATGGAATATTTAAAAAAAAACAATTTTAATTATACTAATTTCATCTTCACCATTGTCAATATAGGCCATTATAAATCATTTGCAAATGCTGAATACCTACTCAGAGTATTATAAAAGTCACTGATCTATTACTCCATTTAGTGGAATAGTCCTACACCTTTATTTATGCGGCACTATGCAAGAAATGATTACAAACACTTTAGTATAAAACCTACTACTTTTTTAAATAGAAATAGGTTTACGAATAACAAATGTGTATATAGTCCACCTAATGGTAAGTGAATGCCAAAATATACACGTAGTATTCATTTAATGTAAGTAATTAAAATTATTATTGCAATATTTCTTTCGGTCTGGATATATGCACTATGCAAGAAATTACTACAAATACTTTAGTATAAAAACTACTACTTTTTTAAATAGAAATAGGTTACGTATAACAAATGCATATAGTCCACCTAATGGTAAGTGAATGTTAAAATATACTCGTAGTGTTAATTTAATAAAGGTAAGTAATTAACAATTACTATTACAATATTTCTTTCGGTCTGTATTTGAAAACATTATTTAATATTAACGAAATGTTGAAATAAATTTTATTTAAAACAACTGCAAAAAGTAAAGTCGCAGTTCAGAGACCGAGGTACACGCATTGAATTTATTCATTATTCTGTTATTATAGGACTTGAAATTTCAATCAATGTTTTAAAAAAAAACCTTCTTCATGCTGTTAAAATAATATTTGACATATTGATTACTCTTCGTTTTAGCAGTTAAAATGAATCCGTTTACTCTGCTAACAAAAAAGATAAAATGTTTTATTTTGCAAGTATATCCATACAACAATTCTACTTTTTTGAAGAAACGGTTCCTCCACCCTAGGATTTCACCTGTTTCATAGGGGAGGTTTACATACACAAATTTCACAAGGACAAACATCCAGACCCAGAAAAATTATTTGTAGGCCATACAAATTAATACTTGTTCCATGCGGGATTTGAAAACGCGGCCCTAATTGCTAAGCCACTGCGTTACAGACACGTCAATCATTTTTTATCAGTGTTATAAGTCCGAAGCTGGTCGTCGGCCTTTCTAAAAATTCACTGCTGCCTGACAGGGTAGGTAAATAGCCAAACCTTCGCATTGGAAATCCTCAACACCTATCTGAAAACCTATCCAGTTTTGTATATTTTGGATAATTTTCGCCATAATTTGGTTATTGAGCTCTTTGTTTCTTCTTTAGTATTTATATCTTTAACATATATAAAATTTACGTGACCAGTATATTAACCATATATTGATCTTTCTAAGGTTCAAATTTAGCCGTTTAACAAAGGAGAACAGGACTTTATATAGAATTTCATACCGCTAAAAATTTCTGTGTTTTGGGATATTTTTGTTTTAATTGGCAGTTAGTAGGATAGACAAGCCCTATTTATATTCTTAGATTTTTAAAACTTGGGACTTAAAAGTTATAACCAGTTTTATTTTTTGGTTATGTAGAGTACCAATGTAGATTGTTACATATATGCATAAACATTGTTTTGGTGATAATAAATGTTCTAGATTGCTTGTCGCTATCTTTGTAGTGTTTTACTTACCATTAAGTAGGTAGATTGAGATGAGAATCGTACCTACTTAGCAGGGTGCATTAGAGATACCTATATCAAGCAGCGGACTGCAACAGTTTGATAATGATGAAGTTCTGATGGGGTTTTGAGTGTAGGTAAGTAAAACAATACTTTGTTTTTGTAAGTACATTTTTTATTGTACTTATAATTATTCAATTCTAATATTACGTCATCTAAGAGGGGCAGGTCAGGTAATACCCTCATGGCGAGCATAGCTTAGGTACCAAATAATGCTCATCACATGAGAGCAGCATCCCACTGTTTTTAAACCGACAATGCAGTTACAGCAATAACTTTTGATTGCGTTCCGACCATTCATGTTTGTTTCTGCAACTATAAACACAAAATAAGTTTTAGCAGAAGAATGGCGGGACTTTATTTTAGCACGAAGCAACATTGGGTTTATTCCTCTAAACCATGTATTCTCTCGGATACCTCTAATGTATATATTCCATGAAAGCGAAATGCTCACCCACATATGACAGGCCTGGCGAATTTGGTATACACCACATGCAAACAGTATCAATTCCTCCATGGATAGCGCGGAAAGATAGGGTTGTCGCATCTATAGGTACAAACCAGGACCGCGCCTGTTTAAATTATATTCCCTAACCAACTCGGCTATAGTGTTGGTTAAAACAGGCGCTCATATATAATTGAAACAAACTGCTCTGCATGTATATTTTCTGTGAATGGCGGAGTAAACGCATTCAGCAGAGCAGCTGCTATTTTAAAATCTGTCATAAGATTGCGACAACCACGGTTAAAATATTCATGGCGGAATAATTTGAAGTCTCTCTTAAAACAGCCATTCACAGCTTCTACTACCCACCTGTTTATAGTTACACAGCGTGATCTGTTGGCTTCAAGAGTGGATAGCTGTGATTGGCGTCTTCTTTAGTTTCAGGCATATGACCTATGTATCCTTTCTCATGCAGACTATCCATGCAGTCACGAAAACCTCTATAGAATAAAACATCATTTTCTCTAAAAATCATTGAATTCTGTTTCGTTTAATAAGTCATTCATTATGGTCGCATCATTTGTAGTGGCACTATGGTCCACGTACTTCATGATATATCCATCAGAGGCACAGAGGACAAATGGCTTTAATAAATTCCTATATTTATGTAGGGAATATGTGTCCTTTTGGAACAAGTAATTACTGCTTTTTGTGTATATATATATGTTGCATCAGCTATTGTAATTGCAGGTTTTGTTCAGCTGGAACATCAGGCTCACCAAAAATGTGATTGGCAATGTAGGTATTTTTTGCTGCCACCTGCTCCCTTCTTAAATTAGAATTGTATGGGGATAGTTCAGTGGCTGTAGAGTGACATAGGCTACTTTATTTCTGCAGAAAAACATATCATTCCGTGGGAAAATCGAATATGTTGCAAAATTAAATTCAACTAGGTGGCGCCACCTCGATTCTACAAGACGAACGACGGTACGATGGACGAACACAGAAGGTCAGAATATCTGGATTATTATGTCTTTTACCAAAATTAAAATAAAAATGTATGGATCTGTATTTTTCCACGCAGGACCGGGAAGAGCGATAAAAACATAAAATTCACCAGCTGATTATCTTCAAACGTTTTGGTGCATCGTAATTTACAGAATAGGCGATAACCTCGCAGACGATATTAAGTAATCCGTTGATGCTCTGCCTACCCGCAAAGTTACAGGCGTGATT
>JAGSMP010000873.1:0-124694 GCA_029286625.1 Parnassius orleans
TTCAGTGGCTGTAGAGTGACATAGGCTACTTTATTTCTGCAGAAAAACATATCATTCCGTGGGAAAATCGAATATGTTGCAAAATTAAATTCAACTAGGTGGCGCCACCTCGATTCTACAAGACGAACGACGGTACGATGGACGAACACAGAAGGTCAGAATATCTGGATTATTATGTCTTTTACCAAAATTAAAATAAAAATGTATGGATCTGTATTTTTCCACGCAGGACCGGGAAGAGCGATAAAAACATAAAATTCACCAGCTGATTATCTTCAAACGTTTTGGTGCATCGTAATTTACAGAATAGGCGATAACCTCGCAGACGATATTAAGTAATCCGTTGATGCTCTGCCTACCCGCAAAGTTACAGGCGTGATTATAAGTATGGATCAGAAATACTATCACCACCTGTCACGCTTTCACCCTTAACTATTACTTAACAATGGTAGAAACAGTTCTTAGTAAGCCTTATTAATAAGCCTTAGTAATATTTATTGAACGGAAATGAATACAGTTCTTATATGTGGTTATGAATGAATCAGTATTACAATAGGAAAAATTGTGCAAAATTATAAGAAAAATATTTTTGAGAGTTCTGATTAACTAACGTATACATAGTTTGAATTGATTACGCTAGATGTCGTTACTAGGTTTTTAAAACGCGGTAACGAAATGTTTCTGACATGTACTTAACTCCCGCCGTTGAGCCGCGCGTCAACTTATAGTGCATACGGTACCTATACACTTAAATTGTTTCTATTTCGTAGCTGATTCGGCTACCTGCTGTCGATTTCAGTTGTTTGTTATTTGCTTTGTGATTTGGTTAAGGTTGAATGGATTTATATTGGCTTTCATTTTTGGATTTGAGTATTTTCTTGGATCGGTTTTGTTGATTTGGTTGGTATTCCTTTATACATATTTAGACTCTGGCTTTGATTTTGGATTTTGTTTATTTAGAATCGTGAATTGGTTTTCGTTGTTTTAGGTTGTTTAACAATATTTCAAAGTATTATTAATAGTATAGATAGTGTATACGGTACCTATACACTTACTTCTTTTTCGTTGGTTATATTTATATTGACTACTGCTTTCGATTTCAGTTTTCTGCGATTTGTTTTGTGATTTGGTTTAAGTTGATTCTATTTTTGGCTATCGTTTTCGGATTCGTGTTGTGTCTTGAATTGGTTTTGTTGTTTTAATTTTAAAAATATTTAATAGGAATATTTATTCCTTTTAGATATTTTGGATTTGCTAAAAATATTTAAAAGAAATTTAATTCCTTTTAGGTATGTTAACGTTCTTTTATAAATAGGTTTTTGTTGCTTCATAATGCCTCGCAAACGTAAGTCCAGCCTTTCAAGAGTATCTTCTCAAAGACAAGCGAAAAGATTAGCTCGATTGCTAGAATCTTTAGAAGATGCTTAACTGAGAAGGCAAGAACAAGCAGAGCGTCAGGCTGCTGGCTATCTGGCGAAAACAATAATTTAAGCCGTTTCCTCGAAATCGGTGAACATGCAATAAAACATACGTATCGAATATAGAACGTCCTTCTTGAAGTCGGTTAGTGTAAAATTACGTTATTTACGTATTATGACCATAATAAGTATCATCTTGTAATAATATCAAATACATGTTGGCGAAAGCGTCGATGACTCGAAAATTAATAAATCTGTTATACGTTACACAAATACAGCGCTTACTAAGGTACAAAATAAATATAATAATCCTTCCGTTCCAAATTTAAATTTGTTAAACGTTAACTGTTCAATTTCCACATAGTCGAATAGATAACATCAACTGGCTAACCAAAGCATCTGAGACACCTTCTCAACGTCAGCAAGGCGTCTTGAACAGATAGAGCGTCAGGCTGCTTTAAGAGATTCCGAAACACCTTCTCAAAGCCAGGAAGGCGTCTTGAACAGGCAGGCGTCAAGCTACTTTAAGAGCTTCTGAAACACCTTCTCAAAGTGAGCAAAGGCGTCTTGAACAGGCAGAGCGTCAAGCTACTTTAAGAGCTACTGAAACACCTGATCAAAGTCAGCAAGGCGTCTTGAACAGGCAGAGCGTCAATCTACTTTAAGAGCTACTGAAACACCTGCTCAAAGTCAGCAAAGGCTATTCGAACAAGCGGAACGTCAGGCCGCCTTAAGAGCCGCGGAAACACCTGATGAAACTCAACACAGACTCATTGAGCAAGCTGAACGTTAATCTACTATAAGGGCATCTGAAACACCAGAACAGACACAGGCGCGAAGAGATGTAAATGCACAGCTCCAAGCTGAACGTCGACAAAATTTTCAAAGAAACAATTGGTCGGTTTTAATGACGCAGCATTCAATTATGATCCGTTGATTGATTATAAAAATCACAGGTTAGTTGTTATCGGACTGATGGACAAGGCGTGTCGATTTTGCAGCGCTTTAAAATGGAAAGATGAGACCGCAGGCATGTGCTGTTCCAATAGCAAGGTGTCTCTTCCGTTACTTGGGAAACCAGAAGAACCTTTGAAAACTCTCTTTTTATATGATGCTAACGAGTCACGGCGCTTTTTAAACAGGATCCGGAAATATAACTCATGCTTTCAAATGACGTCCTTCGGAGTTGACCGGGAAATAATAATGCCGGATTTTCACCTACATTTACGGTGCAAGGGCAAATTTATCATAGAATAGGTTCACTTTTCCAGCTGAAAACGAAGGCATAAATTTTACAAGTATATTTTATGGGTGACGAAGAAATTGAGGTAGACCGTCGCTGCCAATTTATCCAGGGAGTTGAGAGAGACACAGTGTTCAAAATTCAAAGATTCTTGCATGAACGTAACATTTTAGTCAAAACATTTAAAACTGCTTTAGAAAACCTACCTGAAGAGGATAATAAAGTCGTCATTCACGCAGATCGGACCCCTCGAGGAGAGCATGAAGGCGCTACAATGCACCTGATAAACGAAATAGCAGCCGTAATTAGTGGTGATCAATTTTCTTCACGAGACATTGTCTTGCGAGTATGTGATGATACGTTGCAACGGGCAGCCGATACACAAGTTTTATGACGCTCTGCAATACCCATTGATTTATTGCAAAGGACAAGAGGGTTATCATTTTCAAATTCACTTATTAAACCGGTCACAAAGGAGCCTACTCCGAACAAAAAGTATCATGTATGGATTTTATGCGTATCATATGATGTTGCGAGAAAATGATTTTAACCTCTTAACCCGGTGTGACAATTATTTCATCAATTTTTGGTAGACATGTATGTGAAGGTAGAAAGTGAACGTCTCCGTTATATATCTTTAAATCAAAAAGCTGCGCGTTGAGCATTATATACATTTACAAGATGCAGTTTCTAGCGACGCCAATGTAAACCCAGAGATTTAGGTAAAATGGTAAGTCTGCCCTCATCATTCGTTAACAGTCCCCGCTACCTACATAAGTACACACAAGACGCATTCGCCTATGTACGAACTTACGGAAGACCTGATCTTTTGTTACTTTTACTTGCAATCCCACATGGAAAAATAACCGAGGAGCTAATGCCGGGCCAAAAAGTACTGACAGACACGATTTAGTTGCTAGAGTATTTAGATTAAAAGTACAAAAATTAATGTATGTAATTAACAAAGGAAAATTTTCGGAGAGGTGCAGTGCTTCATGTATTCAATTGAATGGCAAAAGAGGATTACCGCATGCCCACATTCTAATATGGCTTAAAGAGAAGTTGCGGCCCAGCCAAATAGACGACATAATAAGCGCCGAGATTCGGATCCTGAGCAAGATAAAGAATTGTATGATACCATCGTCCGAAATATGATTCACGGTCCATGTGGGCACGAAATTCAATATCGCCATGTATGAAAGAAGGAAAATGTACAAAGAAATTCCTAAACAGCTATTAAAAGAAACAGTTCACAATGACAATGGCTACCCTTTATACAGACGCAGAGCTCCCGAAGATGGTGGCAGGAAAGTTACAATCAAATCTCGCTCTGGAGCGTTCGAAACCTAGATAACTGCTGGACGGGACATCCGTATTCGCCCATTCTATGTAAAATGTTTAATGCCCACATTAATGTAGAAGCATGTAGCTCTGTCCGCGCAATCAAGTAAATCTGTAAGTACATAAATAAAGGAAGCGACCAAGCAATATTTAATCTCAGGAGTGAAGGTGCGGCAAATCCGTTAATGAAGTACAGACCTTTCAAGCAGGGCGTTATGTCAGCAGTAACGAGGCAGCGTGGCGTCTCCTTCCTCCTCCTTTCTCCTCCTTCCTTTACACGAAACCACCCAACAGTTACTCACCTTGCTGTGCACTTAGAAAATGGAGGCGTGTATATTTCACCGAAAGAAATTTCCAGAAAAATTGCATCACCGCTAAAAACTACACTAACAGCCTTCTTTCAACTTAGTCAAACCGACCCTTTGCAAAATGTTGTTATATTCTGAAGTGTCCCTATTATACTTGGAACACATCTAGGAAGGTGGAAACGCCGTATTCAAGGCGCTCCTGTTCCAAATTGGCCCGGTGTAAAGTCATCAGATGCCCTTGGTCGTGTATACCGTCCATGTAACTAATTTTGAATGTTTCTGTTTACGATTGCTGCTGCACCATGTTCGGGGTCTTACAGGATATAAAGACCTTAAAACTGTCAACGGTCAGGAATGCGCAACTTATAGAAGCATGTGAAGCTCTGCATCTTTTAGAAAACGATAATCACTGGGCTGAAACCATGGAGGCTGTGCAGTGCCAGTCACCAGCCAAAATTAGGGATCTTTATGCAACTCTCATATCAACTTGCGGGCTATCTAATGCACATAAATTGTGGGACAAATATAAAGAGTACATGGCGGAAGATATTTTGCGAAGGTTACAGCAGACACACGCGAACATGACATACAATGAACACATTTATAATGAAGCACTTGGAAAAATTGAAGATAAAGTTATGGCAATGGTAGGCAAAAATTAAGCGACTTTGGAATGATAAGCCCTCAGCAAACAACCGAAAATGAACTAAGTGATGAAATTATACGTGAAACAAACTACGATATACCAGCTTTGCAGCAGCAAGTAGCCGAATTTATATCCGTTTGCTTCCCGAACAAAACGAGTTTTGACAAAGTATTAGGACAAATTGAATTTGGAAATGGTGCACTTTTCTTTTAGATGCCCTGGAGGAACTGGAAGACATTATTGTTAAATTTATTATTAGCGCAAGTACGGAAAGATAAAAACATTGCAGTGGCCGTAGCTTCTTCCGGTATAGCCGCCACGCTGCTAAGCGGGGCCGCACTGCACATTCTGTTTTAAAACTCCTCTAAATCTAGCCCAGGAAGAATCGCCGATCTGCAACTTTAGCAAAATAGTGCACGAGGTATAGTGCTACGACAATGCAAACTTTCAGTGTGGGACGAAAGTACAATGTCGCATAAAAAGCTGTAGAAGCAATAAATCGAACGCTCCAGGTTTGCGCAGCAATACCGATGTAATGGGAGGAATGGTGGTTTTACTGGCTGGTGACTTTCGCCAAACTTTACCTGTCATTCAAAGGCACACCTGCAGATGAAATTAAAGCATGCCTCAAGTCGTCTATTTTATGGAACAAGGTGACAAAATTCAGTTTAACTACGAATATGAGAGTGCGTTTGTATAATGATATCAATGCGAAACTATGCTGACACACTATTAAAATTGGCGATGGGCGGTTGGAAACGGATGCTGAGGACTGCGTTAAATTGACGAGATTTTGTAATTTATTACAAGTCATTCCGAATTAATTGCGAGCGTTTATTCAGATTTAACGAACAACATGCATGAAGACAAATGGTTATTGTGAAAGGGCGATACTTGCACCAAAAATGAGAGCGTTAACAAAATAAATTCAGATATATTAAGCGAAATAGCAGGAGAAATAACAGAGTATTTGTCAGTAGACACAGTTATGGACACAGAACAGACCACTTCATATCCCGTAGAGTTTCTAAATTCTCTAGAGTTGTCAGGTGTGCCCTCACATAAGCTTCAATTAAAATTAGGCGTCCCAGTCATGCTAATGCGAAATTTAGATGCTCCTCGGTTATGTAACAGGACAAGGCTGCAGTGACACATCTTGAACGGAACATAATCAGTGCTACAATTTTGACAGGCGTAGGAAAAGGTGAAAATGTTATTATACCACGGATCCCTATAATTCCCACAGATCTTCCTTTTCAATTCAAAGGTTGCAGTTCCTATTAAGCTCAGTTTTGCAATGACAATTAATATAGCGCAAAGACAAACGTTACAGGTAGCGGGGTCAACTTAGAAAACCGTGCTCCTCTCATGGTCAGCTGTATGTAGCATGTTCGCGTGTGTCAAATGCCCAGAATCTCACATTCTTTCCCCGAATGGAAAAACATATAACATTGTGTACAGTAGCGTCTTAAAATAGTGTTCAGTTAGTTTTTTTCCAAAATTCCCACAATCAATTAATCAAATTCCCACATATCTTCCCTTTCAATTCAAAATTTCCTATGTAGCTCAGTTTCTTTTCAATTCCAAATGCTGCACCTCTGACGGACCTATTAAGCTCAGTTTCCTTTCAACTCAAAGGCTGCATCTCTGACGGATCTTTTATTTGGCTCAGTTTCCTTTCAATTCAGAAAACTGCATTTCTGACGAATCAATTTAGCTCAGTTTCTTTTCAAATGTCTGCATCCTGACGGATAATTATGCTCAGTTTCCTTTAATTAAAAATATCCCATTTCCATTTAGAATAAACAGGCTATTTTCATGCTTTCTATACGCTGCGTTTCAAAACATTTAAATAGGCTGACGAATCAATTTTGCTCAGTTTCCTTTTAATGGCTGCATCTCTGACAAATCTATAAAACTCAGTTTTCTTTCAATTCAAAAAGCAATGGATAGTTCATTTCCCAGTGACCATGCGGGCGAAGCCACGGGTAACAGCTAGTCAAGGAATATATTCAAAAAAATCTCATTTTAGGTACCTAAAACGTCGGGTGTCGGAACCAGACACTAGAGTACACCAGCGGTTCGACATTACTAGTAAGAAAAATTTCTCTAATCATATATATAGTATATATATAGAAAAGGAAAGTGTTCGTCTACAACCTTGTCTAGCCTTTCTTCTCAACCACCCACTGACACCTATTTATGGTTGCAGAAGGCCCCACGTGTGCACTTGCAAGTAAGGGAGTTTGGTTACCTTGGGTGGAAGTGGGTGGATTTGGGTGGTAAAAATGTGCAATGAGATACTTTTATCCTTTTCTAACACATTGTACGACTCATATAAGCTCAAGACTGTGCTGAATGGCGTAAATTACGTTGATAAAATCGAGAACTTTTCTACAATATTTCAGATTTTTGCAGAATATTCTAGGATATTTTACAATTTTTAAAAGGAACTATGAAAATGAGTGATTGTAGTTGATCCAGAATGTTCTAAATTGTTCTCAAAATTCCACGAATGATCCAAGAAATTACATCATATATTCAAACACTGAAAATTATTAATTAAGAATAATTGTTATCGATCTAGAATATTCTAAATACATCTAGATTGATCAGGAAAACTCTAAAATATATTGAAATGTTCAATATTATTTAGAAATAATTTTAGACACGTTAGAACGTTCTGGATGATTTCAAAACATTATAAAAATTATAATATATATATATATATATATATATAAATGTTCAAAAATATTTGCTAATGATTGTAGTGGATCTAAAATGTTTTAGATCATTTTAAACTTTTGTTAAATAATTTCAAAAATTTAAAATCTACAATACATATTTTAAACTCACTTCTTCTTCTTCTCAAAATATCTGGGGAATTCCGTCATATAACCAAACACAAAAAATGATTTAAAAAAATTATTATTATCGGTCTAGAATATTCTAGATAATTTGATTGTCCAAAATTATTCAAAAATAATTTTAAAGAAAAATAAATGAAAAGAAAATAGTCTAGAAATGTCTATTCTGGAATATACCTAACGTCGTATTCATGCAGAATTTCAACGACTTTTTGAATTTCAATTTAGTTGTTTTTGACTGTTCAGTAAAGTTTTGGTACTAGAAATTTCGATTGCTGACAGTATATAAGCGGGAGTTAGAGTATTTTTTCAATCAGATTTCAGTCACGCTCAAATGATAATCAATAAACAAAGTGCTCAAAAACTAATCTTGAAGAGTGAATTATCTAGAAAATTATATTCTGGAATATACATAAAGTCATTCCGTGCGGTTTCGATTTTTGAATTTCAGTGTCATTGTTCAGTTTATAAAGGTTTGGAGCTAGAAATTTCGATTGCTGACGAGTGAGGGTCAACGCTTTTTTTGTCAGTCAGATCTCAGCTACGATCAGAAAATCAACAAATGAATGACGTCAGGATCATAAGTGATTAAAAATTAAACAGAAGAACAACGAAAACAACGGCTTTCTAGAAATCGAGAAAGAGTGCAGCAAACTAGGTGAAGTCAAAGTGAAGAACAAAGAAAAATGTCTAAAGAAAATATGCGGACTAGAAAGAGATTTACTCGACGTCATCAATAAGCTGATCGAAACGAACAAGAAAATGAATGAAGTAGAGTAAGATTGGCAACAATACACGAAAAAGGACTTAAAAACGAGAGTTTAGAACGTCAAGCGTTTCACTATGATCCCAAGGAAAAGTACGATGGACATCCAAGTATTGTTATCGGGAAAATGAATACGGTATGTAAATATTGCAACGTAAATAAATTTAAGGGTGAAACTGCTGGTATGTGCTGTATGATTGGTAAAATCAAATTACTATCATTACAAATACAACCACCTCAGCTTTTTACTTAAGTATATGAACGGAGCGACACCAGAATCAAAAAAAAATCAACAAATTATATGTCGATACTATTGTTGCATCAATTTCAGTCTGGTTTTCAAAATCCAAGGACAAATTTATCAACGAATAGGCTCGCTAATGCCTTAACCAGTTGAAACACCAAAACTCGCTTGAAAAAGATCAGCGTTGCACTTACATTCAGGGGCTAAAGAAAGATATTCAAGAGTTACAACGTTTACTTCATAAACACAATCAACTTATTAATGTGTTTAAAACTTCTCAAGAACATATGGTTACAGACCAGCCGGTGAACACGAACGAAGATTCAATGCACCTCAAAAGAATGAAGTTGCAGTAGTAATCGTTGATAATGAATATAGTCATCGTGATATCATTGTTCACCGCTGAAGTAACCAACTGTAATGTATTACTGAAACACATCGGAGTTACGATGCACTGCAGTATCCGTTACTATTTTGGCAACGTGAAGACGGTTACCATTTTAACATCCAACAAATAAATCCAACTACAGGTGCTGAAACTACCAAAAAAGTATATTCGATGCGTTTCTACGTTTATCGAAAATCGGTTCACAGCTTAATAAATTTTCCTATTTAAGCATTTCCTTTTAAGCTGTCTTATTTATGTTGTGTTTCGCATTGTTGAGTATTCGCATTGTTGAGTATTGCAACAATGTTATTACATTGTTGCAATACTCAACAATGCGAATATCCCAAAAAAGTTAAATAATTTAGAAAGCTTTAAATTTTAAAATAAGAAAGTAATTGGATTAAATGCACTCCTTTTTTAATTGATATCAAAAAGAGAAGGTTTTTTATTCGTCATCGTCATCATCATCATCATCATTACAGCCCTTCACAAGTCCACTGCTGAAAATAGGCCTCCCCCAAGGAATGCCACAAAGCACGGTCCTGAGCCACCTGCATCCATCGATTCTTTTCTTGTTGTTTTCTATTCTTCTGTATATATTTTCATTTTATTTTATTATGTACGAGTATGTAGTAAATTAATAAATCCCTCTTTTAACAAGATTATTATACCAAATGAGTGTATGATACATTGGACACTTATTTGGTTGTTATACAGTAAAAGCAACAAAATAAAAGAAAATCCAAAAGGAGGAAAAAAATCCGGCTCAACTGTACGAAACCTACAATCAATTTAAAGATTCAAAATTTTATGAGCGGATCTTATATTTGTTAGTTTATTCCTAAAATGTTATATTGAGAAAGCACGGAGTTTTCGAAATACTACCAATATAATTACTTTTAGTTTCTAATTATATTTTATTTGTACGTTTGTTTTTCACAGTTTTAATGTTTATTGTACGTTGTTTTGATGGTATGATCGTAAAAGGTCATTACATTTAAACGCCACAAGCATACTTACGTTTCAATGTGACCTTTTATGGTCTACAGACGATCTTTGAATGTTTTATGTAATTACGTCACATTTTTTTTTTTTTTGTTATTATAATGTAATAACAATATATCAATAATGCAAAGTACAATCATGATGTAACGTCATTTTGTTTAATAACAAACAAGTGTGTAAAATCGACAATACCATCAAGGGTAGCCGGCCTTAATGTTGATATCGACATTACGTTTACTGTGTCAATCAATCAAATAATTAATGTTAAAAAATGTATCAAGATCAACAGGACGGATTTCTTTAATTTTATTTATCCGGTTTTATGAGGTTAAGCCGGTTACAATTAGGTGATTTTATACGTGGTAGAGCCATGCTGCAGCTATATTAAAAGTATAGTTGTAGTACAGAATGGGTCGGCTCGACCGAGGAAGGACCACGCTCTCACAGAATACCAGCGTTAAATAGCAGCTTAATGCTGCTGTGTTTCATATGGTGAGTGTGAGAGAACCGGTTACCCTTTTTACTGGAAAAGAGGCATTCCATCTTAGTCCTCACGGCTGACAACGCATCTGCATTTTAATTCGCATACGAAGATAGATGTAGATGTCTATGGACCACAACAACCACTTACCATCAGGTGGACTGTGTGCTCGTTTGTCACCCTAATTCTATATAAAAAAAGGTGAACATGACTGCGGTTGGTTAAACTAAAATGAATCAATTTATTAATTTAAATTTAAAATAAGATGTAGCTGGTTGATTTTGGTCAAAACTAGGTGTTTGTAAGTCCGATTAATAATTCTCTCTTTTTCTTCTCTCATTTTCTCTTTCTTCTGTTACCTTTAAAGCCTATGAAAAGTCCACTGCTGAACTTCACTATTAATTTCGTCACGGAAGGAGGGGGAATATTGACCAAAGTTGCCACGCTTGGCAGGCGGGTCGACAACCTGAGTTTTGGAACGAAGTTCTTTATCGGACTGTACGGATTTGGCGTATGGGGGTTAGACGACAAAAAGTGTAAGATTTTTCCGACACGACCCCTTCTAACGTAGTGTAGACGGCCTTGGCGGCTATAAGGAAGCGAGATGGAATAAATATTATGAAATGAAAGAAATATTATTTTATTTTAAATGACGTTTCATTTTTATAGACGCTAGTAATTCATTTATTTGTATTTGTTAATCAATAATATAACACGTTTATCAATCATAATATACTACGAAAGGAACTTTTTTCCAACCGAGTGTTCCACAACACTCACGCATGTTTTTTTATTTTATGTTATTTCAGTTGGAAGACGCTGCTGCCCATCTCCTGGTTTATTTTCATATGTCGTTTCTTACGATACTCGTGTATGTAATCATGATAATTTTTTTTGCACGCTATATAACCTAAATGGATTGATGTTTATTTTTATTTTTTTATTTATTTATTTATGGATGGATTTCAACATAATAAAAAGTATAGTTAGATTTGTCTTAGTTGTGTAAGTGACCGGGGATTTAATATTTAAATTTTTCTCTTATAGTAGTAGACTATTTTACGCAGTCGTTTTTTCTTCGTCATCATGAACCCGTCAAAATTTACTGCTGGAAATGGGGACGAGGGTGGGCTTATGCAGGCATATTGACGAATGATTTAATATACATCACGCAACTTTGACGCCGCTAACCACCACCGCCACTGATCTGGATATTTTAGATCTGGCTTAATCTAAGTGGTCGTATCACTATAAATCAGAAGTCATGATTTTTTGATAATTCCCAGAGTCGCCCCTTACGAAACCTCGATATTAATGAAATTAACTTATCATTTCGTAAAACTAAGCCTTGCTTTTCAAAATAACAAAATCTTTAATCTCTTTAGACTGATTAACAAATAAGTTTACAAAAATAAATCAAACTGCAAGATTATCAAAACACAATTTGAAGATACATTTATCAAATGGTTAGATAGTAGCAAACGTAATTTATGTTTGTGGAAAGCCTCTCTATTAACAAACCTACAGGTTCTGCATTCGAATCAAATCCAATGAATAAATATTAGTTCGAAATCACAAATAACTTGTTTTCGGGTCTGAGTGTGTTCTTATTGTTTGGAACACTAAATGTACATCGTGGTACGAGATAGAATCACGCTGCAGCTTGTCTTGGTTGCAGCACGTTTAATTTGGCTCGACCAGAACAGGACCACGCCCTCACAGAAAACCAGCTTCTAACATTAGCTTAATGCAGCATTAAGCTGTTAATTTACCCTATGCTATGTGACCCTTTTTACTGGCGAGGTAAACGAGAATGCATCTTAGTTCTTTGACGCTTTGGTATTTTATCGAAGCCGCTGAAGTACCTCGGGTATATTAGGCATTAGTATATTTAAAATATTATATTGGTAAAGTTCAAATGAGGTATTATATTATGGCATAGTCCAGCTCTTACTCACATTCTCACTCCTGAATCACATCTCATCCCTCATCATTATAGTGTAATCGGATAGAAGCTTCTTATTGTTTACTGCTAGTGAGACATACGGTTTAAAAATAAAATATTTTCCACATAATTCAATGGGTTCTAAAGACGGTGCTAAGACAAAGAATATTGCAGTAATGTAACTTAAATTTCAGAAGCCATTAAATTATGTGAAATTTGTTTTATTCTTCTTAGTTTTATGAAGTAATATTATTTCATGTTTATGAGCGTACTAAGTAATAGCACAAGCTCAATATGTCAACAAGAACTTCACATATATAGCTAAAAATTGCAACCCTTTTTTCCGCCCTTAGGTGTTAGTGGTGGGATCACCTTCGATATGCTCTAGTCAATGAAAAAACAAATCAGCCAACATATCTTGTAACACATTGCTTAAATATGTATACGAAATAGTGAATAAAATAATTGATGTCCATCTATTCATGTTAATGTAACATAATTTTGTGTGTAACATTGCTATTGTGATGTTGTTAGCGCATGAATAATTTTGTGACATAATTACGCCAAAAATAATTATCAGAAAACTTTGTAAAAAATAATTCACCAAACAACTGAAACATTTCCATTGCTATTGTTCGTACTGTTTAAGCTTTAAAACAAACTTGTTGAAAAGGAATTTTTTATAATATTAGTGTAATAGGGAACAATCAACTTGGTGGTAATTGGGAAAGAAACCTGCAACCAACATTAGATAAAAAGACGACAGAATTGTTGTCGTTCCGTCCTAAAATGAAATGCCACAAAGAATGTTGTTTAACTGGCTTTTTCAACCTTTCCTCCGCCACCTGAAGAAACATATCAATGTTAATATTATTATATGTTCATCTAAATTTTATATTATTATGTTTTTCTAGGAAAAGGTAAAAAAAAAACAGTAAAATAACAGGCTTCGAGGCATTTTTTCTGAAAACTCAGGGATGTTAACGTATCTGTGGGCTTATTATTCACATAATAAAAAAACAGATATACACAATGCCTCATTAACTGTATATAATTATTGATTGGTAATTGCACATTTAAGTAGTTGGTTATTTTATCTTAAAATATACATCTTTTCAAATATTCCTGGTCGAATAAAGAAAGTATAGCATGCCGAATATAACAATGCTGATATTTATAATATAATATGTTAATAATCTTACAAATTTCGAAATATCAAAACTGAAGTCTAAAACGTTGTGAGAATGGTAACAGTATTCGGATCAGTACACAGAGTACTTACATTTTGGAATTAAATTAGTGCTATTGAGAGACAGAGAGGTTCATAATGTACCCTGCGTTTCAAATGTTCTCTATGTCAGGCACTCCAACGTCGCTCTCAGAAGACCTATGAGCGTAGTTCTCAGACGTCTCATGCTAGTTCTCCTAACCTTCCAGCCGGTGACAAGAATAAATACTAAACCAGATGGACGCTTAAACAGAAAAGTTAATAAGAGTAGTATTCATTTAATATTCTTACTCATATGTTTAGAAAATTAAGGCTATTTTTGAAAATATTAAAGCACGAGAGCGAATGTTCAACTTGTTCTTTAGGTTACGCAATTAATCATTAACAGCAATATAACAGCGCAATGGAGTACGCATTTACCGTAGCGCAAATTTAATTGTACCAAATTGTAATATGTATCGGCGACATTCACACATGTAGTGTAACGTGAAGGATGTGATCACATGATACCACCAGAATATATTAGTTATGCAAACTAACAACAATAATTTTTACCACAATGTGGCACTAGTCACCTATACGAAAACAAAATCACGATAAACAACATAGCAGATTGAATCACCCAACATGTAGTCGTCGAAATGTGACTGTTCTTTTCTCTTTCTAATCTCTTTTTATTTTCTATCTACTATCTCTGACACATAGAAAAGTATATTTTTCTTAAAAGTGGCAAGAAACAATTTTTTCAATAGTGACAAAAAATATTTCAATTTATCAAAAGGATCATCGGAATCTGTCCATCAACGTCAAATGGAACTCGTTACTATTGTAGCGTTAATTCAAGCAATGCAGCTGATACACTCAATTGTCATTAATCAATGTGTCTACGAGCACTTCATTTATTTTCGCTTTAGAATGAAATGTGTACTTTCAAATACAACTTTTCTATTTTTGTAATTTTTTTAGGAATACAATAGTATGAAAATAGTTTGGAAAATTCAAAAGTGCACGCCTCATGAGCATTTTTATT
This sequence comes from Parnassius orleans, assembly GCA_029286625.1. NCBI lineage: Eukaryota > Metazoa > Arthropoda > Insecta > Lepidoptera > Papilionidae > Parnassius > Parnassius orleans. The sequence goes on from JAGSMP010000873.1 coordinate 14,911, forward strand.
TTTTCATCAAAATTAAATGAAATTTTGATGAAAAAAAATAAATAACTTTTAAACGGTGTTGAGTTAAATAACAAAAGCAATGGGGATCCTCCTTAGAATATATGGAATCTTATTTAATTCTATATGTCTCAATCTATTGCTTACATTTCTATTAAGCAAGAAGACTCACCGACGCACAGACCAACGGACGGAATTCCATATATTTTATCAATATATTTTTTTTTGTTATGTAATCTAAAGTGAATCAATTAGAAAATAAACTAATCTTATAATTAAATGTCTGTAATTATTGTAACGTTATTGATAATATGGATTTGATGTCTAGCAAAAAGTACACGAACGATTTTATGTAGCGAAATTGAGGTATGGCCACATATCGAGAGTAGAGCACTACCTCACGTTGTGAGGCGTGCAATCAAGTTAACTAAAATTGATAAGCAAAATACTCAGTGTTAATAAAAATACGGATTTAAATGCAAAAATCTGAAGATTTGTTTCTCACTTAGAATTTTTCATACTTTAATTCAACGATCATATTATATATTGTAGAAAAGAAGCTATAAATAAAAGGAGATAAAAAGAAGTAAGGGACTCTAGTTCCTACTCGTTCGAGCAGAATAAAGAAAGGCGAAGGCAACAAGCTCGAGTCAGTTATTCAACAAGTCTATCGGGCATCGTGATTCTGTCCGTTGTGGTATATCTTTTAGTTCAAACTAAGACGACCATGTTGTGGAGAGGCTGCCCTGTGTCACATTTGATAAACAATATTTTTGTATGCAAACCAGTACACATAATTTTTTTTGTTATGCCCATGGCCACTGGACTTTTGATGGGATACTGATGAAAAAAATTTTGTAAATCTAACCACTAAGCATTAGTTGTCAAATTGAAAAGAATTTTCCTTTAAAATTGAACGTAAAATCACCTTTGTATGGAAATGCTTCCCTGTCATTTGTATAAAAGAACATCCTCAGCTTGTGTACCCCGGCGCAGATGCAAATGTAGTCAGCTGAGAAAATATAGTGATATTTATTGCTGCAGCAAATGTTTCTCTTTGAACCGTCCGATGAAATGACTCCGGTTTGCAAACGTTACTCAGATGCACGTTTGTAATTTAATATTATCGTTATAAATTAACTTTAAATAACAATATAAGAGTTGACACGCATTAATCTAGAGCTGTGATAATCCTTGTAAGAGTACTAGGTCACAGTCATGAAATTATTCTATCCCATAGTATGTCGGCAAAATTTCAAATAATTCATAAGTCTGAAAGCGGGTGAAAATTAAATTATATAATACCATTACAATCATACATATATAAAAAAATAAACAATCGTCCACTTTCATACAGAATTATGGGGATTATAGATATTAGAGGTATAGAGATTAGGATTATAGAGATTGAGGATTATAAACTACACGTAAAATAGATCAGCATTTATAAATGTGTCATTAAAATATCACGATTATATTCAGTAAACTAACTCCAATTCCAATCAGAACATTATGGTAAAAATGTTAACAAAAAAAAAAACAAACAAATTAAAAAGCTTAATATTCCTTTAAAATTATAGTTTGCTCATATTTAAGTGTAATAACTACACATTTTATACCGATCTAATCTTATCTAGTCCCATGAAATAACAGACGGTAGATTTGTGTGAGAATTAATCAAAAAAGGATCAAGCTGATTGTAAAAGTAAAGGGAAAGACCAACAGTGTAATTTATTCCAGACAAAGATGGACAGACAACATTAAAACAATTGAACAGTTTTATTTCTCACCTTGATACCAAATTATTGAAAATTATGGACCCTGGTACAAAGGCTAACCTTATGATACCATTTATTATTAATAAAAATTTTGACTTTCTTAAACAAATAAAGAAGAATAATTAGAAAACTGGCTAAAACAGACACCACGACCAGTAACCAAATTTACGACACTATAAACTCACGGATATTCTGAGAGCTTATTTATTTAAGAAGACTAATTAGAATAAAAATCCTTTACAGATATTGGGATTATAGCGCTTAAGTGAAAACTTTTAAAACGATAGACCGAACCGAACGAAAGGGTCTATCTAAGCCAATTTCTACATCATAAAACAAAACTAGCAAATTTTTCATACTATAAAGTTTTCGAGAACTGGCTTAGGCGACTGGCGAGTAAGGTTAAATGAAAATAAAATTTTATTCACTAAAGTTTTCTAAATTATCCAACCATCCATTACATCCTATCTACAAACAATCTTCTGCTGAATATAAGACTCCCCTATAGATTTTCTCATAGAGAGGGTTTTTCCATGTCGTTGGCAGGTGGTTTGGTAACCACGGTTTTTTATTATTGAGAGTGTTATCAGGTAAATCCTGCTGCCCAATTCCTGTTTCAGTTTCTCTCTTTCACCTCTTACGTTACCTAAGGGACGATATGGGGTAGTGGATGTACTTCACTGCCACTACACGGATTACGGTGTAGTGGCGGTGTGTACAAAATAGGGTTCTACATATTATTAATTAAAATATATTTTAATTTACCTTTGGTTCGAAATACACCTCTCTCGTGGGCGTAGTTGTCATCATAATCATTACAGTCCATTCCAAGTTCACTGCTGAACATAGGTCTTCCCGAAAGAATGCCTCAAAGCACAGTCCCGAGCCACCTTCATCCATCTATTTTCTATATTTCTTGCCAGATCATCACTCCACCTATTGAGAGGTTAGCCTAAGCTTCGCCTTTAGAAGGTTCATTAACCGATGCGTATGTTTTTCATGCATGTGCACCAATTTCTCGAAAACGGATGAACCGCTTTAAATAATTATTTTTTATTAAATATAAAGCATTTTCGGTAAAACATACAACCTCGGTGGTTTGGCACATGATGGTATTATCGAATTCACGTCGATATTTAATTTTTCGAAGTACTTTTTTATTAAATCGGAAGTTGTTTTAAGTGTATTGTAATAGTTGTATTAGTTGTAGGGTCTATTTTGACCTTTTTGTATGTACTTACGTCCGATAGAAGTTGTTGTATTTTGAAATTATACTCTGACGTGTCCATTATTGCCATAGCATTTCCTTTATCCGCGCGGAGAATCGTGAGCGTGGTAGTGTCTGTGATCATGTTCAATATCGTCCCCGCCATTACATTAGATTTGATGGACCACAAATTCTTGCAAAAGAACACCGATCCCTACCAAGGATGATTCGCGAGGCTATTGAAATTAAAAAACATCCTAATTTCAATAGAGAAGATGGATGGGCGCTGCCACCTGCTTCAGATCCTATAACTAATAAAATTAAATCCAAACCCAAGCATACCACTGCAAGACTTCAAGATACTATAAGCTCATTTTGCGTAGATCGGACCAAAAATTAATATTCAAAAACTGAAGGTAGCCGGGCTAAATATGACTTCGGGACGTCAAACACCTCAGTCCCCCCCGTGGCCATGGGTGCTGTAAAGCAGCCGAAACGTCTGGAATTCAAAAAGTTAAATTAAACGCGATAGAATCAGTGAAAAGAAGTTTCATTTAATGCTTTACTTCAATTGTAGTCTTAGTCAAAGTTTGAAGAACATATTTCGACCTTTAGGTTGGGGAAATAGCAGATTAAGATTTTAATATAGAATGACGTCTAAATAACTATTTAAAAGACATTTTAGTGGTTACTTTGTTATATTCCTTACACCACGCAAAAGGGTACAAAAACAATTTCATAAAACTTACTCTTATAAGTTATTAAGCCGTGGTAGCTCAGATGGTTAGCGCTCGCTGTAAGTTTCACAGTACGCGAGCAACCCGGTTTCGATCCCCGCCGGCACCAATGAAATTGTTAATTGCAATTTTAAGTGCTGATTTACCACGTGCTCGGCGGTGAAGGAAATCATTGTGAGGAAACCTGCATGTCTGAGAAATAAGAAAAAAAAAATATATTTCGAAGACATGTGAAGTTCGCCAACACGCATTGGGGCAGCGCGCAGACACTTCCTTGCTCTAGAAACCCTCTCAGAAATGAGAGGAGGCCTGTGCCCAGCCGTGGGACGTATATAGGCTGTAACTTTAACTTTTAACTTTAAGTTATTAAACCTTTAATAAAAAATAAACACGGACTTCAAAACTAAAATAAAATAAAATAATTTCCATATTCATTCCATAGCCTCAATTCTTCGTTAGACTACGTCTTGGCGAATTTTAATTATTTGCAAAGTAAGTTTTATTAAAGTGACTCTTAAGTTAGAAATATTAAAGAATAATATTATAATAAAAATAATCGAAGTGTGCACATTAGCTTTTCACTTAACTAATTATGATTTATTTCAAGTTAAATATTAAAATATTTCTCACGTAGAGCAACCTAATTGAATTTACATCATAATATTTCAAACAAATCTGTCTAAATGAATTTTTATAATATTATAGAATTTCCAAAGAAATGTATAAACTATTATAATAATATGTGTTTAGTGAAATTAGAAAAAGAAGGCGCACCATTTGCGCTTAGTTTATTTTGAAGAATCTCTTACCTCATGAGCTAGTACGTTTTTCTTGCAGTTTTCTCTGTATTTTGTCTTTCTTGTATTATTATGTCATATCTGTGTATATAACGTCACAACAAAAATTTCAAAGAGAATTCGAATCGAAACTCATTACACCTTCTACTGAAAAAGGGCCAGTTAGCTCTCGCACGTTCGTGTTAATTACCGTCGATAATTAACGCCTTGTCAAGCGTCAGTTGCACAACTCAAAATAAATAGTAAAGAGAATGAAAAATCAATATTTAAAAGTTTGTCGATAATCTCTTCAAATGGTTTTTGCTGTTATAATAACTAAATCAGAATTCACTCATTAATAATACTTGTTGAAAATTACTTTATTAAGAAAGACAACGATATTTTTTTTTAGGGTTCCATTCCTCAAAAGAAAAAGAAAATATAATATAATGACTCTCGAAAACAGCACGTAGACGCGGCTTTGAAGGGAAATCGGTCTATAGTTCTTCAAGAGAGCGTTGCCACCTGTCTTGAAGAACAAGACCACCGCACTTCTGCTACACGCCTCCTGAGTAGTCCCTCAATGGAGGACGGAATTAAAGAACGAGCTGTATTAAAGTTGCGTAAGTCCCGCCGCATGCATTTGGAGATCTGTCTGTTCAGTTGCCTGTATGCTGTCAAATCTGCTGAAGACTGCAGCTTCATTTCCCGTCTAACAGCCATGATATTAAGAGTGTTATTGGAGAGTTTTTGTGTCCTTCTGTGACAGGTCTTGCAAAACATAGCTTAGATCGCATGTACAGTTTCCACGAGCTTGTCATTCATATCGTCCTCTGCATTGCAGTCTTCTAGGCAAACGCCTAAGCCTCTAGGGAAATGGTTTTGTAACTGGAGCAGAAAGTTTTGGTGACTTTGGATTAGAGCAAGAAGGGGACGGAGCGTTGAATTCATTAGACGAGACCTCTCCAACTTAACGTTTAGGTTCAGTGTGCCTCTAACCATTTGGTGATCGCCACTAATTTTCACCCTCGCGATCGCTTAGACATCACTGAACAGCTGTTGTCGTCTAGTCGTCATAATGAAGTTAATCCCATTTTTTGTCGAACCGTCGGGGCTAGACCAGGTCCATCCTGTGGTGCCGCTACAGGAAGAAAGAGTTCACCATAAATAATCCCTCTTTCTCCATGAAGTCGGCCAGCTGCTGGCCCCTTGGCTTCCGTTGCCCTATTCCGAATTTTCGCTAACTTTAGCTCACATTTCTCTCTTGTGCCTCGTTTCGCGTTGAAGTCTCCCAGTAACACCGTATAGTGGGATTTAGAGGAATGCATGGCTTTAGAGATATCCTCATGTATTTCCTCCACCTCCTCGTTGAGATGTGCCGAGGTAAGTGCGTAAACCTGTATGACCTTTAACGAATACCGTTCGGTGATTCTGAGAATAAGGTACACAATCCTCGGCGACACACTCCCAATCTTTACAACGTTGTTAACGAGAGATTTATGGACGATAAATCCGACACCTCCTTGGGACAGATGGTCGCCCTCCCAGTTGCCGGATTGGAGGATTATCATGTCCTCCCTTTCTCTTCGGACCTCGGATAATCCTATAATATTCCTGCGCAACTTGTCTATCTCTTCTTCCAGCGTTGTCATGTTGCCAGGTCGAGTCGTCTTAGGTGGCAACCGAACTCCACCGGAGATTATTAGCACCCCCTGCCCCGCCGTTACCATGGTCGCCACCGTAGCCAGGAATAGTGGGGCCGCTGGGGACTGGGGGCCGTCTCTTCGTAACTTTCATTTCAATAGTTGCCACGCTTGGTGAGCGGGTTGGTATCCGCAGTTTTTTTATTGTTGTTTTGCTGTTATCAGAAAGATGCTGCTGCCCATCTCCTGCCTGATTACCTCTGTCGCCTTTTACGACATCCACAGGAAGATATGGGGTAGTGGACATTCTTAACCGTCACTACACAACACATACGGAAAGACAAATGCCGGCAAATTAAACCACACCCCTGTTCTACGCATTACAAAAAGCGAAGTAAATCATTTAGTTAGAATGCGTCGAATATCGACAATAAAAGGGTTGAGACTAGCCGTATCATGTTTTTGTCCAAGGGGAAAAAGGGAAGTAGGTATAACGATGTTACTCCTTGTTCTATAATTTAGAAGTCACAACGGTCTATTTTTTCAAATTTTTTTAATGGATCTGCAGACGTATGTAAGTCCCACTACTTCTGCGGTTGCAGCACGGTCACACTACGATGTATGCTCAGAATCACCAGATCGCAATCGTAGTACCTTAACTCCTTAACTTGTACCGAATTGAAGTATGTCCAGTCATTTAAAATGTAGATTATTTTTGTTTATTTCAAGAATTCTACTATCACAAGTGGAGCTTTATATTCAATAACCTTGTAAATTTGAATAAGATGCTACTCTAGTTGCTTTACATTGATATATTGAAGATGTTACATGTTATTTAAAAATCAGAGCCTGCCATAAAAAAGCTTAGCTACTTATGATATTCGGTCTTTATAATTTTATATTTGAAGTTAAAATTGAAATTTCGTTTGTCAGACGTATTTTGATGTCTCCGAAAAAAATTCTGAACAGAATCCACAACTAAGACGTAGTAAATATCGACCCTCTTAAGCATATTAAAGAGAATAAATTAATGAGATGAGTGACTCGCTATATGAAAATGTTGCAACATAATGTCGATTTAAAAAAATCTTTAAAAGACATTTAAATTGTTCTCGGCTCAGTTTCTTGTCTCATTACGTTGGCAAAGACGAGAGTTAAATGAGGCCATGTCTCAGTAAATGAGCTCGGTATTTTACAGTGTTTTCATGAATTATTAAATATTTATATTTAAAACTTATCATTCATTTTGTTGTTCCTTTTTTATTTTAATACCATTTATACGTTACCTACATGAATATGAACGTGAAGGCCTTTTACTTTTTTACTTTTAATTTTGTAACCAAAGGCTGACCGTTGGTAAGTTGGATGGAAGATGTGCAGCAGCGGGGCGAATAACATGTGATTAGAGAGTAGAGGAGAGGGGAGGATGTTATAAAGTATTATAATTAACTAAAGCCTGGTTAGTATCGAATTGCAACTTGAAAAATAGGTTATAGTAATACCTTCTTACAGGAATTCAATACTTAGGGTATCAAGTTTTAATGTTATTATTTAGACGACGTTCTATTTGTTACCTTTTTAAATGGATTTGTACTTGTTATTAAAAGTGAAATTATTGCATTAGTTTCTTGTCTTTATTCCACGCAAATGGAGCGCCGATATTGGAATAAGCTTGTTATATACCAGACGTTAATGTGCATGAACATTTAAGGTGAACGCGCATTTATCAGCACCGTACGCACCACATTTTAGAATTCGTTTTATGAAATCATATGAAACCTCGCAGATCTCATCCACACCGTACGCGGTTTACATTATAAAATGCTGTAGGTATCCGAATATTGAAGGAGGCATGCTGATGACGTCATATAATGCGGCGCGTTCGGTGGGTACATGTTGCCTAATGTTGCCAACTTAGTGGATTTTGCACTAAAACTAGTGGTTTCAACTCCCCTTCTAGTGGAGAAATGTGACTTTTAGTGGCTGGTGTTTTTTCTAGTGGTTCAGTAGAATTAATTTTTAATTAGTGGCAAGATGATCACTCCACCATTAAGCCACTTACACGTTTCAAAATATATTTTTACTTCATTTTAGGAGTATTTAATTTTAATGTGTAGGCGACAATGATTCGTCAGATAAGACATGCAACTGTCTTTTTAAATGAATACTGTAGGCCTCATTCAAAGTATTCATACAGTTTCATTCGTCACACTCTTGGTATACGCGGGCGACCTCAGGATAATTTCAGGCAGTGGTGGTTTACATGAAGGTTCGTTACGGTCATATATGTATATCTTAGGATTGCACTGCCGGGAATATATAGATAGATCGTCAACTATGATTATCTTTGTACCTTGGCATGTGAATGATTTGATGTAAATAGTATTATTTTCAAAATCGAAAAGTTTTTTTAATCTTTTTTGAATACCACTCCCCATAAGTCTGATTTGAAAATAAGTCCTTCAGTTACGGTCTTCTTATTTGGGCCCATTTTGGTCGTTATAGCGGTCAAACCGCGAACTCACTTATACGCTCATTTTCAAGAAAGCCCACGTATTGTCACGGGCAACTACGGAACCATACCTCTACATTGTGCGTGGCCCAACACACACTTGTCCAGTTCTTTTTTCATTATTGTATTTAGTTTCTATTGTCCAACTAGCGATCCGTTCTAACTTTACCCGGGTAGGATCTATTTATGTGGCGTCATTTAGATTTAAAAAAATCATTGATGACCATTTATTTTATAATTTTTCCATTTCACAAGAAAATCTCCAAGGTTTTCGTTTCTGTTTGTGAAGTTACATCACAATCGGTTTAGCCAACGCGAAGATTGGCCCGGACAGACAGACAAAAGTTTTAGAAATTGTTATTCATGTCTTAATGGTATAAAATAACTGACTCGATAAGAGGCAGTTATTTCAATATTAAAGACAGCCACTTTAAATTTATTCATATGAATAGATTTAGTTTTTTAATTAACGATAATACTTTTGTATAAACTGAAGTGACATACTAACTTATACCTATTGCTACTCGACGGCAGAAATAGGTAAGGGGGTGATATCTACCCAGATGGACTCCTGAGCAGAAAAGGTGTTCTTACACCTAGTACGTCTAGTGGAAGATCCCAAACATTGCACTTGCCAGTACGAGACTGCCACTCGATAATTTTATCTTCATTGGTGGTCGGTTCTTCTATTTTTTTTATTATGTACGAGCAGCTATGCAGGTCTAGAGAGACCAGTATCACTGCGACCTAAAAGATCTATTGTGATCGCTGCTATGTCTACAGTTCCTTGCTAAGCCAGAATAGAAGGAGTTGCTTAGCTGTGAGTAATTTCACTTCTTCTGGGCGAAGTATATAGTTTCCCAGGTGAGTGCTGCTTTTGCGCATTAAGGGTCCGCAATTTGTCAGGATGTGTAAAGGCATTCCTCCTCTAGGGAGCAAAATCGGCATATCCTTGAGTTGCTTAGTCCCAGGATGGATATGAGCTTTTTAAGAAAACAGTGTCCAGTCACGGCTCTTACCAGAATGCGCAATTTATTTTACTAATCACAGGGCTTCCGAAGCAAATTTACGATCAAAGCCCGGATTAAGGTTTTAGAATGCTTTAAGCCTGGTGTATTAGACCAGATCTTAAGTGATTTATTGTGGTAAAGAGTTTCCAGGGTCAATCGGGCAAGGCTTTTTGAGATTCCACAAAATGGCTCGGGTCCAAATTGTGTACCCTTTGAGTACGGGAGGGGTACGAGCTTGTCGGCAGTTTCATTGCCTACAATACCCGCATGACCCGGAACCCATCTTAAAACTACCTTCTGATTACCTTCCAAGGCGTTTAGGCGGTTCACGCAGTCCCCAACTAGCTTCGAGTTCACTAAGTTTGATCTCAGCGCTAGCAGTGCTGCTTGACTATCAGAGTTAATATACGAGTAGATTATATGGTTAACGTAGTGTTTTTGCAGATTGATTTTCGCACACTGAAGTATGGCGAAAATTTCTGCCTGGAAAATAGAGGTGAATCTACCCAAATTCATACTACGTTTGAATTTGGGTCTCTCCCCATAAATTCCAAAGCTTATGTTGAGGCCCATTTTTGACACATCGGTATACCATATAAGGCTACCGACCTCAAAGATGACCTGTCCATTGTGCTAGTCTTCTCTGGAGGGTAGATCCACCGCATACTTTTTGTTAAAAGTATACAATGGACGCATGATATCTGAGATCATGCACAAGACCGGTGTTTCGTTGATTGAGTCGAGATTGAGCAGATATCGAGTTTTCACTACTAACATGCCAGTCAGTAATCCACCTGGATATGTTATTGATAGCAAAGGTTATATCTAAGACTTCCTGCCTAGCATGCGTTACAAAGGTTGGTGTACACCCTAAGTTTAGGCTTACCAGGCGATTGGATATGAGAAAGTCAAAAAGTAACTCACCTCTTTCGTTGATGTTAGTGCTTCCCCATGCTGTGTGGTGAGCATTAGCATCACATCCCACCACAAGTTTGGCGTTGTACTTACGGGTGAACTCCGCTACTTGCTCTAACTCGATGGAAGGATCTGGGTTCTCTCCGGGAAGATAGGCTGAGCAAATGATTACTCTGGCCCCTGTGCATCCCTTAAGATTTATAAAGGCTGTAATCAGGCCGTCATTGCATTACATTGCTGAAAGTTCAATATTTTTATTTTAGATTATATAGGTCTACTGCCTTTAGTATTGACTAAAATCTTACCGGCAGCCGACAATTCCAGAACTTGGGGTCGTTTTCGCCTGCTTAGGACGAGGACGTCTTTTACCGCGCTCTTGACCCCGCCGTACCTTTTGGTTTGCTCCACCTCCTTCCCTTACCCTGGCCGACACCAGCGGAGGCCCTCAGGCTGAGCGAGATTCGCCCCTTGGATCTGATCACTCTCGCTGGTGTCTTTCCAGTCTCACCCCTTGAGGTGGAAGGCTAGGAGGATTGGAGTTGGGGCGGTTCAGGCTCCATTGCCGCGTCAGAGCCTCCCCTGACCTTAAAAGTTATAATTTTAAAGCCAAGGACGACTCTGCCGCCTGCCGCCCGGAGAGCCTCCGCCGATGGGTCGTCCAGAGAAAAGGTTACTAGGAACGGTGGAGGATTTTGCAGAGCTCGGTATGGAGCCCTTCATTTTGTGTCCTCAACAGCACGGCCGCCTCCTCTGGAGAGTCAGCTTCGCTGCGGGGCAGAAAGGTAATGCTCAGTTGAGGCTTAGGCAGTTCGCTCGCGGGTATTATCGAGAGCTCTGCCCTCGGCCAGGGTTTCAGTTTTCCGATATCACCCACAATCCAGTCCTGGCTAGCCTTATTCAGGCACGTTACCAGAATCCAACCTGGCTTGTGGGTGAAATCCGAAAATTTCGGTCCCATTCCCCGGCTGCGCTCCACAGGCCGTCTTAGCAATAGCCTTTGTTAGTGCCCGGTGGACCAGCCGCATCTGCTCCACGCTCATAGGATTCGAGATGCGAATTCCTACACGCGCGGAGCCATCTACGGCACTGAAGCTGAGCTTCTTCTCCACCGTTGCCAGCTTCACAGATTTCCACAAGACACAAAAATTTCGTTTGACAATTTTTTTAATCTATTACCGTTTCGAAATGAAGTTTCACTGATTGGAAAAGAAACGACTAAAGATACTCCGCAGGTATCCTCTTCTTTTCCTACTTTTAAAATTAATATAGCATAGTATAAACAGAATGGAAAACGATAACAGACCCATCGGTAACCGTTCTATGAAGAAGGTATCCAAAAAAAAGACGATTGAAAATTTGGAGCTTTTTAGTGTAGCGTAGGTATGCCGCATGTGGGAGCTTTCGATATACTGGACCATGTTAAAGGTAAGAAGACAACCCATCACATGATTAGTCCAGTAAGTATTCGTTCGGAAACTTCTATAGCGTGATTTTGGCTTTGATTAGTTTACGCCTGTGGCGCGACCATAGAGCTGCCTCATAGAAAACAAATATACCAATGTCTAAGTGTGTGTCGGAGTTTATGAAATAATTCTGGCAATGCTTATAGTCGCATCTAATGACTACAGGCGGAATTGACGCTGAATGGAACCTCCACACGCACAAGGCAATGAGTATAACAAAAGTCCTTGCAACAAAAAATTGCATCAAAACATGAAACATTTGCAACGCTCCGCCGGGTAGTGTACGTCTGTTGGTTATTTAATTTTAAAGAACTCCAGATGCTATAATTTAATGGCCACCCCTGCACCGCATGCTGTTATATTTTATTTTTTAATTTGTCTGCATTCGAATCGCGAAGCGTGTAATATGATAAAGCGTTTAATAGAAACAATACCTCACTTTATTATATTTATTTTAAAAACGTTTTTCGTCATTATTCCATATAAATAAGAATGGCCAAACAAGAACATAGTTCACCTGATGGTAAGTTGATACTGTAGCCCATAGATACCAAAATCTATCCTTAATTACGAATCAAATTATATATGCGTTGTAAACAGTGAAGACTAAGATAAATAGCCTCGTTATTAGTAACGGGTCACGGTTCTCGTCAATCACCATACGGGACACAGCAATATTATGCTCCTATTTCACGCTGGTTACGCTGGTCACGCATACGCAAGCTTGGCACTTTCCAGTGGGTGATGTTTAACAAACCGTTCTTCATCAGCCTGTAGCAATAAGCAGTATTAATAAGAAAAGCGGTATACGTTCTTTGCTAGTAATTTCACAGAGTGAGTAGCTACCATAGTAAATGTTTGTAAAACAAAATACTATAAAAAGTCTATTGTATAAATAGTTATAAAAAATCTGCCTGGAAAGCGCAGCAATTATAGCGAAACGAGAAAATCTATGGCGGAGGCAGCAATAGACTTTTGTAGACTGTAATGGATGGATGATGAAATGGATGAAATCTTTCTATCATATAAGCTAAATGTAGCGAAGACTTTAAAATTAATCATTCTCATTTCATACATGGGGTATCACAAGAAGTGACTAAGGAAATTTTCTTTGTGTTGATTGCCTCTCCCATCGTAGGAAGTATTTCCCTTAATCGTTAGCGAAACAGGCGGGTTGGCATCAAAATACCCAATATATAGCATCTTTGACGCTGCCGCCCGTCAGCGGTCTAAATATTTTATTTCTACGTCTATCGGAAGCCACAGAACTTCTTATTTTTTTATAGGAGAGGGTGCAAACAAGCATAAGGCCTGATGATATGTGAATACCGCCACCCATGAACAACTGCAACACCAGAGGATTTGCAGATGAGTTGCCAGCCTTTTAAAAGAGAGTAGGCTCTTTTCTTGAAGGTCCCTAAGTCGTAACGGTCCGGAAAAATCTCTGGTGGTAGTCAATTCCACAAGGAAGTTGTGCGAGAAAGAAAACTTCGCCTAAATCGCACATTGGTTGACCGCCAATCATCCAGATGGTATAGATGGTATCGCGAGTTATGTCGCGATGTGCGATGGTGAAATTGCGCGGCTGGAATTAGTCCGAACAATTCCTCACAGCACTCCCCGTGGTAGATGCGATACGCAAAGAGAAGCAACATCTCTTCGCAGTGCCAGTGAGTCAAGCCGATCAGAAAGAGCTCGGTCGCTGACGATTCGAACTGCTCTGCGCTGGATGCGATCAAATGGAAGGAGCTGGCACTGGGGAGACCCTTGCCCAGACATGGGAATAGTGAGAATACCATGTGAGGCCGAACCTGCGCCTTGTAAAGTTGCAGGCGGTGTGCCGCCCTACTGAGCATACCAAGAATCATATATAAATATCAAGCACACATGACACCCACGGGATGAAAATGTGTGATAGATTTTATTACACTGTCACACGGCTTGACCTAATCCATCATCTCATTTTGTCGAATTACATGGTTCGTGAAATCAAATACGTCACAAGTAGTAACTTCGTGAAATCAAGCAATCACAAATAGTAGCACAAGTTCAAGAAGGCCAACTAAGGCCGGCATTCGGAAATGGCTTAGAGCTTAAAGTCAAACTTCACAATGTCATAATTATTGTAAATAGTATGGCCTAGACATAAATTTAGACATTGTGGAATAAGTTTCTATAAAAAATTAAATTATTATCAAGAATTATCTTCTCAAGTTTATCCCTTATACTTTACACAAAATGTTACCATAATATAAAAAATGTTAAAATAAAAAATAATACGGAATAAATAAAAGTTATTTAAAATATAGGAAGGTATTTAACAAACAACAAATAGGTAGAAGTTATACACTGGCACGCACAGCTTTGAAGCACACTTACGTCACCTTCACAATTTGTTTGCTGTTCTCATTAAGGCCATCTCGTAGCGTCACTCTACGAGGGTTTGCGTAAATATGCGATAGATAAGCTTGTATACTTTAGGCTCTATGTACTAAAAGGCTTACAAAGTAAACACTTAGCGTAAAGTATACTATACAAATACTAGCTGGTTCGGTAGCCTTACTTCTGCCCTTTCCTGTTCACTCGGATTTTTACAGGGTATATATAATATACTAGCTTTTGCCCGCGACTTCGTCCGCGTGGAGTTCGGTTAAATCGCGCCCAGTTGAAAAGAGTCTGCTGGTACAAGCCACAATTATAACTGGATGTCGCGGGCAAAAGCTAGTAAACTACAAAACTTCTTTATGCACCACATTTTTTGCTAATCTATTACTCTGTGCCAAAATTATCAGACTACTGGGCGAGCTTGCGCGTGAGCAAGCCACATAGAATCGCCCGTGTCGAAAACAATTTTCTCTCAAGTCTATACCCGAAAATTTTAATGTCTGCCCTTGTGATTTGTTTATGGTCATTGCAAAGCAGACTTTGAGGAAAGTTCAAAGTTCGTTTGGGATCAAGGGAATTCTAGGTACAAATATAGTTTCCTTGCGGACATCCAGTTATAATTATGGCATCCACTACATTGCGATGTAACGCTATTACTTTAGTCTGGTTCCGTTGCACAGTTGAGGAGGTTTTAAATTTCGCAACAACATAACAGGTGCCCACGCACAGAATAAACATGATGTGGAAGACCCGATGGTTTAAGTGAATTAAGAAATTCGACAGGGTAGTTAATGCGTCATCTGTGTTGACCACAGGTCTATTGACGTGTACACCATTTCTTCCCCTCAAAGACGTTAACAGTATATCGTTAATTTTCGCTGCTTGGTCGTTTTCGGGGTTAATATGGCACGTTCACACAACTATTCCATTGGCTTATCGTTGATGTGAGCAATATTTGGGTAAATTTTGGATATTAACTCCTGTAACGTAAATACAACTGTGCACAAATTATCAGGGATGGTTATCATTCCGTCATTTATCAGGTAATCACCGTTGCCGATTTCAAATAGGAGATTCGCAAATCCACCAGCAGACTTTTTCTTCTAAGTGTACCCGCATATTTTTCGAGAGCTTGAGGATTTTAATTAGAGGCCACAAAGTGGATCTCTTAAGACACCCTTAACTTCATCTGCTCTAATTACTTTTGCACTACTGGTAGAGTCTATCTAAAATCTCCAGCCAGCAAAACCGTAACGGTTAACTTAACTAACCACCATTAACTTCTTATTTATTTTTGTATCTTGTAGAGTACTGTTTAAAGCCTCTACGCCACCCTTATGAGCCATGGTTATTTCATCCCATTTCTATCATTTTCGTATGTTTTAATACATCAGCTAAATTAATTTGTTTCGTAATCGTGATATATTACAAATGGGAGTATCAGCTGTTGTTAAATTGAGTGATAACTTGAAGGTAGCATGAGCAGTTCGTCCACTCTCAAGCAGTGTAGCTGCGATCCCAGAAGAAGCCACAGCCAAAGCAATTCGGCGAGTACTTCTAACTTCTGCTAATATCAAAATTATGAGGAATGTTTTGCCTGTTCCACCGGGAGCATCTAAAAAACTATTCCACCCTCGTTTGATTCAAGTTTTGTGTTATTTTGATTGTAAACTGCTTTTTGTTCATCATTCAGTGATACTTCATTATTTTTACTGTGTTTAAAACTTGTCCTTAAAACAATTGCTCTTTTATCTCGTCCCAGCGAGGATTGCATGTGAAAGTGATAAAAAGATCAGGCCGGCCGTAATTCCTAACATAGGTCATAGCATCCTGTGTTCTTTTGTGCATATCCCTAGGTCCCCCCATAAATGATGATGAAAGGACAAACATTTGTCCTAGTTGGTTGGTTTCTGCGTCTTGTTGTCCAATAGCATCTTTTAAATGGATGTAACTATCACGCACGTAATCTGGCTTGATTTTTGTTATAATTTAGTCTCTCTGTTTCTATTTTGGCGTATCCATCCACCAAATATTACCTCAAAAGGGCACGATATTTGACTTAATAGTTATCTTCTCGTTCTTTAATTATTATTCTATACGAATAGAAACTTGCAGAAGAGACAGTTTTATTAAGCGGCAACTTAGATGTGATCAAATTGTTGACTAACACTAATGCCACTTCATTTGTAGATGGTGCATTGTACCTACCTCTATGTACAACTTTGTATGACTCTGAAGGAGGGGCTTTATCAATGCCACTTTTCAGATCTTTTATACACAGGTTCACTTGATGCAGCATATTCTGCAATTGTTTGATTAAAGTTGGCTTTAAGTTAGGAAATTTAGAACATCGAATCTTTGCTTTTCGATCATCTTCACCTACAAAATATATTTGAAGGTATTGAGCGTCATGTTCGGCTTCTGGTCATATACATCCAATTAAATGGTAGACCTGGCCTTGTACTTTATAAGTCAGTGAAAAACCATCTGCTGTTACCTGTTTACCACCAAAGGAAGTCATCTGGAAACAGGCATTATATTTACGAATATTACCCATAAAATGGTCATGATCTGGATGTGGATCATTAATCAAACTAAAGAGTGGTTCAGGCAGTTGTTTCAACCGATCAAGTTGCACTTTTACAGCGCTGCACCACATACCAGGTGTCTCATCCTTCCATTTCAGCGCATTGCACCACTGACACTTGTATGTCATAGAACCCAAGGCTACACTACTGTCAGTTCTATAAGCAATATCAGGGTCATACTCCATAGCGGAATGGACCTTGTTTTCAATAAACGCAGTGTAATGTTTTCCTCATATCGTGACTGAATTGCTCTGCCTATATCTTTCTTGTGCACTTCTTAATTGACTTTTTCTTGAGTAATTAGTAAATCTCGACCTTCGTTTATTTTTCTTTTTTTCATATTTTAATGTCGACGATACAGATTGCTCTGTTCCGCTGGTTGGAGATGATATTTCATATTACATATCGGCTGAATATTCATTTGCTTTTGAATAATTATCGCCATTTCTGTCGTGAGTCATAATTGAAACCTAGGCGAATCATTTACCACAAATCTAACAATTTGTGAACGCACCACCATCAATTTTCTTGGGTTCCGTAGATTAAAATGAAAGAGCACGAAACAAACAGGCGCCATCACCTATAATGGGGACGACAGTATTTTCTTCCATTTTCCTTTAATATTAAGAGTTTCTGTAGTCATTTTTTATAGAATAAGCGTGACAAACGAGCACACAGTCCACCTGATGGTAAGTGGTTGCTGTGGCCATAGACATCTACATCTATCTTCGTTTGCGAATTTAAATGCAGATGCGTTGTCAGCCGTGAGGACTAAGATAGAATGCCTCTTTTCCAGTAAAAGGGTCTCGGTTCTCTACACTCACCATACAAAACACAGCAGCATTAAGCTGCTATTTTACGCTAGTATTCTGTGAGCGTGGTCCTTCCCCGTCGAGCCGACCCATTCGTGCTACAACTATACTATTAATATAGCTGCAGCATGGCTCTACCACTCTTAAATTTTGAAGTCATTTTTCAGTGAGAAAAATACTTCTATCAACAATACCTAGTCACAAAGCAAATCGAATTCCAAGTTTTAACAGTGGTTCTAAGAAAGACAAAATCAAGCCACTACTCCGAAACACAAAGCAAATCTTAAACCGTAAGCAAGCAAACAAAGTCGAAGTCTAGTCAAATATCCGTTAACAGTGAATAGGTACCGTATGTGGTACAGGTTGAAGCGCTCATTCACCATTCACTTTATATTAGTTCGAAAAAACACAACGTTACCGCGGTCTAAAACGATACCAACGCCATCTATTGGTAGGGATTGGAACTTGAAGATCAATACAAAATAGGTAGGTACCTATGTATTTCTTTTAGTTTTGTCATTTTATTAATTTGTAAAAAAATATATTTGGTTTGGTTGTTTATTTTCATTGTTTTTTAATTTTAAATTAGTATTTTTTTTGTTCAGGTGTCTTCTTGTATATTTTGTTTTATGTTTTTGTGCAATAAAAGTATATTGTATTCTATTATAATAAATTAAGTTTAAAATATTTATCAATATACATTTACGGTATTTACGACCTAAAACCTTAAAAATGACACCCAAGTCACCCAACCCATGATGAGTTTTACGTACAAACCTACATCCATCCATCCTTCCATCCATGTTGATTTCAAACCATAATCGATGCCGTTTTCGTAATTAACGTCCCAAAAAATCATAAAACGACACCCATATAACATTTCAACCACATCGCACCCCCACAGGGGATGATGGTAGGTATTTCCCGTCTGCTACGTTGGATTTTGAAATAGTTGTTGTTTTCGTAATCAGCGACCCAATAAACCATAAAAACGATACCCATGTTGATTTTCAGAATTTGTCACCCCTTATCCACCTTTTAGGAGTTGAATTCTGAAAGAGCCTAAACTCTTGTTTACTCATTTATTGATAGGAGTAGTCCTGTGAAGTTTCGAATAAAATAGTTTAACTAATCTTGTTTCCCATACAACCTTTCAACCCCTTTTTCACCCCCTTATGGGTTGAATTTTTAAAAACCGTAGGACACGTAATTGTTTATTTCTAATCGTTAACCTAAAAACAAAGTTTCAGGCTTCTAGCTCCAAAAATGACGGACTTCGATACAAGCTTTTAAATCCTTTTTCACCCCCTTAGTGGGCGAATTTTCAAAAATTCTTTCTTAGCGGATGCCTTCATCATTACAACTGTCTGCATGCCAAATTTCATCGAAATCCATTCAGTTGTTTCGGCTATGCGTTGATAGATGCGTCAGTCAAGTTTGCCTTTTTTATATATATAGATTTTTAATAACTTGACTACAGCGCCACCTATCGGATACTACCATAGCTTTGCAGCATCGTCTCGAAAAAATAAATAGATATATTTTGTGAATATGATTTCAATCGGTCGAGTCGTTTAAAAGTTACTTCGATCACTGGCAGACACATTAACTATATAAGTATAACGATAGAACTATCGTAGATATTAAAATGCTTTAAGCCGTATTTATGTCATCCCGTTGGTGCATTAATAAGTGACTATAGGAAATTCCAGAAAGATATGGTCTTCAGCCATCGGTTTCGGAATGATTCCTTACTTAAATAAAATTAAACAGAGACATTCTTCGTGAAAGCTATTTTTGATTAAAGCATTGTTAATTGACTAAACTAACTTTTTAATATTCCTAATTTTGGGTTGGTAACCTTACCTGCTGGGATGGGCATATACAATTTTGGCGTAGGCCGTGCCTATTCAGCCATCCCCTTCATTATGCGCCAATGTCAGCCAGGCATTATAACAATTCCTCACAGTTATAAGAAAGTGCATTAAATCTGGGGAATAATCAAGGAGACGGAATAAATTACTGCGTCAATAAACATTTCAGAAACTTCGTGGTTTTATGATACATTTTAATTGTATAAACGTATTCCGTACTATTGATTATTTAAGGTGTTGTTTTAGGTCAAGAGCTAAGTGCTCTTTTTTATAGACAAAGGGTGAGAATCGATCATACAGTTCACCTGATGGTAAGTTAAAGCTATGACCCATAGACATGTACATCTATATCTATCCTCGATTTAAAAATCAAAATGTTAATGCTTTGTCACCCCTAAGGACTAAAATGGAATGCCTCATTACCAGTAAAAAGGGTCTCTAGTTCTCTTCGCTCATCATACGAAACACAGCAGAATTAAGCTGCTATTTCACGCTGGTATTCTGTGAGAGCGTGGTCCAACCCCAGTCGAGCTGAACCTTTCCTGCTGCATCATAGCTCATCCGTACATCAATCCACTGCTAAATATAGGCCTACCCCACAGATTGCATGAAAGATGCTGCTGCCCATATCCTGTTTTATTTCCCTCTGCTGTATCTTATGACACGATAGCAGTGGATTCTCTTACATCATAACTACACGGCACGACAGCATATTATTATACTTTGGATAATTCAAGTGCCAAAAAAATGCATTAACCTTCATTTTCACCCCCTCCGGCTTCAAGCACATTATTGATTGTAATTTTTCGGTAGAAATAGGTAACATCAATAATATAAAATAAAAGTAATAAAATAGGTACAATCAATTATGTGATTAAAGCCGGAGCGATCGAACACTGTAAAAATTTCCGTGAAGCCTTGAACTACAATAGCATGCGGTAATAAATTATCACAATAAAACCTGTTATTTCATTTCAGTCCGCTGACGTAATAACTACTAGCGATCCGTTTTATTACTTCTCTTCTTATCTCTGTCTCTGTCGAGCTCATTTGATTTTTTTATTAGCGTCATGCTACTTTCGCATTTGATTCCTTTCTCAACAGTCAACACTATTTTTGCGAGCACAGACGAATGGCCTTATGTTAATGGTACATAAATCTCGTAATATTCGCAATGGTGGTGGTTTTCCTCATTTTGTCCTGTGCTAAGACACAGAGTATCGAAGAATTATAGTTTCAGAAGATATTATGTTGAAAATATTTTGTTTTTTGGTTCAGAAGTCACTATGTGATCCAAATTGATCATGCATTACGATCCGCAGATACAATACCCAAATTGATCATGCATTACGATGTTGTTATTCTTTATTTTTATTTTATTTATTTATTAATTTATGCAAAATGATGTAGTTATAAAATAATATTTTGTTTTTCAAACATTACTTATCTTGTAATAAACCGTGCAAAAGTAATGTATTAAATGTAAAGTTACAGCTAATTTCTGAGAGGATTTTTAGGGCAAGGAAATGTCCGCCGCGCTGCCCCAATGCGTGTTGGCAAACTTCACATGTCTTCGAATTTTTTTTCTTATTTCTCAGAAGTGCAGGTTTCCTCACGATGTTTTCCTTCACCACCTAGCACGTGGTAGATCAGTACTTAAAATTGCAATTAACAATTTTTATTGGTGCCGGCGGGGATCGAACAAAGGATGCTCGCGTATTGTGAAATTTTCAGCGAGTGCTTAGCCCCTGAGCTACCATGGCTCTTTGTAAGTATATTTGACAAGTTTAAATATTGGCATTCCAATAAAAAACCCACCTCCTATTGTGTTAACCTTGCTTAAAACTGGGTTCGCCCTATCATAAATTCAGCTTTAACTACGGCCCTAAATGCTTGTCTGCATTCTTTACCATCCAATCCACAGGAAAGTGAAATATAGTTGGTAGTAGGTACCTAAAATATTACCTAAAATGAGTTAATACAAATAAAACAATATGTCCACGATACAGGAGAAGATCCTAGTGTAAGGTTTTTTATAAATCATAAAATCATAAATCATAAGGATGAATTTTAAATTTCATACATGATTGAAACTCAAATAGAAATTAATTCTTGACTAAAAATTGTAAACACGTGTACTCAATATCAATTTTTTTTTGACCATAAATGATTAATGTGACGTTGTGAAACTAAAGGAGACAATTTCTTTTTGTATGGAGAATGGGCCCACTACAAATTTTAGGGATACTTAATGAAATAAATGTATGTCGATTTATTCCTTATAATCTATAGATTGCAAAATTAATATTAGTTTTATCGCATCTAAAGGGAATTCAGAGAAATTAAAATATGAATATCACAATAACCTAAAAAGAAACTAAACGCTATTTTTTTAATCTGGCTTTACGGCTCTGGGTTCTAGCCCTTCTGATCCGAAACTAAAGGTTATTTTCTATTTGTATTGTGAGTTAGAATAGTGTATATAGAATAGAATAGGACAGCTAAATAATTAATAGCATAAAACAAAGTTGCAGGTACATTTAACATTTATAGGTACTTTTAGACTGATGGAAAATCCTTTTAGTAGTTCCGGCAAAAATAGTACACTGACCAAGAAACATGGTGTGAGCTATTTTTACATGTATTGATTGATTAGTGAATATACATCACAAACACCATTACAGTAATTAAATAAATATGATTAAAGCCAAAATGAATAAAAGATAATATGTTCATTTATAATATTACCTTTACATGCTATATAGTAAGAAAGATGTTTTAATCTGGTTGTAAAGGATAAAAACACAAAGTAAAATACCACTGTATTTATTACTGTAATCATTTCAAAAGTAGTCTATTAATAGTAGAACAGACAGACAGGTGCGGTGTTAAGACTTTATTTTGATATATCTTTGTTGGTTAGTAAAGGTGCAGTGTGTAAACTTTGCTTTAAAATATATTAACTGATTAGTTATTATACCCCAAACACCATATAAGCCAAAATGACTAGGTAATATCATGTTTATTTATGTTGATAAATATGAAGTGAGATGTTTTAGACTAGTTGTGTAAGGATTACAAAACACATGTATAATTTAATTGTATTTATTATTGTCAGTCATTATCATTCCAAAAGATTTTTCAAAATAACTTGATAATAACATGTCCATTTATAAATTGTTGGGAATCATAAGGATATTTTATGTGATATAAGACTGTTGTCTTCAATATCCATATACTTTTTGTCTCTGCACGAGCAGCTCTGCAAGATTTCAGCCTACAAGACATACACATTTATTCTAAGCAACCCACCTGAAAAACTTAATGAATATTGAAACAAGCACATGTACTTATTTATCTAATATCATTTGCAACCAGTAACACGGTTTTAGGTGCATGTGTGCGTCCAACAGTGAACTATTAAGGGGTGTTTAGCGAGTTTTACCTCTACAGCGATTGAGAAAATAAATAGCACGTAAGATGTTTTGAACTGGTCGTGTAAGGATAAAAAAAACTCTGTATTGTCACTGTATTTGTTATTGTAAAATCATCACATTCTTAAAAGCAGTAAAAACACATGCTACCAGGTGCAGTGTCAGGACATTGTTATTAATTTGTATTGATTGAATAACATGTTTACATTCCAAGCACCATTAAAACCAAAATGACTGGATAGTAACATATCCGAAAATAAATAGCATGTAAGGTGTTTTGAACTATTTGTGTTAGGATAAAAAAACACTGTATTGTCACTACATTTTATTGTTTATTATTGTAAAATTATCATATTCTTAAAGCAGTCTATTATAAGTATCACAGGCCGCGAGGTGCAGTGCCAGGACAATCTTTTAATATGTGTTCATTGATTAGCATGTTTACATCCAACTGCAATTAAAGCTAAAATGTAAAATTCTCAGTAGCAGTCTCGTACCGGTAAGCTCAGTATGGGACGGCTACCCTCTAGTTGAGTGAAGACCTGGTAAGATATTCAAAAGTCTATGGATGCAGGTGGCTCAGGACCGTGCTTTGTATAATTCCTTGGGGAGGCCTATGTTCAGCAGTGGACTTGTCACTGCTGAACATAAACCTAAACTATAGGCTGTAATGATGAAGAAGTTTTAAACTAGTTGTGTACGGATACGGCTCGACCGGGGTAGGACACGCTCTCTGGAAAACGCTACCAGCGTAAAATAGTAACAATGCTCCTGTGTTTCGTATGGTGAGTGTAGGGTGACAAACTCAGGGTGACAATGCATCTGCATTTTGATTCTTAAACGAGGATAAATGTAGATGTCTATGAGCCAGGTGGACCGTGCGCTCGTTTGTCACACTTATTCTATAAAAAAACAAAGGAAATTGTCAATTGAAAGAGATACGAAAAGGTACCAGAGCATCTATTCAACTTGCTCGGCGTTTATTTATAAATTAGGCGCTTTATTTATAATAAGGCACATAGTAGAAACAGGTCAAGTAAGCAACAATAATTACAAGTTTTATTGATTATTATTCGTCATCATTACAACAATTCGCTGCTGAACATAGGTCTTCCCTAAATTAAATATATAATGTAAAATATTGTATAGCCCTTCCGTCAACTGCCATCGCGTTTCGTCCCGTATGGTGTCGTAAAAGTCGTAACAGAGTAAAATAAAGATACCAGGAGATGAGCAGCAACATCTCCCTATAGAATACCACAAAAAGCTTTGGTTGCCACAAGCGTAGCAACTGTGGCAAAAACTACCATATAGTAATGATGCATATTTATATTACTATATAAATATGCATCATTACTACTTGTGTATAAATTATTCCAATCATTGTGAGGTTCATTTAAGTGGTATTCACAAATACGAGGCACAGTGGCACATAAAATGAGTTATCAATCAGCAATCTCTGTTTTAGGTTAGTAGTCCTTTTTAGTTTAGGTATTAAGAATCTAGATAAATGATTACATAACTTAAAAATACAGTGTCGGGGAGTAGAAGCAGCACGCTTATAACTAGCCACAGAATAGAATAGAATCATTTTATTCAATATAGATTACAATACATAATACTTATTAAAAGTCATTTTTACTTTTACCACTGGTTCATAAAAAACCTCTGTCCTGGGAAGAATCAGCAAAAACCCAGCGAGACTTTTTTAAAAAAAGCACATTTACAACATAATTTTTATACAATTGTTTTGAAAACATTTAGAAACAGCATGGTAGCGATCACCTCATTCCCAGGGTTATTATCAGTCATTTACTCTCTAGTAGTATAATAACCTTACTAGACAATTTTGCTTGAAATAATTTAAACCTTTTAATAGAAAAGGTCTGCATAATATAGTAATTGTTGATGCCGCTCTGGAAATGGCAGGAGTTACAGTTACAGGCATAAGGGTGTTTGTTGGATGTTACCGATGTCTTCAATATTCATGAATTGTAATTCCATATCCCTGTTATCATTTGTGTCTCCATACAGTTGTAGAAGCTCTCGGCCGTCAAGATTGCAGACTCATTCTAAATGATCCACCTGAAAAGTGTTTTTTCATCAACTAACCGAACAGACTATAGTTTTACAGTGTCTTCCACCTAAATAATGATATTTATTAATATTTTATTTATTTCAATCTTTATTACTAATAAACAGTCTTAATGTCTCTTAAATTATATATAAATAGCATGTACTCGTTTCCTTCATAATACTTTTGTAGTAAACCAGATTCCACTAAGGTAAAAGAAATAAAAATACATCAAATCAGAAGGTAAACAAGTTAAGTGGTTATTTTAGAATTATAACATTATTTGACTAAGTACAAGTTCCTAGACGTTTTACATTTACACTAATTTCATTTAAGGTAAAAAATATTACTTGTGTATTAAGTACAAAGGCAGATAAATATGGGGAGTAGCAACTAAAGAAAAAAAACTGTGGTTATCGAATATCTCCCCTATAAGGCAATCTGTGGGGAGGTCTATGTTCAACAGTAGACTTTTGATAGGCTGTAAAGTTAAAGATAACCTGGTGGTGAATAGCCAAATTCTTTGTAGTGCGAGGTGTATGATACTACAAACATCAATCTGTGTGCCAAAGCGATTATGCCAACTCCTCCGGGAAAGCCTATTTCAGGCAGGGATCACTTACTTACAGGCTGTTAAAGTAAAGTAAGTACCTGGTGTGATGGTATCCATTGCAAAATAATATCTCTTTCTGCTGAGTTCTTAAAATGAGCTCTTAAAATTGAAGATCCACATGGAATACAAATCTTCTAATGGAATGAGCAGTTTCAATACTTTCTTGCAATATTCTTAGGCAGTTACAACAAACTGCATCAAGTAGATGTAACTGAAAAAATTGGGAATGCAAATAAAAAATAAAAGTAAAAAAACATTAAATTCAGAAAGAATGTACATTACCTACAATCAACAAAATAACATAAAAATAATGTAAACAAAATTCTTGCTTCCCTGATGGAGTTTAAATATAATAAATATAAATAGTAGATGTATTTAATTAAATATTAACACTAATATGTATTCCTAATAACATACATTTATTTTATGTTATCTATATCTATAAATATTAAATTCAGAAGGAATGTGTGTACATTCCTTCTGAATTTAACAACATCTTCCTATTAACAACTACCAATAAAAACTGTGGTTGCCGACTCGTCTACTAAGCATGGCAACTATAGCAAGTATCCTCCTTTGAAATCTGAGGAAGGTCTATGTTCAGCAATGGGCTTTTGATAGGATGTAACGGTTGTGGATATAGTTACTCTGACAGACACTTTTAACATAGATTTGTGTATATTTTGTGTGATTTTATTTTCTTTATTAATTAAATTAGATTTTACTAATAACATAACACTTCAATACTTTGACACTTTTAACATACTAATAAAATTGTGTTTGTCATATGTTTTAGGTAATTCAACATAAATTATAGATTTTCCAAAATTCTAAAGCAAAAGTAAACTTGTATTATACACTCCATATACTTTTAATTAAACTCGTCAGTTTTCATTATCGAATGTCATTGGCGAATTAAATACATAATGTGGAATATTTGGCTAACCTATAATATAATCCAACACTTGTTGCATTGATTAGATATTGACATATTAATTTGTTAGTAATATGAAGGGATATTTATTAGTATTTTACAAACTTAAAATAATTAAGTACTAAAACATGTATAGATCGTTAAGTGTATGTGGGTGTGGGTCGTTTATTTTTATTTCTAAAAATCGTACCATATCTCAATATTCAGTAAAATAAAATAAAATGTAATACATTATAAACGAAACTTAGTAGTTTTCGTTTCCGTAGTATAATATTTTGGACTAGAACTTCGAGGTGACAAAATAAGATATATTTCACATAAAGTTTGAAACTTTAAATCAATTGTAGGTTTTGTACAGTTGAATTCTTCGCATTCCATAAGATAAGATACTCACCTCTTGAGAAATCCACAAATATAAAAGTTGGCGCACATCTGCTCCTGTCTCGGCTAGTTATTGTCTTCGCACAGTGCGTTGAAATCCACAAATATTATTTAATTGTTTTCAGTGTATGCTGATCTTCCAGATAAGTAAGTACAAAAAACAGCAGCCTGACGAATGTCAATGCCGTAAAGTAATACCCGGCCGCTGGCACAGACATAGATATGATGCTTATATTATGATAATATGGCCGTCGGTTTTTACCCAGCACGAAGTCAATGACAATATAGCGTTTCGTTCTACGGTGTCTTTGAACCATGTTATATGATATAAGCTAACACTTTTAGAAATAGGATAAAATCTCAGTGGTATCCTTTTTAGTAATAAATATATAATATACAAATAAGTACAAATATAATATGTATATAATAAGTTATCTTGGTAAAAAATACATTTTCTTTTAATAGAAACTGCAAAATGATTCATTACACATTTTTCCCATGTTACATTAACCAGAACACGGAATATCAAAACCACTCATTTTTTTTAGATTTCTTGATTCCGTTTAGATATTCATAAAATTTATAGGCCATTTATTATAATAAATTGGTAACTTTTTTTTGTATGTAATACCATTAAGGGTCGTTAAAATTTCTAGTGGGCCCAAAAACGACTGACTCCTTTGATTAATGAATTTACTAAGTCGAGCATAAATTATCGTGAAAGTTTACCCGTTTTCACTCACGATCACACCATATTAATTGATTTCTCTTCTTTTCGAAATTTTGGTTTAGTGTAAAAAAAAATCTGAATAAATAAAATGTAGATTTTCGTAGTTTAAATCAGACATTCAAATTAACATGAGAAATGTAATTATAAATTTAATTTATTAATAACAACAGATCACCGGTCCGCTGCTGAACATACATCTCCCCTAGATTGTTGTTAAAGTAGGATATTTGCCATAGTCGCCAAGTTTGGCAGACGGCACTGCAACTGGTTTAGTTTTCCACTGCCACTTCTTACGAAAACCACGTGAATATATGGGGTAGTGGGTTATCTTACGACGCCATTACACAGCATATTATTAGTTTTTATAAATAACCGTATAAAATTACGGCAAACAAATTTCCAAAGGGTCTTTATCATCTATGCAATCCATTAAAATGCCACTGCCAGACATAAGGCTCCGAAGGAATGCCTCAATACCCTGGGTGTCCACTTTTGTTTTTATATTTTCAGGAATACTAGACGAGAAGATATATTGTAATTTCCCGAACGTTCTCCGGCCAGATTAACCTCTTTGTCGAAGTAGGACTAACTGGATTCGGATAATTTGCCCAAGGCAACAATAATTTCGAGAGTACTGTAGCCCAGTTTTATTTTAAAACGAACATAATTATATGAATTATATGTATAATGAATTGCCAGACATAATACTTACGAGTTACATTATTTTGCTGGAGAAACCATGTTCAGTCTGTTCTAATAGATATTTCAAAACTTTTTCAATCTAGTATTTAAAATAAAGAACAGTTTGTAAAAAAATTAAACGAATTTCAAGAATTGGATTATTTTATTCGATATTTAGTCAAACAAACTATTTGCAAACGAAACACAGCAGCATTGAGCTGTTATTTTACTTGTTTCAGTGTGCTTCTGATCTAACGGAAGGAATTAAATTATTAAATCATTAATGCCCTTATAAAATCTCTTTTTTATCGCTTAATCTTTTGTGTGCAAACGAATTGTTAATTAAATAAATAGATAAATAAACTCATAATAAATAAATATTTGAAAATTATTTTGGCAATAATTTATGTCAATTTTATTTTTAGCCTGTAATAGGATGCCCTATTTATTTTCTTTTCATATAATGTAGTTATTGAATACGTACTAGCGTAGCAGTTATGCTGATGTGGCGGTGAGAGGGAAAAAATTCAATGTTGCGATGCACCTTTCATCTTAATTTCCGTGACCGAAACTTGGTGGTCAGCGAAGCCGACTAGTGGACCAGAGGGATTACGCAGATGGATTTCGGAGGTCATGTACGTCTTGTTAAGTGGAATAGGGGGAGATGTTATCCTCTCACGAGGATGGGCTATGAGGTGGCTGCAATGGGGATGGGTGCAGTATGTTTTCCAGTAAATCTAATAAATAGGTGCAATTCCAATACATGCGTTAGCTAACAAGCGCATGTAGGAAAGCAGTCGTTTTAAAGTTTTTGGTTATCTTATTACAAAATTAATCTTGTCAGACTCGATAGCAAGTAGGGTAATGTAAAACGACCACTGACTGAAAAATAACATTGGATGTAAATAACATTGTAATTTTGTGTAAATGAACCGTTGTTACTATGACGATGATGATGATTGGCCACGATGAAGAAAAACAATGGTAAGAAACCTATCAAGAATTCAGTACACGGTAGTTTCATTATTACATATTTTTTGTAGTTTTCCTACTGTAAAATTGAAATGACAATCGTCTTACATTCCAGTTGATGGCAAGGTGCTACTGTAGTCCATGGACACCTGCAGCCAATTTCAAACAAAAAAGGCTACATATGTGTTGTCTCTAAGAACTACTCTCTGGCGGCAAAAATAAGTAAGGAGTGGTACCTAACCACACGGACTTCTAGGCAGAAAAGGAGTCATATCAGTTTGTATAGTATAATCGAGAAGGAAGAAGTTGGTTTGCTTTTGTTTAAATATGTAATATGTATGTAAGCTTTTTGTGTGAATTTTTATTACAGAACAAGATCACATTGCCCCTATTATTAAATTTAGATACTGTTTTATATAAATACTATAGTAATATTAAAATATATTGACAATTTTTTTCCAGGATGAACAAACTGCTGTGTTATTTTAAAAATTATTTTCTCTAACAATAGTAAAAAGAATAGTAATAATTTTGCATTCCATTTCATTACGAAAGATCGTTTCTTCTTGCATACATTTCTGGCATCTTTTGGTATTCAATACGGTATCTTTTGCAATACAAGAATTTTTTGAAAATAAATTAAAAATCAATTTCAATCGCAGTAATTTTTGTTGGAATAACTTTTTTACTTACTTTGCATGTAAAAGTTCTATTGGCGATGTGATTGACAAAATTTATGCATCATTCATAAATTACTTTATTTCAAAAAGATACTGCTGGACATAGACTTCCCATAGACTCCCTCACAGAGGGGATTTTCCCATAGTTGCCACTTTGTTTTGCACGTTGCTTGGTAGGCGTATTAGTAAATACAGTATTTTTTATTATTTTCAGTTGTTATCAGGAAGATGCCACTAACCATCTCCAGTTTTCCCTCTGTCTCCTCGTACGACGCTCACGGAATGACATGGAGTAGTGGATTACCTTACTTAACAGCTTATTATACCTATTATATTGTTTATGGCATAATAAACCTATCTTATTATTTCAAGTGCTTGACAAAATATTTGCGCAAAATATTGTTAAAAGAGACTCTATACAGGGTATTTTTGAAACGCTCCCGAAAACGAAGACAGATGATAGTACTAAGGATACCTATGATGATGGGTCACAAAGAAATTCGATCCCGAGGAAAAAAAATCATTTTTCACAACGTTTTATTAACTTTATTCACGGTCCATCATGTTGTTACAGTTAATTGAAACGATATTTCACAAAAAAAAATCATGAAAATACTGAAACATAAAACCAGCAGTGAAACTTAAAAAGAAAATCAGCTGACAATAGCGTCAATATCCTCGCGGGCATCGAACTACGAAAGATTGGTACGAAACAATGCATTAGGTATACTACTCACTCTACCTTCCTTTTCACACGCTGCTTCGTGTCGCCTGGAATTTACACATGCTTCAAGGACATTACAATGTGCGCATTTGTTTTGGCGGGATGATTAATAATTTTAGATTTTGTTGACTATCACGAGCGATAGTTCAATTGTTTTGTTTATTAAATTATTGTCGTTATTACTTGTTATGTATTAATTAATGATATTGTTCTTGTTGTTACGTTTTGTTTTTTGTTTGTTTTAATAATCCCTAACGCGTAGGTACGTTTATAGTGCTCGTGAATACGGCAACATGTAAATGTGCCTTGAAGAATCTCATAAGGCCACGGAGGATCGGTAGCTGTTTCTTACCTAATTTTTTTAAATAACTTAGTACTGAACTGATCTGAATAGGTACATAACTGAATACATCAGAATAATAAACATACCTACACAATGGATAAAAAAGCATGACTCTAACCTTGTTAACATTTTATTTAAGTATTTTTTTCATTAGCGGGGAATCGAACCAGTTATTTGGTTTATTTAACCTAATTTTTTTAAATAACTTAGTACTGAACTGATCTGAATAGGTACATAACTGAATACATCAGAATAATAAACATACCTACACAATGGATAAAAAAGCATGACCTTGTTAACATTTTATTTAAGTATTTTTTCATTAGCAGGGGAATCGAACCAGTTATTTGGTTTATTTAACCTGTGAATTCAATTAGAGTGGCTACGTGGAGACAAGCACAGTGGCAAAATAGTAGGTTAAGTAGATAAGTTAGGTATTTAGACAAGTGTTGTAAATTATTAGGTATTGTGGTAGCATCGCTAGTTGCGGGCCGCGCAATTCGGCGTTCGCGCACATTGACCCTAGTCAGCTGATTGTAATTCATTAATTCCACTGCTGGTTTTATGTTTCAGTATTTTCATGATTTTTTTGTGAAATATCGTTTCAAATAACTGTAATAACATGATGGAGCGTGAATAAAGTTAATAAAACGTTGTGAAAAGATGATTTTTTTTTCCTCTGGATCGAATTTTTTTGTGACCCATCATCATAGGTATCCTTAGTACTATCATCTGTCTTCGTTTTCGGGAGCGTTTCAAAAATACCCTGTATTCACTCGTATTCGATTCGTTTTTATATGTGTGAAAACATGTTTCAAAATCCACCTCGTAAGTGTGTTCTAGCCCATGCATTGCATTCTTTAGGTTTTTTTATTTAAACAAAACGAATCGCAAATAAAATAAACATTTTTTAATCGTGAATGCCTCATAATTCCAATAACTTTATTATAAAAAAAAAATGTTTAACATACAACTGTGAGTGCGCAAACCGTTCTAGCACTGCAGAGTTTCACATTGTTTGCAACAAGGATTGGAGACACAGAAATTATTTTCTTATTTAATTTATTTTTTATTCGTTAGACCAACAACAGGTATAATTGATTTCAATGCATAATGCAATAAGAGTACTGCAAATAGTCCATTTCCGGATTTCCTGTCTAAACCCTTTTATGCTTTTAGCATGCGCATGTTAACGGAGTTTGCATAAGGCACTCAAAAGCAACCGCTTCTGTCCCATGCCATCGCATCGCACCCGCCTTTGTGTAATTTAGATATTAAACAATACAAAATTATTGTAAAGTTTATATGTGTGAAGAAAGCCGGCGCCGAATCATCGTTGCTCTATATCATATATGTTATCAGGGACTTCTCACACGAGGCAGATCAGCAGAAGTACAGGTGAGTGCGCATGCATTCTTTCACGTCATTCCTTAGCCGAATTTAGGGCATTTTCAGTATCGCGAAAATATTAAATCCTAAATCCACCCTTTAATACAGTTCAAGTTTATTTTATGCATAATCATCCTTTTTTAATAAATCTGAACCAGCAGTTGGTTATTTAAACCAACACACCAGATATAATATCTATCCATCCATTACAACCTATAATACCATACCATATAATATAATATACACAAAATATAATTCTAGGCAGAAAATAAACCTTACAAAATAATTTATCAAGTTTTTGCTTTTATTTGATTAGCATTCTAGTGAGAAGTGTTAACAGAAGTTTGTTTCTTTCACGTCCTAATGAATCGTATATAAATGTCCTGATACGTATAATTTAGTTTTAGGAGCAACCGGACTTCCAAGATAAACTTTATCTTGGAAGTCCGGTTCTCAAATAAATTATCTATCTCAACTACTTCTAGCTACTACAGAGTGTTAAGTATCTTAATAAATTAAGTACTTAGATAATGATGAAGCATGTGAATAAAATAGTGTAAGCAAGTAAACTCGCACGTCTAAGCGCTCCACATCGTACGATCCGTGACGTTACAAGTGGCGTGATCTATGACGATTACTCACCGCGGCGATGCACCGCTATGCACTGCCCACCGGTGCGCTTGACCCCGCCTCCGCAAGATGGACGTTCACACGATCCTTTGTTTACGTTAGGCAGCCATAATGTTTGTATCCTACTTCATTTAGATGGCGCGTATAGTGGGAATAATATGTTTTGTACATAATGTATATAAGGCATTGTAATATTATTTGTAATGCTCATTATTTTGTTGACTCAAGTAAATAGTTCGTCACCTCAACGTTCGTTTTAATTAATATCTCTGCTATACTAGTCATTTCCGCAGTTCACTTCGGTTGGACCCGGGTTCGATCCCCGGCCGAACAGTAGAAGCTCGTAAGCGATCCTGCACCTAACCCAGGTCGTTTCAATAGTAACAGCTCTTGAATAAAACTATTTTTACGGATTTTATCGCGTTTAATTTTACTATTTTGATTCCCGACGTTTCGGGTGCTTTACAGCAACCCATGGTCACGGGGGTACCATGGTCCCCCCCCCCGTGACCATGGGTCCGTAAAAATAGTTTTATTCAATGTGTAGTGTTCGCGTAAATATAAGAAATCATTAAGTAACAGCTCTGATACATGCAAATACAGGCCTATCATCATCACTTTCATGTTTTCCTGGCTTGCTCAGCTGGCGATATTTTAACATATATGGAACGTGGTAAAACCATGCTGCAGTTATATTATGGTTGTAGCACGAATGGATCGGCTTGACCGGGGTAGGACTCGCTCTCACAGAATACCTGCGTAAAATATATATGATAGTAACACTGATATCCATCATCATCTGTCCTCTTTTGTTTTACTAGACACATCTCACAAAAAAGTGGAAAATACTTTCATGTCCTTAGACTCTAGGAGTGCACCAGGTTGGGACGGAATCTTTACTTTTTTCCTAAAACAAACTAAGGATATCCTTGTCCCTTTGATTAGTGACCTTTCCAACCTGTGTTTTCGCACAGGAATCTTCCCATACCTTCTTAAGCGCTCCATTGTGATCCCTGTGTATAAGAGTGGAGATAGGGATGACGTTAACAACTATCGACCTATCTCTGTGCTGACCTCCATTTCTAAAATCATTGAGAAGCTCTTGAGTTCTAGAATAGTAAGCTACTTGACTAAGTATTACATTCTATCTAACTTTCAATATAGTTTTAGGAAGGGTATGTCGACGCAGGATGCCATCACGGATCTTACATCCATTATAACAAAAGAAGTAGACAAAGGCAACAAATGTCTAGTGGTCTTTCTTGACCTCAAAAAAGCCTTCGA
This sequence comes from Parnassius orleans, assembly GCA_029286625.1. Classification (NCBI taxonomy): domain Eukaryota; kingdom Metazoa; phylum Arthropoda; class Insecta; order Lepidoptera; family Papilionidae; genus Parnassius; species Parnassius orleans. The sequence continues at coordinate 49,477 of JAGSMP010000873.1, forward strand.
CACCGTCTCTGTCTCTATTCTTATACGGAGGCTGGAAGTATTTGATTCCGTGACTCTGCGCTTACTCTTCTCAGCAGCTACCTTCAAAACGGAAAGCAGGGTGTAAAAGTCAATAACTTAATAAGTGAAGAAGACGAAAATGTAACGTTTGGTGTCCCGCAGGGCAGTGTTCTCCGCCCAACGCTATTTTTAATATATATTAATAATCTTTGCAGGGAGGGTAAATAAGCTCATGTGGGTTTTCAAATCTCTGAGACACGTGATGAGTACCGAACTACTGAATAAAATATGTATCGCACTAGCCCAATCCGTAATAATCTACTACATCTCGGTATGGGGAGGAGCAGCTAAATCATACTTTGTAGATCTAGAAAGGGCGCAAAGATCCTTGATAAAAGTAATGTACTGAAGGCCCTATAGGTTTTCCACCGAAACCCTATACAAACATCTAAGCTGCTCTCCGTTAGGAAACTTTATATTTTACACATGATACTGAGATATCACAAAACGTTACCTCTTGACCATACTAAACTTATGAAAAGACGATGCGACGAAACGTATAGAAGTAAGATTAAAAAAACAGTGCAAAAATGATTATTTTTATAGTATAAGGGTGTCGAACGAGCACACAGTCCACATGATGGCAAGTGGATACTGTGGCCTATAGACATCTTCATTTATCTTCCATTACAATTTAAAATGCAGATATTTTGTCACCCTAGAGGACTAAGATGGAATGCCTTAATATCTGGATGATATGTGAAAGCTCGGCACCCAATGAAGGCGTAAGCAATAAATCTAAGAAAAATATTGATAGAAATAATCTAAGACCAACGTGATCCTGGCCAATGATTTCATATTAAAATGAAATCATCATTGATTTCATTTTAATATGAATCAAGATTTCACCCGCGGTATCACCCGCGCATATCACGCCCTGAGCCGTGCGACATTACACCTCGCTTATACAGGCGTTCACTGCTGGTTTCTATCGGTTCTCATCGGATGGCTAGGCGTCGTTCGCTCATCGTGCCGAGTGTTAAATTATTAAAATTTTTCATTATCTCTTAAATTATGCGTCCAAATAAAGACTACATACTACATCGAGCAAAGTTTATCTTGAATAAAATTACTTTTACGGATTTCATCGCGTTCCATTATACTTATTTTTAAATTCCCGACTTTTCGGGTGCTTTCCAGCACCCATGGTCACGGGGGACTGAGGTGATTGACGTCCCTATGTAAGAGTTAACCCGGAGTACCTTCAGCTTTTTAATTATTAGTTTATTATTAGTTCCGATCTACGCAGAATGAACTTACTGTCTTACAGTGATATGCTTGGGTTTAGTTTTAATTTTATTAATTACAGGATCCCAAGCAGGTGGTAGTACCCAGCGTCTCTCTCTATTGAAATTAGAATGTTTTTTAATTTCAATAGCCTCACGTATCATTCTTAGCAGGAATCGGTGTTCTTTCGCGAGAATTTGTGGTCTATCAAATCTAATGTAGTGGCGGGGGCCGTCTAGGATATGCAGACTTCCCGGAACGTTTCACGTCAGCTATGTGTATTTTTACGCGGGTTTTAATCTATCGGTTTGTTTGCCCTATGTATGAGATACCATATTCACAATCAAGCTTGTACACTCCTTCATCTTGTAGAGGGATATTACACTTGACGGATAGTAAGAACTGGCTAATCTTCTTCGGCGGCTTGAAGAATATTCTAATAGAAGCTCGCTTCAAGATTTAGCCAATCTTGTCTGTGACACCTCTGACATATGGTAGTATAGCAGGCACACGCTCTACTGTGGCCGGCTTCATTCGGTCACTGTGACGTAGGCGCGGGACCCGTAGCTTGTTGTTGTGCAGAACCTGCTTGACGTGCTGAAGCTCAGCGGCCAGGTATTTGTTGTCGCAGATCCCTTGTGCTGTCTGTAACAAAAATTTGCCCACGGTAGCTAACCATGAAAGATGATGGTGAGATTCACCGTTTAAATATCGGTTCGTATAGGTCTTTTTTCTATACACAGTATGACCTACGATGTTGTTAAGATTTAGGATGACTAACACATCTAGGAAAGCTAAAGAATTATTTACCTCTGACTCCATAGTAAATTGAATTAAAAATAAGTATAATTAAACGCGATAAAATCTGTAAAAGTAGTTTTATTCAATGTGTAGTGTTCGCGTAAATATAAGAAATCATTAAAGTTTATCTTCATAAAATTATCTTGATGATGAAATAACTTTCGTTCGTAAAGATTAATATGCCATGCCTAATAATAACGCTCATACATCACTTTTTTATTTTCACTATTATTGTCACAAAATAATTTATTGTGGCTTATGTATGAGAAATAGGCCTATGGTATTGCAGATTTATTTTATAGATGGAGGAAAAATCTATATTTAAAATAAAGCAGTTCGGGAGCGCTTTTTCTTCCGCTTGTTGGCGAGGTGTAGCCTAATGCTAAATAGCCTATCCTATTTTTATTTTTGAATCTGGCTATCATATACAAAAATAATTTATCAAATCGGACTGATAGTTCCAGAGATTAGCGTGCTTAAACAAACAAGAAACCTCTTCCGCTTTATTATTTTAGTATAGATTCAATCTCATTCTCTCGCCTGTCCTATAGATTTATATATTTGTCTCTTTTTAGTGTCGCTTTTTCGTTTCATTGAGTTACAAATCACTACGATGCTGAAGAAATTTTCACTTCAAAAAATAACCTTAACAAGTTATAACGTTGTTGGTAACGGCTTCAGTTGGATGGTGTATGTATCGACAAGTGTTACTGATGATAAAAGCTGTCACTTGTGACAGGAAAATTCGCTTTCGATTTTGTGAAGGAAACCACCCTGGCCTGGACTAAGATTTATCTTGAAAACACGCGAGCTTAAGCTGATCAAATCTCGGCTGAGTTCCAGCTTCAACGCTGATGATATGGTATCTTCAGGAACTGAGACCAGGGGAGAGCCAGTGTCTTAATTTTTAAATAAAGGTTTTTCTTTCATGGGGAAGCAACATTTTACTGATAATAACTCAACATAATAAAAAACTATGGTTGTCAACCTACCTGTCAAGCGTGACAACAATGGCAAATATTTCCCCTATGAGATAACCTATGGCCCTCCCATAGATTGTCTCATAGTGACAATATTTGCCTAAGCTCAGCATTTGACTTTTAATGAGCTGTTACGAATGAATGAACGAATTAAGCTAAACGCTCAGGTCCACTAATAAAAGTGTATAAAGAAATATATAATAATAAAATATGTTCTACGTCCATTTAGATGACAGTCAGGACCGGTAGCTAGAAATATGAAATTATCTAAAATAAAAACAATCCTTATTTCAAAATAACAATATTACACATAAAAATAAAGATGTTTCAAAATATACAACTAGATTTAAATATAAAAAAGTAAAACCTATATACCTCTCACTTATAAAAAACAAGGAAAAGTACGTCGAGCTATCTAAACGGCGAGTTTGACATAAACTCAAATTTTTAACTTCTGTATGCTCTGTATTTTCCTCTCGATATTTACCTACATCTCTGAGACGTGACAAATCAGTACTTAAAATTGCAATTTCTCAACGCGAGCAAAACACGTATACTATGGAGCTTACTGCGAACGCTTATCCCCGACACACCCCGGATCCAATCATTAAATATTTTTTATTAAAAATAAGGTATATGTTATATTTTATCACCCGTTTATTCAAATCAATAGATTTTTACTCACTGTTGTTATCGTACATATACTAGTACGTTTAAGTAAACAAATTAAATAACACAATACACGCAACAATGATGTACAAGTTTCCAATACATAGACATGCATTTTTGTCGTAATATTACACATTTATTTTACAATTTTTAACTTATTTTAATAATTTCTGCAGTAGTAATACAGAAATTACGTTCTGGCTCCAGTTTGCATTTAGTCGTTAAAAGTAAATAATTTACTGATTTTGTTTTCAAATTGTGCCTTATCCACTTTCGTAGTTCCCTAACACGTCCTCATTTTTCAAAATCAATCCTCATTTGTCAACCGCCTTTTTGTGCCTCTAATGAGATCTAAAATCGAGCTCAACATGAATTTGATCTGTTTAGGATTACTAGTAATAAATTAATTAAATTATCTTCGCTTCTTCGCAGGCTTCGCCTAGCTTAAATATCATAAAGGACAATTTATTTTATAACTGTTTGATTTAATAAAAAAACTCTCCAAGTTTATTTAGTTAAAATATAGCCTAGATCACTCCGCGAACTGCTCTCTATCTGGTTTAGCCATTCTAAAAATTAGCCCAGACTGACAGACCGACGGAAAAAATGGTTATTTATGACTTAATGGCATGCAAATACCTATCTGAACTCAATTAAAGGCAGTTATTTGGCTACTAGCTGTTCCCCGCTACTTCGCCTGCGTGTAATTTAGGGTTTTAATTATGTTACGCGGAACCCTAATTCTTTTTCTAAAATATAAGTAGCTGAAGTTACTCCTTATAACATCAGATATCTGCCAGTGAAAATCCCGTCGAAATTGGTCCAGCCGTTTCGGAGATTAGCCCCAACAAACAGACAGACAGACAGACAAAAAATTTAAAAATTGTGTTTTTGTTATAAGTACCGTATATACTTTCATATGCATTTAGTAAAAAGCTGTTATTTTGATATAAGGATTTTTCGGCTTTACTATTGCATATTTTATCATGAAAAAGTAGTTTTTGTGACATAACTGTAATAGTTATACATATGGTATTGCAGACTTTTTTGTAGATATTGATGTCCTCTATAAAACTGTAGTACATCACTTTGCTCTATTGTCAATAGTTTCCGCAGCGTATGCGATTTAAGGATTTTTCGGGGTTGCTATTGCATATTTTAACATGAAAATGTAGTTATTGTGACATAACTGTAATAGTTAGACACATGGTATTGCAGACTTTTTTGTAGATATTGATGTCTTCTATAAAACTGAAGTACATCACATTGCTCTATTGACAATATTTTCCGCAGCATATGCGATATAAGGATTTTTTATGGTATTTTTTGTCACACTTTGGGTTACATTAACGAAGTTTTTATACGGATCCCTAACTTTTTGAAAATATTCTTTTGCCTATGTTCATCAGGGATAATGTAGGACTCTAATGGTGAAAGAGTTTTTCAAATCGGTCCAGTAGTTTTGGAGCCTATTCAATTCAAACAAACAAACAAACAAATATTTCCTCTTTATAATATTATATATATATACAGACATATACAGTGTAGATTACAGAGAGTCATTTCAATTTTATTTAATATTGTATTTATTCTGTGCGTATGTTGTTATAATTCTATTTTTACAACATTGACGAATCACATTAAATGTTTATAATATTCCACCAGCAGTTAACTGTCGACCATCGTGCAGGGAGAAAATTCCTAGTAAATCGCAGAGTGATTGGTTATCAATTAAATGAAATAGTGGCGATGGAACTTGGATTCTAGAACAACTCCTTTCACTAAATTTTTTCAACAAGCACAACTTCATCTTCGATGATCTCGGATAATAAATTCAGTAGTATGTCGTTATGACATACTTCTGATTTCACTACTGGAGCTGTGGACTTTTCTTTACAAAGTGTTTTGTTTGAGTCTGATTGTTTATTCCCCCACTATTGATTCATTATTTTAAAACTTACATTTAAAAATATTTATTGACCTCTGAGATTTAATTATTTTACTATAATATGTTGTGGTTGTAAATTGTAACAAAAAAGATGCCAGAGTTTCTAGCCAGTTATTCTTTAAGAAGATTAGATTTAGATTAGATTCTGGCGTTAATAAGAGCCTTAAACAAGCATAATTTGTTAAAAAAAAACTTGACTTTGACACTAAATTTGAAGCATTATTTAAAATATTTGTCCATAACTCTTGGTAGAGAGTAATTGTGTTCCATAATTACCACGCTTTACGACAAGCTGGTTGAAGGGCGCACAGCCGATATTCTCACAAAAAATTTCATACACTACAAACTTCCCTTAACTGTGTTTTTTTCGTGGATCTCTTACATGGTGTCTCTAACACTCCATACAGCGTGCGTTGGGGGGCATTATACTTTGATAGGCTGTATTGAATGGATGATGATAGAATAGAATTCCCCGACTGTTCGAATGTTCAGCACCGACTTTTTATTAAGTCAGCTTTTACTTTTTATTAAATATTTAATTTTTCGACCATTTTGAGTGGACTACGGAATGTCACAAGCTCAATGTAACAACTAAATGTCTAAATATTACATTAAAATACATTAAAAAATGTATCCCCTATTTTCTCTTAGTTCTCCAAAATTATTTCGGATCACCCCTGACGTATAAATAATTTATTATAAAAAAATAAAAACGAGACATGCTTAGTACTCAAGGGTGATAACGCATTTTGGTTCTCACTCAAAGAGTCTCACTTCTATATAAAAAGTAATAATAAAGTTAAATGGTAATTTTATGTAAGCACATTTTAACTGCAACCTCAAAATAAAACAAGCAGTATTGCTTATGAAGCAAGAGTATTAAAATAATTGGCCGGCTAGACTCCGAGCTACGAACATAATCTAGTTTCCTGTTTTGCATCCGTTCCCACGCTATAAATATCAGACATATTTAATAAAATTTCACTAAAAGATTTCTTTTTGGCGTGTAATGGTGGCGTAAGAATATCCACCACCCCATTTCGTCCCATGGGTTTCTCAAGAGACAACTCTTGAGAAATTCCAGAAAAATCTTACGGCTACTGATAGATATCGGTATAAGCGCCTCGTTAACGCCAGACGTAAAATTCCAGACCATCGACGGAAGCAGCGTAAAAGGTGCGAAACGTCTGATACTGCCTCAACATCTGGACATATCTGATACTCTCATACTCAGACATAACTATTTGAGAGCCCTTAACTTAGTTTTAGCTTTCCACACCTCAGACTTTGTGCGATGCTCTTGAAATTGTACAAGGATTGGCCGGGAACGACCATCCTTTTGAACACCAATTCGATGGCAACGTAATAACGACACATTTGTTACATGTGGGATACACATTTTCTTATGTATTATACCCAGTATTTCTTGTTCAATATTAACTTCTGGAAAGTTAGAGATCCCATTAAATAGAAGAATGTTCTGTCTGTGCTGCATATAAATAGCATCAATTGACATAATGCAGGTATGAATTTGTTGCCGAAAGAGGTTGAGAATGGAGCAAACAAGGTCCTTAAATTCATAAAATTCCTCACGGAGTTGATTAAGACAGGGATTAGTTGGCGTAGAAGCAGCCTTTAATCTGTTTTCAAATTCAGCCATCTTGCGACACCAGCTTCCTACAAGTTCTCTCTGCATGAACTCCACATCGGTTACTTTTGTCATTACTTGAATATTTGCAATGATATTAGTGAACACAAAGTGAAGTGCTAATGAGTGACATAGTTTGCAAAAAAGTTACACTAATTAATGGGTGGTATTTGTAAGTCACAAATATTTTATCTGGACATGTAATTTCAATAGGACTTCAAAAGAAAAGGTAATAAAAATGTAATTGATATGTAAATATAGTCCAAACCTCTTATCTATGGTCCAAACACTGATTTAAAGTTAAATTTAAAGTTACAGCCTATATACGTCCCACTGCTGAGCACAGGCCTCTCTTAATTTCTGAGAGGGTTTTAGGGCAAGGAATTGTCCGCCGTGCTGCTCCAATGCGTGTTGGCGAACTTCACATGTCTTCGAAATATTTTTTTTTGTAATTTCTCAGACATGCAGGTTCCCTCACGATGTTTTCCTTCACCGCCGAGCACGTGGTAAATCAGCACTTAAAATTGCAATTAACAATTTCATTGGTGCCGGCGGGGATCGAACCCGGTTTGCTCGCGTACTGTGAAATTTACAGCGAGCGCTAACCATCTGAGCTACCACGGCTCATTAAACACTGATTTAAAATAATTTAAATGTAAATAAAATATAAGAGCTAATTAGTCAGCTGTTACTTGTTACTACACACCTAACCACAAAAAAATGAGTGTTCTAAAAGGCCTTTGCGTCGTCTGTACAAGTTGAGGTCTGATTATTCAATTCGATGGTCCGATTTTGCAATAATTTTATTAATAAACATATCGACCCATTTAGCAACAAACGTCGTAAAACCAAAACGACGAGCAAAAAACAAAAATGGTCGAGTTTATTTTATGCATATTTTTTGAAATACTAAAGCTATATGCCACTAAAGCTCAGGGTGTTTATGTTTTTGAGTAGTTTTATATTTTTGAACTTAAAATAACGCAGCTTGAATAGTTTCATAAATAGTATGGCTATTACTATAAAAAAAATGTTGTGACTGGCTTTAATAACAAATTTTTCAGACTTTATAATTGTAGCTTTTGTTGTTAAAAGCGTGAACAATGGTTTTATGAATGGGAATTTTGTATTAAAAGACAAATGTTATCAAAAGTAAGTGTAATTTACTTAATAAATGCAGTACATTTTAGAAATAAACATGTTATTTAAAAGTGCTTAATTAATTAACACGAACACTACTTACTAATTAACTTTTTAAAATAATTTGGTTAAAATTAAAATTAAAATTGACCTACACTCGAAATGATGCACAGATATTCGGAAAACGACTACGGAGTACTTCACTACGGAGTACCTGTCGTTCACTACAGCGTGTGCAGAGACAGGTAAGTGTTTGAGTGTTGCTATGCTGTCAACTTCGGAATCGGTACTGGAAAATCGGCGGTGAACATCGTCCACTGCTATGGCGTGTGCAGAGGCATGTAAGTGGTTGGACAGTATTACTGGTCTGTCAACTTCGGGTCCACTGCTAAAAAGATGACAGTAAGCATCGTCCTCTACAGTGCGTGCAAAGGCTGATGAGTGGTCGGCCAGTGCTGCTCTGTCAACAGGTCTGGTAACATATAATTTGCCACGATTGATTTAAGAGTTTAGGTAGTGTAGTTGGTAATTCAGTAAAAATAGGCAATCATTTATGTATTATAGAAGGAGTTGCATCTGGACTTCCGTAGAAGTCATTAAATCGTGATGGGTATAATATTGTGGAATAGAATAGAATATTCATCATTAATTATGTGGAAGTGTGTAATATATTATCTGGTGAGCCACGAGTACGTCGTTATCAATTGTCTATTATCTACGTCAATTTTTTTTGTAACATCCACGTGAACTTAGACTTTTAACAGGTGTTTTAGTTAGGGATGATTTTATTGTGTCATTTTCTTGATAGTTTAGCCGGTTTTCTTGACACTGCTAGTATCTGCTATACTCACTATGTCATTAGAAGATGATCTGTAAAATTAAATCACTATTTTTGTGACATAATAATATATTTAGGACATATTTGGAAATTAACGCAAAATAATATCACATCTGTAAAATGAAATTTTATAGTAGAAGCCATAGCACGTCTTTGCAAATACAATTTCTCAAGCTGCACCATAATGCTGCATTCAAAGCAATCAGCATGTGTAAGTAATTATAAAAATAAAATATATTTAACGCTTACTTTTTTGTAGTAAATGTGCCAAAGGCCGTTAACTTACATTGAATTTAAAAAAAAACGAAGATTTATAAATACTGTATTTTGTATTATTATTTATTTTCAAAGTCAATTGATACCCTCGCTATAGATGACTACTGTATAATACCCTAGTAGGAGGTGGTTAGATTAATCTTATCATAATTATTTGAAGAGAACAGAGTTTAGATAATATAAAACAATTTTACCTACCCACCTTTTCATATCCTGGTGTTTTTTTTGGTATAACATAGATTTCAACGCCTTTTTTCTTCGTGAAACATCCATGTTTTTTAATAAGCTACTTGCTTCATTACCTTATCAATGGCAGAGGCGCTGAGGGCGGGAAATGAGTACACGGGCACGGTTGGTGCGAGATGTCACTCCACCCTCTCACTCCACCGCACTACTTAGCGTTACAATTTCTACATTATTTTAGATGAAAATTAATGCAGTAAAAGCCCTTATTTTAAGCATAGTGTTATATACTGTAATGAAATTAGGTTTAAATACCATATTTTAAAAGCAAGTGGCTTTCACGACATTAATTGGCATTGCTCTTTTAAAATTTTCCGTTTAAAATTGTCATAATAACCATGTTTGATAATATCGTTAATTTTACGACAAAATACTCAAGTATAAATCTTAAATGATTCTATCAGATTATTATTGGGTTAACGAAAATTCATACAACGAGTTTGATTTTCCTCAACAAATTTATTAGCTCTTCCGCCTACACTTTATTATCGAACAATCCAAAGATATAATTATCGCTCAAATTCGGCGTAACGTCCTACTTAAGCGTTCTTCACTGTTAAATGTCGACGAAAGAATGACTACGCCGGTATCGTTTCGTAAGTCGTGTGTTTACCTTTCCGCATAGCCGGAAACGGTAAATACACGGACCGGATGTAGTCTTACAATGTTTTTCTTATTTTACGATAGTTGTATTAAATTTCACAAAAGTTATATTAGCTTAATTATACATGGATTTTAATTAATTTTATTAATAGTGATTCGAAGTTTTGAATAAAATCAATAGCTTGAGATTAATTAACCACCGGAAATGGCAATTTATATTATTTAGAATAAAGTAATCCCTAACAGCTCGGCCATCCTGTATAGCGCGGTGTAATCTCGAAGTACACACACCAAGATGTTTTATTTTTTCACAATCTTAAAACTTAATTTAAGTACAGAGTACTATTTCATTTACGGGAAACTTAATTACAATTCAGATTTATTCATAAAAGCTTACTATACTAATATAAAGTTTACTACATTTATATAACTAATATAGATATGTATTTGGTATATAAAAATAATAATTATTATATCTTATAATTATACATAATTTTAATAACTGAACATAATCACAAGCATTTAAAGTAAAGAGAAAAATAGTGACTTAATTACTTATATTATTAGTACAAACTCATATTTCGTGGGTTCCTTTACATTTGTAGTATTATTTTGGTTCATTATTATACTTCATTAGTAGGTCCATTGTCTCCAGTATCATCATCAGCATCACTTGTACTATTTGAACTATCATCAAGTCCTATCAAAGCTCATGCATGGTTGAATTTTGTCCAAAGCCACTGTTCCTTCATACCTACGACCATTTTTGCGTGACAACGGCGTGTCTTCAACTATAAACCTATCATGAGGGAGCACTTTAATGATACGATACGGGCCCTGGTATTTAATTACTAATTTTTGCGATTTACCATCATGCGGGACTTGTCGTTCTATTCGAACTAAGTCTCCTACCTTGTACTTTCTACCTGCTTTTCTATGCCTGTTATATCGATCAACATCTTTTTGCTGTTGTGTCTGAATACGTTGCTTAGCCTCCTCCCTGACAGATTCTAATTCATCAGACGATATTACATTTAATGTATCATTGATTATTGTACTTAGGATTCCCTGACTTCTGTTATTTGTATTAAAGCCAAATAAGAGTTCTGATGGTGATTTTTGAGTAGTTTTGTGGACCGTAGTGTTAAGACCAATTTGTATGTCTCGAATGTGTTCGTCCCAAGCTTTTTCGTCCTTCCCATGATTTGATGTAGCTAGTGCCTCTGTAATGGTTCTGTTGAACCGTTCCACCTGACCATTTGCTCTCGGAGTCGCAACTGCGTTCATGACATGCTTTATTCCATACTCGGCAATAAAATCTTTAAACGATTTACTTGTAAAGCTGGACCCTCTATCTGTAATAAGGCGCGTTGGTACTCCAAAGAAACTAATGTGGTCTTTTAGAACTTTAATAGTTGTCAGTGATTTAGTATTTTTAACAGGTGTAATATTAATAAATTTCGTAAAACTGTCTATTATAACTAATATATAACAATTTCCTACTTTACTTTTTATAAAAGGACCCAGGTGATCAGCGTGAATAGTATGAAATGGTATGCTATATTTTTCTATCGGGTGCAACTCACCTTCTCGCCTCCCACCTGGTACCTTATGGTGGGCACATTCTAAACAGGCTGAAACATACTTCTTTATGAACCGCCTCATGCGTGCAAACCAGTAGTGCTTTTTAATGCGTGCTAACGTTTTTTCATAACCGTAATGGCCAACATCGTCATGATTCCTCTTAACAATCTGCCACCGAGCTCCACTTGGCACAACCCATTTTAATTCGTCACCTATAATGCGGTATACGCGTCCATTTTTAAGTTTAAAGTTTTTGCGGATGTCAAGTACATTCTCAGTATTCGGATCATTGAGTATGTTTTTTATTCTGGTAATTTCCTGATCAGCCGATTGCACGGTAGCGATCCAATCTTGTTCAGATTCAACCGACAGTACATCGAGAACGTGTGACTCGTTGACATTCGTATCTACTGGGTTGCGACTAAGGGCGTCTACATGAGACATCTTTATTCCTGGTCTATATTCAATTGTGCAATCATACTCTTGCAATTGGATCCACCACCGAGCAATCCGTGGCATTAAATCTCTTTTGGTTAAGGTCGACCTTAGCGCATTACAGTCGGTTTGTATAGTAAATGGGATCCCAATGAGGTAAACTCGAAATCTCTGTAGGGATGCAATAACAGCAAGGGTTTCTAGCTCAAAGGAATGGTATTTTGTTCTTCCGCGGTGGTTTTACGACTAAGTACGTTACCGGTTGTAAAACTCCATTTTGATTGCGTTGAAGTAGAATACCAGCCAAGCCATTCTTACTGGCATCGGTATGCAGATGAGTCTCGGCACGAGGGTCGTATAGAGCAAGTAACGGACGCTCGGACAATAAGTTTTTGATACGGGTAAACGAGTTTTCTTGCGGTTCGCGCCATATCCATTCATTATTCTTTTTTAGTAAGTCAGTTAATGGTGCTGCTATTAATGCATAATTTTTAATAAATCTCCTGAAAAACCCAGAGAGGCCTAAAAATTGACGCAATTCGTGCTGACTTCTTGGCTTGGGAAATTTTGATACTGCTTCACATTTCCTCGAGCCCGGCCGTATACCATGTGCACTCACCTCAAAACCAAGGAAATCAATATTTTCGAAAAAGAAGTTACATTTACTTAGTTTTAATGTGAGGCCACCTTTCCTCAATAAGACCAGTACTTCTTTTAGTCTTGTTAAACCTTCGTCAAACCCTTTACATGGTATTAAAATATCGTCCATATATATTAAAGCGTATTTAATTTTGGCCTCGGATAAAATTTTATTCATAGTCCTCTGAAATATAGATGGCGCATTCACGAGTCCAAATGGCATCCGATTATACTCAAACTGCCCATCTGGGGTCACAAATGCAGTTTTAAAACGCGAGCTCTCATTGATCGGTATTTGGTAGTAACCGGACGCTAAATCTAATGATATAAATAGGTTATTACCCGCTAGCAAGTCCAGTTGGTCTTCAATACGAGGAAGCGGATAGTGATCCTTTTTTGTCTTACGGTTTAAAGCACGATAATCCACGCACAACCTCTTATCGCCGGTTTTTTTCTGTACCAGCACAATTGGACTAGCATATGGGGATGACGATTCCTGATAATACCACTATCGACCATTTCTTGAACCATTTCTCTAACTAGACACCTCTCTGAGTAAGCCATACGGTACGGTCTGTATACGATTGGTTCAGAGTCTTCGAGCTCAATAACCATTTCGGTTGCATTAGTGAGTCCTAAGTCCTTCAGACTACTCGAGAAACAGTCTTGAAATTCGGTCAACGTATTTTGAAGTAACAGTCGTTGCTCGGTCGTTAAATTAGGATTACAGATTATGGAGTCATCTATTTCAGTTTTACTTATAGTAATTTCGCAGACTTCCGCAGTTTGATGTGTTTGGGTAGCCCTTGTCAAGAGTAAATTCTTTTCTACGATAATATCCTCGTTGGACACGTTATAAATCAACAACGCACATTTATTATTTCTTACGGCGTATTCTCCCGGTAGAAGATAGTATTCCTTGCCCAAGGACCCTCGAGTCGACCCATTTACATAGACGTATCCGTTGTTCAATGATTCGCAGTGAACGGGCACGGCGCGTAAGCTATTAATGGAATTGTTCTGTTTTTTTAATTGAATTTATTTTCTATTAATTGAACTGTTCTGCGAAATCAAATGAAACTTTTGATGTTGGATTTTTGAAATATAATCTTATCTGGAGTTTTTGTAATCACTATATCCGGTTTCTCAGAGAACGAATGACCCAGTAACAATGGATAGCTCAAAACGTAATCTTGTACCACATATATGTCGACAACTTCTTTGATATCCTGCACTTCTACGGTGGCTATTGTCAATCCCAGTGGTCGAACAAGATTTGCACCAATACCCTTAAGGTAGGCAACTCCGTCTTTAATCATACTCACATCTAGTAACTTAGCATCAGTTTTCATAAGAGAACATTGGCTACCCAAATCCAAATGACATTGAAATGTTTTATCGTTAACTTTACATCCATTACATATTTATCATTATTTTTACCGGTTACACTAAGTTTAGAAACCTGTTTTCATTTATGTTATGGAAGTATTACTAGAAACTTCCTTGTTTTTGTTTCTATAACAGTTTGACAACTGGTGACCAATCCTATCGCAATTCGTGCATTTAATCAATGGTTTCTCGCATTTAAAACTTGGGTGGCCTATCATGTTGCAATTAAAACACCGTATGTTAGAGTTATTTCCAGTAAATTTCGAAAAAGATGGCTTGTTAACGTTAACATTTCTATCTAATCTATTCTTCCTTAAATAATCGCTATTGTCCCTAGAGTTTCCGACCCTAACAGACCTAAAATACTTAAGGACTTGTTCTGGTTCAGAAAATTGTGCTGCCTGTGCTCCAACTTTTATAGCACGGTCGTCAACGCCATGAAGTAGACAATCTACTGCTTGCCTACCGCTTATTTTGCACCGATTTAACAGATTAATTTTAGAGTAATAATAATGTTCTAACGACTCGCCATACCTAACCCGCTTGTTCAGCATTTCTGTAAGGAGTTCGGCATAATCTTCGCGACACGGAAACGATTCGATAAGCTTTTTCTTCCATTCCGTCCAATTATACAACAAAGTTGGAAGACCTTGATACCATGACCTAGCAACACCGCATAATTTCAGAAGTGAATAGTGAATTATTTCCTTTTCATCCCAACCATAGATCTCTGCACATTCTTCTACTTTATTAATCCACGTGAGTATGGTCTGTTCCTTTGTCATGGGATCAAAGTCTGGAACGACGTTATTATTGTAAGATAGTCTGGGTTTATCCGAACTCCTTACGTCTTTAATTATGGAAAGGAACTTGTCCAGTATGACGTCTGTACTATTTGTAAGGTTTTTACCACGATTAGATTTTGAATGAGCCTTGACGGACCTACCTGAAGATTCTGATGATGTACTGGGACACCTACGTCTGCGCCTTGATATCCGTTCATTAGATAGTCTTCTTCTTCGCCCCTTTGAATTACCTCTCCTAAAACTTTCATTGTCATCAGACTCTTCCAAAGAACACGTTCTATCCCTGGTACGTTTCCGTAAACTTAAATTATCTCGCGACTGTCCCGGTGTTTCTTCCATATAATTCAAAGTTCTATACTGGTGCCCTTGACCTCGGGCGTTACCTTTTATAAGCCCTTGACCTCGGGCATCATAATTTCTCGACCCTTGACCACGGGTATTCTCACTATCTAGGCCTTGTCCTCGACCATTATCAACCATAAACCCTTGACCTCGGGAATCACCTGTCCATAGCCCTTGACCTCGGGCGTCATCATTAGGCCCTTTACCTCGGGCGTCAATATTAGGCCCTTGACCTCGGGCATCAATATTAGGCCCTTGACCTCGGGCATCATTGATTAGAGACCCTTGACCTCGGGTTTCATCAATAAGCCCTTGACCTCGGGCACCGTTTTCATCCATGTCTCTGGAACTTAGAAAAATCAAAGCTTAGAGTGATAACCATGCGTGTAATTCCATACTATCCTTCTCTCCATTGGTTAAGTGGAAAGGAAAGATTATTTGATATAAGCAGAAACAGAAAATAAACATATTTAATTGTGACCTCTTCATGTGAAATCCTAATATAATATATGGTTCGCTCTTTCCATTCTTTAATTCATCGTTGAGACATGTCATTCCCTTTCATCCTCCCATATATTCTCTTTTTTTCTTCAAATAAAAAAACAAAGGAAAATATATAAAAAAAAAGCTAATAGAAACCAACGTTTTATAATACGTCCAAAAAGAAAAGCATTAATTGCAGGAAACAATGCACCATATTTAAATGCGTTCGAAATGGTGCATCATCGTCGTCAGAAGTACTTAAAAGTTTATTGTATAATAAGAGCCTCTCCGTTACAGGAATGATATGCTTCAATCGTCACGTTTAAAAATCAATGGTAATAAAAGGATTTCTTACATTACATACCAGCACATTCTATTATTACTAAGTAATATATTTCTCGAGTAATACAAAAAGAATCACAAAGTAGGGATTTAGATGTAAGTAGTAATGCGGGTAATATAAAATAAAGAAAACACAAAAAAAAAACATTCATTCCCTACACGTTTAAGAATTTTCAGAATTTAAGGGTTACATCATTTAACAGAAAATTATTCACTTTACTTACGTTTTTGAAGGCGTGAAAGGAAGTTTTATGTATCCTTTTCGTGATCCCACTTCTGAACTATTGGAGTTAACGAAAATTCATACAACGAGTTTGATTTTCCTCAACAAATTTATTAGCTCTTCCGCCTACACTTTATTATCGAACAATCCAAAGATATAATTATCGCTCAAATTCGGCGTAACGTCCTACTTAAGCGTTCTTCACTGTTAAATGTCGACGAAAGAATGACTACGCCGGTATCGTTTGTAAGTCGTGTTTACCTTCCGCATAGCCGGAAACGGTAAATACACGGACCGGATGTAGTCTTACAATGTTTTTCTTATTTTACGATAGTTGTATTAAATTTCACAAAGTTATATTAGCTTAATTATACATGGATTTTAATTAATTTTATTAATAGTGATTCGAAGTTTTGAATAAAATCAATAGCTTGAGATTAATTAACCACCGGAAATGGCAATTTATATTATTTAGAATAAAGTAATCCCTAACATTATGTATGTAGTATAAGCCATGCAAAGAAAAATATGTCTTTACAATTTTAATTATAAAATATCCCTCTCTAAATTGATCATTACGACATATTATAAAACATACTAGATTCTTAACCTTAATCAGGGCGCGACGTAAAGACACCTTTTTGCGAATATGAACTTTTCAAATATACAGGTCGATAGAGCGCGCGAACTGATCATAAAGCCGTTAAAACTAATTTTGCCCATATTGGCTTTTACGACATTTGTTACTTTAAGGGTCGATATTAATTTCTCATATTATATATTTATATAAATAATCGTCACTCCATCTAGTGGGAGTCAACCTACACTTCACTTACAGGTGCGAAGTTGCTACTCCAGAACCTTTATTCTCCATCTGTTGTCAGTTCTTCGAGTTGTATGGCCGGCCCATTACCACTTCAGCTTACTGATGTCCTGGGATATATCGGTTACACTTGTTCTTTAGTGGATATCCTCGTTACGGATTTTATCCTTTTATATATTAGAAATCAAAATATTATTCTCACGCTCAAGCTCCGTTACTGTTACAGCCTATTAAAAGTCCACTGCTGAACCCCGTGTAGTGGCGGTTAGAATACCCACTACCCCATATCTTCCCGTGGGTGTCGTAAGAGGCGACAGAGGAAACTGAGGCAGAAGATGGGCAGCAGCATCTTTCTGATAACAGCAAATAATAAAAACTGCGGTTGCCAACCCGCTCGCCAAGCGTGGCAACTACGGCAATATCCCCAATGAAGAAAGTGACGAAGAAACGGCCCCAGTCCCCGGCGGCCCGCTATTCCTGGCTACGGTGGCGACCATGGTAACGGCGGGGCAGGGGTGCTAAGAATCTCCGGTGGAGGTTCGGTTGCCACCTACGACGACTCGACCTGGCAACTTATAACGCACGCACTCTGAGGACTGACGAGAAGATCCTGGAGCTGGAAGAAGAGATAGACAAGTTGCGCTGGAATATTATAGGATTATCCGAGGTCCGAAGAGAGGGGGAGGACACGGTAATCCTCGAATCCGGCAACTTGTTCTATCACCGGAGGGCGACCATCTGTCCCAAGGAGGTGTCGGATTTATCGTCCACAAGTCTCTCGTTAACAACGTTGTAAGATTGGGAGTGTGTCGACGAGGGTTGCGTACCTTATACTCAGAATCACCAAACGGTATTCGCTGAAGGTCATACAGGTTTACGCACCAACTTCGGCACACCCCGATGAGGAGGTGGAGGAAATGTATGAGGATATCTCTAGAGCCATGCATTCCTCTAAAACCCACTATACGGTGTTAATGGAGACTTCAACGCAAAGCTAGGCACAGAGAGAACGGTGAGCTGAAAGTAGGAAATTCGGATTAGGGCAACGGAACCCAAGGGGCCAGCAGCTGGCCGACTTCATGGAGAAAGAGGACTCTTTATGATGAACTCTTTCTTCCAGAAGCGGCCCCACAGGAAGTGGACCTGGTCGAGCCCCGACGGTTCGACAAAAAATGAGATTGACTTCATTATGACGACTAGACGGCAACTGTTCAGTGATGTCTCAGTGATCGCGAGGGTGAAAACTGGTAGCGATCACCGAATGGTTAGAGGCACACTGAACCTAAACGTTAAGTTGGAGAGGTGTCGTCTAATGAAGTCAACGCTCCGTCCCCCTCGTGCTCTAATCCAAAGTCCCGAAACCTTTCAGCTCGAGTTACAAAACCGTTTTCAGTGCCTAGAAGATTGCAATGCAGTGGACGATATGAATGACAAGCTCGTGGAAACTGTCCATGCGGTCGGAGCTAAGTTTTGTAAGACCCGCCGCAGAAGAACACAAAAACTCTCCGATCACACTCTTAATCTCATAGCTGTTAGACGGGAAATGAAGCTGCAATCTTCAGTAGATTTGATAGCATACAGGCAACTGAACAGACAGATCTCCAAATGCATGCGGCGGGACTTGCGCAACTTCAATACAGCTCGTATTGAAGAAGCGATCGAGCGGAACCAGGGCTCCAAAGTCTTTGCCAGAGATCTGTCTGCCAGAAAGAGCCAACTGTCGAAGCTGAAGACCGAGTGTGGCAGCGTCGTTTCCGGGACACCTGAGATTTTGAGTGAGATTGAGAGGTTCTATGGGCAGCTGTACACATCATCGTTGGAGCCACACGCAAGTGTGAGTAACGATCCAAGAGCGAGTCTTATCCGACACTATTCCGATGATATCCCGGACGTCAGTCTGAGTGAGATTAGAATGGTTCTCCAGCACCTTAAAAACGGGAAGTCCCCCGGCGAGGATGGAATTACAGCGGAGCTTCTGGAAACGGGAGGAAAATCGGTACTTAAAGTCCTTCAAAAGCTCTTTAATCCCGTCTTTTGTGGTGGCACTACTCCGGAGACGAGGAGCAGAGTGTGGTGGTCTTGTTCTTCAACAAAGGCTACAACGCTCTCTTGAAGAACTACATACCGATTCCCTTACTGAGCTGCGTCTACGTGCTGTTTTCGAGAGTCATTACGAATCGTCCCGCACGCAGACTTGACTAATTCCGGCCTCCCGAACAAGCCGGTTTCGAAAAGGCTTTAGCACCATAGACCACATACATACCCTTCGGCAAATTGTACAGAAGTCCGAGGAGTACAATTTGCCACTATGTCTGGCGTATGTGGACTATGAGAAAGCCTTGATTCCGTCGAAATTTGGCGGTGCTGCAGTCCCTTCAGCGGTGCCAAGTTGACTGTCGGTATATCGAAGTGCTGAAGTGCTTGTACAGTAGGGCCACGATGGCTATCCGAGTACAGAACCAGAGTACAAAACCTATCCAACTGCAGAGAGGTGTAAGACAGGGTGACGTTATATCCCCGAAACTCTTCACCGCTGCATTGGAAGACGTTTTCAAGCTTCTGGACTGGAAAGGATACGGCATTAACATCAATGGCGAGTACATCACTCACCTTCGATTTGCCGATGATATAGTCCTTATGGCAGAATCGCTGGAGGACCTAAGCACTATGCTCAATGACCTCAATAGTGCCTCCCAACGGATAGGTCTTAAGATGAACATGGACAAAACAAAGATCATGTTTAATGTCCATGTCACACCTATGCCGGTAGTTGTTGGGAGCACTAAGCTCGAAGTTGTTGACGAATATGTTTACCTGGGACAAATAGTCCGACTAGGTAAGTCCAACTTCGACCGAGAGGTCAATCGACGGATTCAACTCGGCTGGGCAGCGTTCGGAAATTACGGCACATCTTCTCGTCAGGTATACCTCAAAACTTGAAAACGAGGCTGTACAACCAGTGCGTGTTGCCAGTGATGACCTACGGAACTGAGACGTGGTCCTTCACTGCTGGCCGGATGAGGAAGCTCAAGGTCGCTCAGCGAGCTATGGAGAGGGCTATGCTCGGGGTCTCACTGCGTGATAAACTTAGAAATGAGGATATCCGCAGTAGAACCAGAGTGACCGACATAGCCCAACAGATTAGTAAGCTGAGTGGCAATGGGCCGGCCATATAGCTCGAAGAACCGACAACCGATGGGGAAAAGGTTCTGAGTGGCGGCCTCGTACCGGCGGACGAAGTGTAGGGCGTCCCCACTAGATGGAGTGACGACCTGGTAAGACATGCACGAAGTCGATGGATGCGGGTGGCTCAGGACCGTGCTTTGTGGCATTCCTTGGGGAGGCCTATGTTCAGCAGTGGACTTGTGAAGGGCTGTAATGATGATGATGATGATGATGCTGAACAGAGGCATCTCTCATAGATTGCTTCATAGGAGAATATTTGCCATAGTTGCTGCGCTTAGCAGGCGGCTACGGTAACCGCAGTCTTGCTGCTGCTGCCCATCTTCTGATTTGTTTTCTTCTTTCGTCACTTACAATACCCACGGGACGATATGGGGCAGTGGATATTCTTTCACTACCTCTAAACGGTGTACGTAGGACATTCAATAAGTTTTAAGATATACAAAAGTATTCTAGATACTATTAATATTTATTTAACATCTTTTCAAAATATTCTCCATCAAGCTCTATAGAAAGTTCCATCGCCTAAACCAACTCTGAAAACACTTTTGCCAGTCTTTATCTGACATGTTGAAATCGTTCTTCGAAGGCAGCCATGGCTTCTTTGGCGCTTGAAAAAACTTGCCTTTATTTTTTCTTTGAGTCTTGGGAACAAAAAGAAATCACAAAGAGCTAAGTCAGGGCTGTAGGTGGGTGACTTAGAGTCTCAATAAATGCTTTTGTTCTAAGGAGGTATGTAAAGAGGCGTTATCGTGATGCAGCATGATTCCCGAAGCCCGGTCTTTGGTTTTCTCCCGCACAGCTTGAAAAGCTTTGGTAATGCAACTGTAGTATACCATTCAGAGTTGACTGACCTACAATTTTCCAGCATTGACATCGACAAATGTCCGCTCCGCGAAAAACTAGCCACCATTTTTTTGCGACGTTGCGAGGTCTTTGCAGTTTTGTCGGTAACTGTCCTTCTGAGTAGACTCATATCGATTATTGCCTTTTATTTTCCGGATCATATTGATAGATCCATGTCTTGTCATCAGTAACAATTTCTGAAACACGCCTAGATACCCTGTTTTCAAAACGTAGACGCATTTCATAGCACGAATCCACACGAGTCTGTTTTTCGCTTTCGGAGAGCAAACGAGGGATCCATCGACAACAAAGCTTCCTCACTCCAAGATGTTGATGTAGGATGGTATGAATGCTCCCCGAACTAAAGCCTACAATCTTTTCGATATCCGTATATGTGATTCGTGGGTCTTCTCGCACCAACATTTCAGTAGTCCATACATTTTGTGCCGTTACTGCTGTTTGCAGGGCCCCGGTTCTTTGGTCATCTTGAAGATTAATTTTACCCTTTGAATTCAGCAAACCACCTAAAATTGTTGCGCGTGATGGAGCTGAGTCCCTAATGCTGATTGTAACCGTTTTAATCTTAATTGTTCGGTTAAACCAAATTTAAATACATAATATATCATAGCGCGCAAATGTTCACGGTTAAG
The DNA here is from genome assembly GCA_029286625.1 of Parnassius orleans. NCBI lineage: Eukaryota > Metazoa > Arthropoda > Insecta > Lepidoptera > Papilionidae > Parnassius > Parnassius orleans. The sequence goes on from JAGSMP010000873.1 coordinate 71,655, forward strand.
ATCCATCGTTTTAAATGAGAAACGCGAGAAGCGTTGCAGGAAAATTAATAGAACTTTGTTTTTATTTAATATTAAGCAATTGGCTTATGGAGTTCTATTTTAAATAAATTTGCTTTTTAGAAACATATAACACGGGTGCGTTCCATTTTTAAATTTCGAGCATCTCAAAACTTATTGAGTGACCTACGTAGTTCAAACTAAGCTTAATAAAATATTATTTACTAAGTAAGGATAATGTTGATGTATGATAAAGCGTCTGTCCCATTCATTTATACAAATTGAATAAAACTAATTTTTACGGATTATATCGCGTTTAATTTTAATTTTTTAATTCCCGACGTTTCGGGTGCTTTACAGCATCCATGGACACGGGGAGGACTGAGGTGTTTGACGTCCCGATGTCATAGTTAGCATCTCGCTGACAATGAAACTATGGTCAGTTTTGATCTTCAGTCACTATTCACATGCTTACCTATTGAAGACTGCATCTCAATTGTAACTAGGAAGCTAGAAGATAACAACATGCCCACAGAATATGCAGTATTACTTAAACACTGCCTCACATCTGGCTGTCTATTGTGGAAGGAAGAGTTCTACAAGCAAGTAGACGGTGTGGCGATGGGCTCACCTGTATCTCCCGTAGTCGCCGACATATTCATGGAGGACTTAGAGGAGAAAGCCTACGTACTGCTTCTGTAAATCCAAGATTCTACAAGCGGTATGTAGACAATACTTTCACAATTTTACCATCTGACAAAGTAACTGTATTTTAAACCACCTTAATTCCATAAACTCTAAAATACAATTCACAATGGAGTTAGAGGCAAGCAATTTTTAGCTTTCCTAGATATTTTAGTCATCCGAAATCCTGATAACACTATTGGTCACACTGTGTATAGGAAAAATACTGTACTAACCGATATTTAAATGGTAAATCGCACCATCATCCATCACAGTTAGCTACCGTGGAAAATCTTTGTTTCAGAGAGCACGAGGGATCTGTGACAGAAAATATCTGGCCGCCGAGCTTCAGTTCGTCGAGCAATTACTGCAAGACAACAAGCTTCGGGTCCCGCGCCTACGTCACAGTGACCGAGTGAAGCCGGCAACAGTCGAGCGTGTGCCTGCTGTACTACCCTATGTCAGAGGTGTCACAGACAAGGTTGGCTACATTTTGAAGCGAGCTTCTATTAAAACATACTTCAAGCCGACGAAGAAGATTAGTCAATTTTACCATCCGTCAAGTGTAATATCCTCTACAAGATGCAGGAGTGTACAAGCTTGATGGTGAATGTGGTCTCTCTTACATAGGACAAACAAAAGATCCATTAAAACCCGCGTGAAAGAACATATAGCTGACGTGAGGCACCGACGCTCTGGGAAGTCTGCAGTCTGTGAACATGTTCATGATCGTCCCTGCCATTACATCAGATTTGATAGACCACAAATCCTCGCAAAGAACACCGATTCCTACCAAGTATGATACGCAAGGCTATTGAAATTAAAAACTACTGTATAAATTAAATACTACTGTACTATCCTATGTCAGAGGAGTCACAGACAAGGTTGGCTACATCTTAAAGTGAGCTTCCATTAAAACATACTTCAAGCCGCCGAAGAAGATTAGTAAATTTTACCATCCGTCAAGTGTCATATCCTCTACAAGATATAAGACAAACGAAAAGATCTATAAAACCCGCGTAAAAGAAAATATAGCTGACTTGAAGCACCGACGTATCGGGAAGTTTGCAGTTTGTGAACATGTTCAAGATCATCCCCGCCATTACATTACATTTCAAAGTTAAAAAACGACGACGGAGTTAAGAAAAGAAACTCACGACGGCGGCTGAGCCTGAAAAAAATTAATAAGTTCAACAATCAGTTAACTTTCTGACAATGTGCTTTTTATATCATTTATATATACAATATGATTTTAAGATATGATTTCATACGAAAAAACGTTGGAATCTTGATTTTAGGCCTTAGTATCTAGTAATGAAATCCAAACCAAAGTACACCACTGCTAGACTTCAAGATACTGTAAGCTCATTCTGAGTAGATCGAACCAAAAATTAATATTAAAAACTGAAGGTAGCCAGGCTAACTTTGACATCGAGGCGTCAAATACCTCAGTCCCCGAGACCATGGGTGCCGTGAAGCACCCAAAACGTCGGATATTAAAAAAGTTTAAATTAAACGCGATTAAATCTGTAAAATTCGTTTCATTTAATGTAGTCTTCGCGTAAATATAAGAAAATTGACATAAATCACGCATCTTATTAGCGTACATATGAGGTTATAATTTTGCGTCAATTAACATGATAAAGCGAGTAACAACGTGAAAACGTATTAGATGAAAAGGTAGGTACAAAATAATTATTTTATAGATTCATAACTACACCATGATGAAATGATAAAAAGAGTAAATAAAATTAATGGTTTGAATAGATTTATTTTTATAATAGGGTATTACACCCATTTTCAAATAGTGTTTTAAATGAATCCTTGAGTGATAATAAACCACTGTTAATTTTATATTATTTTTTTTAAAACGGGATAGTGCCATAAAAAATATTTTTAAGGACGTATGTACGTTCCAAGCGCTGATTAGCTCAAAATAGTACTTTTCAAATCTGTTAATATCCATCAACCGCTTATCTTACGCAAATGTTAATTACTCATAACTTAAGGAAATTTTATGGTCTAAAAAGTTATGCCCGCACAGTGGCGGGTAAAATACCCACTACCCCAATCTTTCAGTGCGTGTCATAAGAGGCGACAGAGGGAAACTGAGGCAGAAGATGGGCAGCAGCATCTTTCTGATAACAGCAAAACAACAATAAAGAAACTGCGGTTGCCAACCCGCTCGCCAAGCGTGGCAACTATGGCAATATACCCCCATGATGAAAGTTACGGAGACGGCCCCAGTCACCGGAGGCCCCGCTATTCCTGGCTACGGTGGCGACCATGGTAACGGCGGGGCATTGTGTGCTAAGAATATCCGGTGGAGGTTCGGTTGCCACCTAAGACGAATCGAACTGGCAACATAAAACGCACGCACCCTGAGGACTGATGAGAAGATCCTGGAGCTGGAAGAAGAGATAGACGAGTTGCGCTGGAATATTATAGGATTATCCGAGGTCAGAAGAGAGGGGAGGACATGGTAATCCTCGAATCCGCCAACTTGCTCTATCACCGGGAGGGCGACCATCTGTCCCAAGGAGGTGTCGGATTTATCGTCCACAAGTCTCTCATTAACAACGTTGTAAAGATTGAGAGTGTGTCGACGAGGGTTGCGTACCTTATACTCAGATTCACCAAACCGTATTCGCTGAAGGTCATACAGATTTACGCACCAACCTCGGCACATCCCGATGAGGGGTGGAGGAAATGTATGACGATATATCTAGATCCATGCATTCCTCCAAAACCCACTATACGGTGTTAATGGGAGACTTCAACGCAAAACTAGGCACAAGAGAGAACGGTGAGCTGAAGGAAGATAAATTTGAATAGGGCAACAGAACCCAAGGGTCAGCAGCTGGCCGACTTCATGGAGATTGACTTCATTATGACGACCAGACGACAACTGTTCAGTGATGTCTCTGTGATCGCGAGGGTGAAAACTGGTAGCGATCACCGAATGGTTAGAGACACACTGAAACTAAACGTTAAATTGGAGAGTTCTCGTCTAATAAAGTCAACGCTCCGTCCCCCTCGTGCTCTAATCCAGAATCCCGAAACCTTTCAGCTCGAGCTAGAAAACGGTTTTCAGTGCCTAGGAGATTACAATGCAGTGGACGATATGAATGACAAGCTCGTGGAAACTGTCCATGCGGTCGGAGCTAAGTTTTGCAAGACCTGCCGCAGAAGAACACAAGAACTTTCCAATCACACTCTTAATTTCGTGTCTGTTAGGCGAGAAATGAAGCTGCAGTCTTCAGTAGATTTGACAACATACAGGCAACTGAACAGACAGATCTCCAAATGCATGCGGCGGGGCTTACGAAACTTTAATTTAGTAAGATTGAGAGGTTCTATGGGCAGCTGTACACATCATCGTTGGAGCCACACGCAAGTATGAGTAACGATCCAAGAGCATGTCTTATCCGATACTATTCCGATGATATTCCGGACGTCAGTCTGAGCGAGATTAAAATGGCTCTTAAGCACATTAAAACGGCTAGCCCCAGGCGAGGATGGAATTATAGCGGAGCTTCTGTAAGCAGGTGGAAAACCGGTTCTTAAAGTCCTTCAGAAGCACGTTAATTCCGTCCTCCATGGTGGCACTACACCGGAGGCGTGGAGCAGAAGTGCGGTGGTCTTGTTCTGCAAGAAAGGCGACAATGCTCTCTTGAAGAACTACAGACCGATTTCCTTCTGAGCTGGGTCTACGTACTGTTTTCGAGAGTCATTACGAATCATCTCGCACGCAGACTCGACGACTTCCAGCTTCCGAAAAGGCTTTAGCAGCATAGACCACATACATACCCTTTGGCAAATTGTACAGAAGTCCGAGAAGTACAATTTGCTACTATGTCTGGCGTATGTAGACTATGAAAAGCCTTTGATTCTGTCGAAATTTGGGCGGTGCTGCAGTCCCTTCATAGGTGCCAATTTGACTGTCGGTATGTCGAAGTGCTGAAGTGTTTGTACAGTAGGGCTACCATGGCTATCCGAGTACAGAACCAGAGTATTAAACCTATCTAATTGCAGAGAGGTGTAAGACAGGGTGACGTTATATCCCCGAAACTATTCACCGCTGCATTGGAAGACGTTTTCAAGCTACTGGACTGGAAAGGATACGGTATTAACATCAATGGCGAGTACATGACTCACCTTCGATTTGCCGAAGATATAGTCCTTATGGCAGAATCGATGGAGGACCTAAGCACTATGCTCAATGACCTCAATAGTGTCTCCCAACGGATAGGTCTTAAGAACCTGGACAAAACAAAAGTCGTGTGTAACTTCCATGTCACACCTATGCCGGTAGTTGTTGGGACACTAAGCTCGAAGTTGTTGACGAGTATGTTTACCGGGACAAATAGTCCGACTAGGTAAGTCCATCCCGACCGAGAGTTCTTTCAACGGATTCAACTCGGCTGGGCAGCGTTCGGGAGATTACGACGCATCTTCTCGTCAGGTATACCTCTAAACTTGAAAACGAGATTGTGACTTATGGATCTGAGATGGTCCTTCACTGCTGGCCATATGAGGAAGCTCAAGGTCACTCAGCCAGCTATGGAAATAGCTATGCTCGGGGTTTCTCTGCATGATAAACTTAGAAAGGAGGATATCCAGTAGAACCAGAGTGACCGACATAGCCCAAAGGATTAGTAAGCTGAAGTAGCAATGGGCCGGCCATATAGTTCGAAGAACCGACAATCGATGGGGAAAAAGTTTCTCGAGTGGCGGCCTCGTACCGGCGGACGAAGTGTAGGGCGTCCCCACTAGATGTAGTGACGACTTAGTAAGACATGCAGGAAGTCGATGGATGCAGCTGGCTCAGGACCGTGCTTTGTGGCGTTCCTTGGGGGAGGCCTATGTTCAGCAGTGGACTTGTAAAGGGCTGTAATGATGATGATAATGATGAAATAGTTATTAGAATTTTCATACTAATACTGTATTTGTGCATGCTATCAAGAAAGCTAAACAGAGGTTTTCTTAATTTCTCTTTTAGCGTCAATTTCAATCATCTAAAATGGCTGAAAATTTTAGGAAACAAAAATACAATCAATCTGACAAACCCTAGAAAATAGTTATTAGAAAAGATTTTTGATTTAGGTTATATACATAAGAAATTAGAAAGTCAAACCAAGTGAAATTTTTATGAAAATGCTGTGGATAAAACGATTATTTTCACCAATTTATGTCACTTAATTTAATAAAATAATACGCATATAACTAACACGTATTGTCCTTTGATACAATCTACAACGCCGCGTCCCCGTGCCTTCCGCGATGTCCACCGCGGTACCTCCGGTCTTTTCGGATGCCGAATCAGGCTCCGACATGGAGACCGAGACGCATGTCCCGTCAAAGCCCGAAGACGAAGGCTTCATCCTTCATTCACGTTCATGGCAAAATAACGCAAACGCGCAGCCTCCAAAAATGCAGCCGGACTTAACTCATCCCCTCGTCCCCTACCGCCATTCCGAAAAAGTCGGCGCGCTCAACCCCTAAGGCCGCGGCCAAGCCCGCAGCGAAAGGGCCCCTGCTCATCGTAGGAAAAATCGCCGCCACCCATCATAGTTCATGACAAAACCAAATGGAACAACCTTTCCAATTGGTTGAACTCAAAAATATATACCTCCAAAGGTACAAAACGCTGGTCAGGGCATTCGAATTTTCGTAGAAACGACTGACGATTTCCGCAGTGTGACAAATCACCTGCGCGCCCAACAAGCCACCTCCCGAATCGGGAGATTTTGGGCCTTGCGGTCATCTAAAATGTGGACGTCGACGACCATGTAGAAATTGACTTGATGGGCGCGCAGGTGATTTGACACACTGCATACACTTAGGTGCCACATCAGGTGGACTGTGAGCCCATTTGTCACCCGTATTTTATATAATAAAATTGCTCTGGTACCAAAATATTGTGTGTGTGTGTGTGTGTGTGTGTGTGTGTGTGCGTGTTTGTGGCTCAGAACTGTTTTAGCGTTCCTTGGTCTATGCTAAGCAGTGAGTTTGCGAAAGGCTGAAATGTTGACATCTTAAAAAATTTGGTAACAAAGGACATTGCTCTGCGCCCATACATTGTTCGCCCTGTAACCAAGAGCATCGGAAAATTATGTGATGTATTTTCGATAATTAGTAAATTCCTATATGATCTTATTTTTATAGCGGACTAGCTGCAGAATAGATATATTTCAAAAAAAGTATCAGATTTTGAGGTTATAATCGAACCACGAACATTATGGTTTTTCATAGCTCCGCGTCATTTCCGGCGTTTTTCATAGCTTTTTAAGAAACTGAAAAACAATATCCAAAACATTTAGCTATTTTTAGTTTCTACCTAGATAATTGGGTATGTAGTTTTTGTTCGAAAGCCTAAATGTAAGTAAGTGCAACATATAAATGCCATAGAATATAGTCGCGTCTACTATCTATTGCATTGAAGCCTTTGCGTCTGGACGGCGCTGTTAAAACGCGTGACTATGAAACCAGCCTTACCAGTTAGGTAGTAAGTTGTTTTTAAACCTACATTAACTTATTATTTTTGAATTAGAAATAAAACACAGATTTAATTTCATGTTTATTGTTCATCTTCTAAATACATAACGAGAATCGGAATATGCAGACAAAGTAGAAATGTAATTACAAAAAGAGGTGCAGTCCGTTGTTGTACACAGTGACGAATCTGTTCATCTTCCAAGAACATAGAACCAACAGCAGAGCCACAATTTACACAAAATACACTTTCCATTGCGTATGGGTAAGTCCGTTTATGAGTGCCAGGTTATCGTTTGAGCGGTACACAGTTACGAATAAATCGTTTTTGAAAGCAATCAGAGTCCGTTAAAATTGCCAAGTCGTAATATTCAATAGATAGTCCCGAAAGTCACCAAAACACACCGATATAATTACGAAGAGTGAGCGATAGCGACGCCAATGTAATTGACAGAGTGAGAGACCATAGACTTAAAATAAACTGGCATATTCGAAGTCTATGTGAGAGACTGACAAGTGACAAGTGACCATTTAGTGAAGTCAAAAATAGGGGTGCTAAATACGATACGATTTATCGATATTTAATAAGATTTACTGTGGCCATATGTTACAAACAGTATAACATCAACTTTTGTCATACGATAATATTAATACCAAGTATGACAATGTCCTACTTTACTTATAATGACAAGATACTTCTCTACTTCTTCTTTACTTGTAACAATATTAATAATAACACTTTTTATAAAGAAAACATTTATAGTTCATGAAGTAACAATAAGTGTTTTTTTTATATTAATTGTCGTAAATTCTTTAGTGATCGTTTATTTAGAAGTAAACCACACACTTTTAACAGTCATTAGAAAACCCTGAATAATAATGATCATGATGAAATATGTAGGTTTTGTTCACTTCAGCATTATTTCAACTACCTATAATTTAAAATCGAGTATGACCTCATTCATTAGGTATAGAAGGTTTTTTAAATCATACTTTAAGGGAATAATAATAAAGGAATGGTAATCGAATGTTTTTATTCAAGCTTCTATTTGCACTTTATTCGAAATAAATTCAAAATGTGATTCAGATTAAAAAATATGCAACATTGAGCATCCCTAATCATTTTTCGACACCACATGACGTTTGGCGAAGATGGCGGTGATTAATGTTATTAGTCAGATAGAATTCTTTTTAATATTCATTTCGGCATGCAGCTAGTCCGTGTTATAAAATTATGTGCAACTTATATAATAAAATAGACAATTAATTATCGTGTATGTCCGATGCTTTTATCGCACAGGGCGATTCTGGACATTGTCATTTATATTATTTAAATATTAATATAACGATATAAAGATGAACCTAATAGTTATTAGGCTCGTCTTCAGACTAAATGGTGACATTGTGGTAGCACTGCGAGTGTGCTGGGGCGGCAAGTACTGTCCTTGGGACGTGCTATTAGTGTAGCAAAGCGATGGAAGTCCGCTTGCGTTCCGAATGGAGATCCCGGACCCCTCGTATACGCTGATGGTAACCACCATGGGATTTTAGGTAGGAGACCGGCATAATCTTCTCCTTGCTTCGGCAACGAATGGTATCCATGAGGATTTGCCAACGAAAAAAAGAAACAAAGGAACGTGCACATCGCGACGGTACGGTTAGGTTCACGTTGTCAGCGGTCAAGGCGAAAGTCGCCCCAATTAAAACTCAGGTATACCGCGACTAGAGTCGCAGGCAAACTAAATAGGCGAGCGACTCGCGGAATTCGTACAGGTCGAGCACAGAGTGAGCAGCTAGGGTCGTATACTGAACAGACTCTACGACGACGCTCCACTGGATCAGAAATGACACGGTGCGTTATACTCCATACGTTACGCACAGACTCGGGGAAATAGCAGATAAGATTTCACGCGATCAATGGAGATAGGTACCGACTACACAGAACATAGCAGATCAGGCGACGCGCATTAACTTCTCAACCAAACAAGGAAGCGATCAATGGTTCACATGTCCGGCATTTCTGTATAGAGAAAAGAAGGAATGGCCACAGCAACCAGAAAAAGGGCAGGAAATGAAATTATATGGGGAAATCTTGGCGCATCACAGCGAATCAAAGGCCAAGCGACGCACCAAACCTGCCAGACATAAGAAGATTCTCTTCCTACAAGAAGCTGCTTCGAGCCACGACAAGGGTTATGCAGTTCATCGACACCACGCGAGGATGGGCTCGCGAACTAACTCTTCAGCCAACCTGCAGCCAAAGTAGACGACCAAATGAAGCGACCAGTCATCCTAGATAGTCGACACCAATTCGTTAAACTGCTCATTGAGAAGGCACACCAGGACACAAGCCATGGGGAATTGCACGCAAGCAAGAAAGGGTGGTCAACGATCTGCGCATGAAGTACCACATCATCCGACTACGAACAACTGTGAGGAAAATAGAAAGGTGTTTGCGTTACCGAGTACGAAAGGCAGCACCACGAACAGCGGTGATAGGGTTTAGCACCGAAAGGTTAGGGGCGTTCGCGCGACCATTTACGTTCACCGGGATTGATTATTTCGGGCCATAGTCGGTAACCAAAGGGTGGCGGCACGGGAAAAGATGAATGGCGTTATTTACATGTTTAACGACGCGCGCGGTACATGTAGAGATAGTACATAGCCCAACCACGGACTCGAAAATCATGGTGTTAAGGCGCATGGCGTCTAGGTGCGGGTGGCCAAGGGTAATATATTCAGATAACGGAACCAACTTCACGGAGCAGACACCGAACTACGACTGACCATGGAGGAATGGAGATCACTGCTGAAGGACTTCACGTTGAAGCAACGCACTGAGTGGAAATTATCGCACCGGGTGCGCCCAACCAGGAGGCGCATGGGAACGACTCGTGCAATCAATCAAGACGGCACTGGAAGCAACCCTCCACCAGAAGAGCCCTAAAGGAGAAACATTGATAACTCTGTTGATAAAAGCTGAACACACTGTCAACTTCCGACCTCTGACTCATGTGCCAGTCAGCATCGACGATCAGGAAGCCATAACTCCCAACCACTTCCTTATGTTGGGACCATTAACCCATCACCGCGACGTGTTCATCGGCGGATCGACGGACATGGAGGGCAGCGCAAGGACTGGCAGACAAGTATTTGAAGCGCTGGGTGGGATTACCTAACCACACTGGTCCCGCGAGGTGAATCACGGGACGTCCAGCGGGAGGAAGTGAAAGAAGAAGACCTCGTCGTGATCGTGGACGCCAAACTTCCTAGGAACGTATGGCTTAGAGGGTCGTCACCTGGACCTATCCGGACCTGATGGTGAGGTGCGAAGTTTTTTTATAGGAGAGGGGGCAAAAGAGCATACGGCTCACCTGATGGTAAGTGACTACCGCCGCCTATGAACAACTGCAATACCAGCGGAATTGCAGGTGCGTTGCCGGCCTTTTAGAAAGGAGTAAGCTATTTTTTTTGAAGGTCCCTAAGTCGTATCGGTCTGAAAAAATCGCCGGTGGTAAACTATTCCACAGAGAGCTCGTAAGCGGATAAAACTCCTAGTGAAACGTACAGTGGTGGACCGCCGAGCATCCAGATGGTGTGGATGGTAACGGGAGTTTTGCCGCGATGTGCGTTGGTGAAATTTGGCGGCTGGGATTAATCCAAACAATTCCTCAGAGCACTCCCGTGGTAGATGCGAAATAAAATGCAAAAGGATGCAACATCTCTTCGCAGCGCCAGTGAATCGAGTCAATCGGAAAGGACTCGGTCGTTGACGATTCGAGCCGCTCTGCACTGGATGCGGTCAAGTGGAATGAGCTGGCACTGGGGAGCCCCAGTCTAGAGATGGGAACAGTATTCCACGTGAGGCCAAACCTGCGCCTTGTAAAGTTGCAGGCGGTGTGCCGGCATGAAATACTGTCCCGCTCTGCTGAGCACGCCAAGCTTTTAGACGCAAGTAGGTACGGACGCAAGGCGGTTTACTTCTAAGATCGGTGAGGAAGATCGCCGTCCTCCCAAAAGAAGAATAGGCTCGAGGACTACGTCGGGAGGAGAATGTTACGGACGGTGAGAGGAGGCGCCGCCTCGTCGCCCCCGCATGCCCCGTCGCGCCCTGCACACCCCGCGCACCGCAACTAAATAACATGATGCAAGCAAACAATGAGCGCGCAGCGAGCCCACGTGGCAGACCACATACAGCGAGACCCCGCCGCGTAAATATAAGACCGCCACTATAACCAGCCGCCAATATAAGCCACCGATAATCCTTCGATTCACTCGCGACAAAGAAGGACTACTCAAGAAAGAAGAAATCAAGAAAATCCTTCTAGTTAAAATACAGCTCTCTATTGTACAGTTACTGTTAATAAGTTGTGCCGCAATTTCTGTAAATAGTCAAATAATTTGTTTCTTAAGTTTTCCCATCTTTCTTTGATGCACAGTCATATCATACAGTCCACATTTGTCTCAGTCAGTCAAATCAAATAATTAATATTTATAGTACACTTGCTCTCCCCGTCCTTTTCATGTATGTTAGTTCACTTTTCCTAAAATTAAATACACAAAATCGTTACGATTTTTAAACAAAACAATTGTTGTATTTGTTGGAACTGACGGGAGTACGTCAGGAAAGGTTAGTTGTAAAATAGTAAGTAAGAGAGCGGTTGTTCAACATGCTCTCTTGCTTACGCAATTAATCATTAGTGACAACAAAACAGCGTAACTGCACTATACGACAGAACCACGACTCTATCTTAGCACGCGTAGAATGACTTCACTCGTAGAATGACTCAAGAGGAATCCTCACGCTCTGCACTACACTGAACTTTATACTGCACAAACGAGTGGGGGTGGGTTCTCGAAATACCCTCAATTCCTCGCCACCATCGATATGACGCTCTACTAAAGTGTTGCAACCTCTCGCTCACTCTCGATCCAACCGGTATTTTATAGACGCGCCTACATATTAATTGTTTGAGCAATAAACACTCGTCTTCTTTTGCAAATCGCAGCGCAAAGTAAGTACTGTAGTACTGTTCGCGTCTTCATCATTCATTACTTCATTTTAATATGTTATACTTGTTGATAAAAACCACCAGAAGAACATAGAGGTAGGTACAATGCACCATCTACAAATGAAGTGGCTTTAGTGTTAGTCAACAAATTGATCGAAGGAAATCATCCTCGAGAGCCGAAGTAATTCACTTCAGCGTATTAGTGAGATACATCGAGCATATGATGCGCTAGAGTATCCATTGATGTTTTGCTGGAGGGATAATGGGTATTCAATCAACATACCACAACGCGATCCCACCACTAAGTTGCCGCTTAATAAAAATGTCTCTTCTGAAAGTTTCTATTCGTATAGGGTAATAATTAAAGAAGGAGAAGATAAAATTTAGTCAACTATCGTGCCCTTTTTAGTCAATATTTGGTGGATGTATACGCCAAAATAGAAACAGAGAGATTAAATTATATCAAAATTATCAAGCTAAATTACGTGCTGATAGTCACATCCATTTAAAAGATCCTATTGGACGACAAGACGCAGAAGCCAACCAACTAGGACAAATGGTTGTCCTTCCATCATCTTTTACGGGAGGACCTAGGTATATGCAAGAAATAACACAGGACGCTATGACTTCTGTAAAGAATTACGGCCAGCCTGATCTTTTTATCACTTTCACATGCAATCCTCGCTGGGACGAGATAAAAGAGCAATTGCTTCAAGGACAACCATCTCATGATAGACACGATATAATTTCGAGGGTGTTTCGACTAAAAGTGAAAAATATCATGAACTTATTGACAAAGGGCAAAACATTTGGTGAAGTGTGATGCTATATGTACTCAACGGAATGGCAAAAGAGAGTCTTCCACATATTCATATTCTTTTATGGCTTCACAAACGTCTTACTCCGGATCAAGTCGACAATATAATTTGTGCTGAAATACCGGATCCCAAACGTGAGTTAGAGTTGTATCATATTACATTTAACGATTTCGTAAAATTGTTAAATGTAATATGATACATGGTCCATGTGGAACTTTAAATCGAAAGTCACCATGTATGAAAGATAACATGTGCAATAAACGATATTCTAGGGCTCTCATAAGGGAAACTCAAACTGGTGAAAGCGGTTATCTGCAGTACAAGAGACGTTTACTAGATAGATAATAGACAATCGCTGGGTAATCCCTTATAATCCAGTATTATTAAAAAATACGCTCACTTAAATGTGGAATATTGTCATTCGGTGAAATCAATAAAATACGTCTTTAAATATGTAAATAAAGGTTCAGACCAGGCATCGTTTGCTTAAGAGAATGAGAAGGATGAAGTTAAAACCTACACAAGTGGAAGATATATAAGTTCATCAGAGGCAGTATGGCGAATTCTTGAATTTCCCATTCATGAGCGTTTCCTCCGTAGTCCACCTCGCTGTTCATTTGGAAAATGGGCAAAGGGCTTATTTTAATGAGCAAAATCTGAGTGAAAGAGTGAATAGTCCTCCAACAACCGCACTCCTATCCTTTTTCGATTTGTATAAAGTGGATAACTTTGCAAAACATTGCTCTACCAAGAATTACCTGCATACTAAGTTTGGGATAAAAGAAAGTTCCAAAGGAGAAAGAGAGGATCAAACGTTGAAGGCTGGCCAGGGGTCAAAAAGAGCACGTTCTGGTAGGGCTTATATTGTCCATCCGAACAATACAGAATGCTATCACCTTTGCATGCTTCTTCATGAGATCCGGGGCCCAATTTCGTTTAAAGCGTTAAAACTGTAGATGGTCATGTATATTCCACGTTCCAATCAGCGTGCAAAGCTCTCGCTTGCTTGAAGATGATCAGCATTTGTTCGCAGCAATGGAAGAGGCAGCACTTTGCCAACAACAGCAAATGATTCGGGATCTTTTACGATTATTTTAGTCTTTGGAAGAAATTCAAAGAATACCTATCTGAAGATTTTAAAAGGCAATTAGAAAGACAGTTAGATGTGGATGTTGAGCACATAACAGATGTGGTATTTAACAAATGCCTTTCGGTAATAGAAGATGCCGTATTAGCGTTGTGTGGTCGGCTTCTAAAAGAGTATGGGTTACCTCAGCCAAGCAAAGATTAATAATTTGAAAATAGAGAGTTTCTTAAAGAGACAAGTTACGACTTAGCATCATTAGAAAACACAGTTAAAAATAGTGAAGGATCACTGAATGCCGAACAAAAAGCAGTTTACAATCAAATTTACATAAAATTGAATCAAATGACGGTGGAATATTCTTTTAGATGCTCCCGGTGGAACAGGCAAAACATTCCTCATAATTTTGCTATTAGCAAAAGTTTGAAGTACTCATGGAATTGCTTTGGCTGTGGCTTCTTCTGGGATCACAGCTAAACTGCTTGAGGGTGAACGAACTGCTCATGCTACCTTCAAGTTACCAGTCAATTTAACAACAGCTGATACTCCCATTTGTAATATATCTAAACAAAGTAATTTTGCTGAAGTATTAAAACATACAAAAATTATAGTGTGGGATGAAATAACTATGGCTCATAACGGTGGCGTAGAGGCTTTAAACTGAACTCTACAAGATATAAGAGGAAATAAAAAGTTAATGGGTGGTGGAACGGTTTTGCTGGCTGAAGATTTTAGACAGACTCTACCAGTAGTGCCTAAAGAGCAGATGAAGTTAAGGCGTGTCATAAGTGATCCACTTTATGGCCTCTAATTAAAATCCTCAAGCTCTCGAAAATATGCAGGTACACTTAGGAGAAAAAGAGTCTGCTGTTGGATTTGCAAATCTCCTACTTGAAATCGGCAACGGTGATTACTCGATAAATGACGGAATGATAACCATCCTGATAATTTGTGCACAGTATTATTTACGTTACAGGAGTTAATATCCAAAATTTACCCTATATTGCTCATATACACGATAAGCCAATGGAATGGTTGTGTGAACGTGCCATACTAACCCCGAAAACGACCAAGCAGCGGCAATTAACGATATACTGTTAACGTCTTTTGAGGGGAGGAAATGGTGTACACGTCAATAGACTCTGTGGTCAACACAGATGAAGCAATTAGCTACCCCGTCAAATTTCTTAATTCACTGAAACCATCGGGTCTTCTACATCATAAGCTTATTCTGCGCGTGGGCACTCCTTTTATGTTGTTGCGAAATTTAAAACCTCCTCAACTGCTGCTATTTTACGCTAGTATTCTGCGAGAGCGTGGTTCTTCCCAGTCGAGCCGACCCATTCGTGCTACAACTATATAATTTATATAGCTGCAGCATAAAAGATTCTATTTGCAGAGTTAATCTAACAAGTTCACTGCGCAACTCATTTTTCGAGTAAATCATATCTTTTAATCTATAACATTTATATCTAAGTACTTAGCTACAGTTTTTAAATATAATGTCTTATAATTTAAAATTATAAATTTTGTACAACCAACTTCAATATATGTTATTAAATATAACTCAAAAACTATTTGACCAACCTTAATCTAATTTATATGGGATCAATTCATAGCTATACCCTATCCAATAAAAATAGAATCATCAAAATGGGGCTACTCTGTTAAAAGTTATGCGTGGTCATACATAAAAAAAATATACGCGTCGACTTGAGAACCTCCTCCTTTTTTTCGTCGATTGAAAAATAGTCCAGTGACCATTCTGAATCACTGCTGCACTTAACCGTTTTTTGAGTTTGATCTTGATTTTGAGTCATATCCTGCAGGTTTACGCTGATTGCTAGTTCCGCTAGGATCAGGGGCGTCAGGACTGCTTGTCACCACCTGCGGAGGGCGTTTTACATTTTCTATTGCCACTTTCGTTTTTCATATCGTGGGACTTCTTTAGCCTTCCAATTCATAGTAGTTTTCATGAAAACTTCGTCATCATCCTTTATCTCTGGTAGTTTTTCACCGCCTTTTCTTTCTACAACTTTATATTTATTTTCTTTTCTGATCCTGAACTAGTTTCTGTAAAAGATTTTTATCTCTATCTATTTCAAATGCATTTCCTGATTCCGTATGCCCGAATACCATTTCAAAAGGTTAGAAATTTGGTGCACTATTAATCGTATTATTGTATGCCATAATGGCGTACGTCATTACTGATGCTGCATCTTGATCGCTTTTTTCGTACTTTGCTAACGTATAAATTTCAATTATTGTCGAATGGAAACCTTCTATTATACCCATTGAATTTGGGTTATTAGGCGTTCCTGTATGCATTTCAATTTTGTATAAACTCAACAGTTCTTTAACCAGGTTGTTATTAAATTCGGTCCCGGGATCACTATTTTTTTGGCAATCCATAGTTACTATTGTATTGTATAAATTGGTTACGTTAAAAGCTTGTGCTAACCTGCTTAAAGCATCTACTATAGTTAAATAATAATTTTTTTCTATGTACAAAAGGTCCATGAAAACCTCTTCAAATGGCATACTCTGTGTTTGAGTCAGTTGTATAGGTGGTTTAATTGATTTCCTGTCATATTTCATTTTTCTACACTGTACGCACGCAAATTGTGTCTTTCATATTAGACCACCAATAATGCCTTCTAAGCTTTGTGAGTGTTTCACGAATACCTCGATGAACAGATTTCCCCTCATGCTACTTAATAGTAATATCTTTTTGCTCTTCTTCATCTGTTACATTAACTACTCTCTCTGTACATTCTATTAAATTTTGTGAACCTTTTTATATAATGCTGTTACTACAATACTAAATACTTTTCTAAACGCTTCCGTTTCAAAACAAATGAAATATTTCTGCTTATAATCTATATACTCTTTCAAAAACTGCTTAACTATATGTTCATTATTAACGGCTGGCATGTGTACCTAAATTATTTTTTTGCTTCTATTGGAAATGTCCTTCTATTTGAATCTTCTCCACTTATCTCCTACATTGCTTGCAGTTAAATATAGCTTTTCAGGCATATTATAACTGGACGCCATTTTTATTAAATTACCATACAATTTTAGGAGTGGCAAAAAAATTATAAAATTAGTATCCTTCTGACTGCGCCATGTATTATTCTTAGTATATCAATAACTTTATGTAACATAATAACAGAGATTACTACTATTTAAATCAGTTCTTTACTTAGTTCACATTTTAAGGTTAACTACAATGACACATATTTCACAATAATGAGCTTCGTCATCTATACCAAAGAGAATATAATCACTACGCTTACTATGTTATTTATTGATCTATACCATAGGTAAGAGTGCTCTATGCTATATTCATGGACCAACCTTACAAATTAGTGATCTATATATTATGACATATATATACTACACTTACTAAAAATTTTGGCGAATTAAAGAAGAAAACATTCAATGGAAGATTTTTATAGATATTTTACTTAGATAACCTCGCAGCTGCACCTTCAACAGACTCATTATTTTTTGTAATTAGAATGCTTCTTAATTGTTGTATACGGTGATAAAAATGTAAATAATTTTCGCTCTTATTCATTTTTAAGCTCTCTAACTCAATAACAAGACAAACTTCTGTCTTTGGGTCCCCAAAATGATCTTGTAAAACATGTTTTAATTCTATCCAAGAATGTATCGAATCTCGTTCCCCGATTAAAGTTGGTGCTTCCCCACTTAATCTACTTGTAATCGCATTAAAGAGATATTCGCTTTGTATTTCATTACCTCGGGTTTACGGGTACTTTACGGGTGAATAAGGACAAGAGCCTTGTTTCACCACTAAATAAAGGGATTATTTTTAGGAAACCCCGAAGGTATAACTACGATTCCTTCTATTTATATTAATTAGTATAAACACAAACTAGAACAAGCTACTAAACTAGCGTAATTTTTTATCACTTTATCTACTATTATAATATGCTACGTGCCAGATGGACCTTTTCTAATCCCTAAAGTACACGGAACACAATTAAAAATTATCAGGAGAATTCAAAGGAAGGTTTACAGGATAGTAAAAGATCTACTCACATGACCCGCAATTTGTTCTCCTTCTGTGATAACACAGAACAGCATAATTTTCTAGAACATTTTATAATGTACTTTGCAATATTTTATAAACGTGTAAAGTAAATGCTTAGTCAACCCTTCAACTTGTTACTATGCTTTGCTATGTGCTGCCAAAGCATACATCTACGGTGTGAGTATCCTCAATTAGCGCATAACCCCTGAACATCAACTTTAAGTGGTTGTGTAAGCATAATTTAAGGCTTTAAACGTATGAGCGTGTATCGTAGCGGCAGATGCAGCGTCCGTGTACAACCTAAGCGACCGTGTTGCATGTGTGTTTAACATACTCACCAAACCCTCCATCTCTCAGTTTCTACTCTAAGGCCTGGTATAAGAATAGAGGCAGTAATGATTTTTCGTAAAACTATGGTACTGTTTCATCACTCCCATAGTCCGATGGGACGATAATTTGACACGACCGGAGAGAGATTAGGCGCAGGACCAAACGTTTTATTTGCTTGCAGTCACTACTATCACCACATTAAATAGGCTAGGCTACTGCAACCCAGAGATAACTGCAACCAAATTCAGAATTGACCAGTGTTTGTATGACCTACAAATAATTGTTAATAAATATGCACTGTCACTCTTCATGACTGAAATAGCATGACCGTAGCCTGTTATTGTAGAAGAAGGAACGAAAGAGAAATTGATTAGGCCATTTCTTTATAAATTTTAGTGGGCGGTAGTAACCCAGTACAAGTTCAAATTCAAATTATATGTAATATAACGTATAAGCTTATAACTAACCTTAATTTTGCACTAACAAGGAAAAGTATATCGAAAAAAAATTGATAGGCACAAAATAAAAATAAATGAATAGCCAATGTTAAACTATACTCCCCCTCTATCTTCAGATCACAGCCCAGTAATGCTGTGTTTCACTCAGATAACTTCGACCTGGAAAATTTTTTTTTAGATTTCTATTTTTTTATTTAATTGTTCCATATCTCTTACAAGTCATGAATTTTATGGTACTTACTTATCTGAATACATAAGTCAGTTATATATTATCTCACATAACATAACGTAATTTTAGTAAAAAACTTGTTGTAAAGAAACAAAGGTAGTTTTAGTAAAAAAGTGGTATACACTCTGTAAACACTATGAACAAACACAAGCTATTGATACCAGTTTTTCAACTCCACAGAGTCAGTAATTTATTCTTGGGGCAATGTATACGCTATTACAACAAATTCTCAAAAAATATAAAATGTCTCTATATTACCAAGTTTAAATATTTCGATATTAAAAAAAACTGTATAAAAAGGTTTATTATAATATAAATTAATATATGGTTGATAATAACCGCTGGTAATGAGAAGGTCACTTCCAAGCTGTTTCTAAAATAAATTTAATAAATTGTTTGTACAACCTTTTATATTGTAAAATTTACTTTAAAAAAAGTCCCGCTGCGTTTTTTGCTGGTTCTTCCCACGACGGACGTTTTTTTTCCGAATCAGTGGTGAAGTAAAAAAATTACTTTCAGTAAGCATTACGTACATGTGATCTATATAGAATAAAAAAATATTTTCTTTATTATATCATATAACATAGTAAAGTTTTATTGGAGTTTACTGAAGTTTACTCCTTAAGAATCGTTTCATTTATAGTGCACGGTATGAAAAATAGATGGGTTGTAAAATCAAGTGTTAACAAAAAGTGAAGCCGTTATGGTTTTCCTCTGTGCAACATACTCGCACATCTCATAGCGAGAAATTTATAATGTATAGTCATACATTTTATGCGAAATATTTAATCAAAACAATATAAATAAATATGTGGGTTCATTTACTTCCTTTTCCTATTGTATATATTTTAAGACAATAGTTTTTCAGGAGTAATCTCCAGTCACGCGTTGGAGCTGACACGCACGATTTTTTTTACTATTACAAGCTAGTGCGCGACTATATTCCTACCTGATGGTATTTGGTGATGCAGTTAAAAATGGTAAAACGCACTGACTTAGCTTAACAAAAGCCGTCACTCTTGCCTTGAAGATACCTACGAGTACATTATAATATTTAATATATAGTCAAACAGTGTAACAAATGCGCAGGATATTTCATTTGATAAATATAAAGGTCTTTATACAAAGAGTGACATGTACGTGTCATTTATATTACGCCTTGAATATGGTTGACTTTATCCTCGCTACTCCGTCTATGGGAGTGTGAAAACTGTTTCACACGCCGACAAGTCACAATACGAGTACGTTCGTTTGAGAATCTTTATACCTCTCGGAGAACGTTTTTATTGCGAAGTTGTTACTTAAGTTACGCATAAAACTTCTTTATTACTAAAATATTTCAAGATAAGGAGTACGAGTATTTGGCGTATTTATTTGAGAATAATATGAATAATAAACGTATATAGAGTGTTTCGGTGCCATGTTTGTGAACTCCGTTAACAGGAATGGCAGCGCGGCGTATTGAAATGAATAAAAGGAAGCCTGCGGCCTGCAGTGGGATTTTTGTTTTGTTTATTGTTTATTTACTAAACATAATGGTATGGCAGATTCTCTTGCTGGAATATTTACATCGAAGGTTAACTAGGAGCTATTAACTTCTCGTAAATGACTACCTGGTCGGTCTAGTGGTGGTAATAGAGTGGTTGCTGAACATTTGATCCCAGATTCGAATCTCAAGTCGGTCCAAAATTGGGATTCAGGAAGTTGACAGAATTTCACACCTATGCCTCGGAAAGCCCGTAAAACCGTCACCGTAAGGTCGTGTTGGATTACTGTCTCGTCGGACTATGAGAGTTAGGGAATAGAGAGTGCACCTGCGCTTGCGTACAGACATTCGTGCACTATAATACTGTACTACGAGAATGGCTTATCTCCGTTATTACCGGCTATGACGGAATTCGTTCTTGAGGACACTATTAATATTATTATTATTACTATAGTTTTAAATTGTGTTTCATCTGTCGTACAAATAAGTTAATTTAATTATCACGCTGGAGCTACAATTATCTTTTCAAATAGCCAGGAACTAGCTTTTGGGTTAATTCAATAATTAACAGAACTGTTTAATTTAATTCAAGACGATCCCTCGTAAAACAAACCAAAGAGTAGCCAGTGCAATGTTGCAACTATTGAAAATTTTGTTAATTTATATTAACAATTCAAAAGGGTAAGTGTACTTTCATTCCAACCATTACACCCTATTAAAAGTTCTACATAGCTGTCACCCATAGATTACCTCATAAGGAGATGATTTTCACAATTGCCACGCATATACAGGCGGGCTGTTACCACAATTTTTCGTTATTTCGAGTTGTTATCAGGAATATGCTGCTGCCCATCTCCTGTATCATTTCCCAATGTCGTCTCTTACGATGTCCACGGGATAATATATGGAAATTGATTCTTTTGCGTCACCACTTTCTGGCGGCCTAAATATAAAAGCTTCCACGTTTATTAATAATTATTACCTTCACATAATTTAATAATGTTCTAAATTAATCATTATTAATTTATGTGGAAGCTTTCAGATAGGATTTTGGGGATTGATTTTGAAAATGCCCTTTATTATTTATTATAATATGTATTTCTGCTAACGGCTTGGCTCCTGTATAATACATCAAGTTAAATCTGGTGTAAAATATCGAAGCAACTAGGACAAGACTGAACTTATAGAATACCAGCGTAAAAAAGCAGCTCAATTCTGCTGTTTTTCGTATGGCGAGTGTAGAGAACCAGAGACCCTTTTTAATTGAAACGAGGCATGCATTCCATCTTAGTCCTCAGGGGTGACAACGCATTTGTATTCCGTATTGTTTTTCTATAGTATAAGTGTACACTATAAAAAAACGATATCTTCCATAAACGGTCCATTCACTAGGATATTAACCTGTATCGTGCCATGAGGTGGCGGCGTAAGAAACCTATACTTTAAAGTTGGTAAAAATTACTTTGCTTATATCCGCTTAATGAAATAAAATTTGTCTTACCTAGTTTGAAGAGAACCTCCCGCCCTCTCTCAATTGTATGCACTATCCCCGTCACCACTTATCCCAGCACCACTAATCCCAACACCATTACACTAGGAAAGACACATAACCGCCGATAATACGACACGTGTTTTTTTTTTTTTTCTAAAAACGTTACCCCACACTAGGATTTTCTTCTGTACCGTGGAAGCAGTTTGCAAACATAAATTGCACAAGTAAAAACATCCAGACCCCGAAAAATTATTTGAAGATCATACAAATATCTGTTCTGTGCGGGATTCGACACCCGTGGCACTCAGCGCAACAACTCATTGCTAAGCCACTGCGCCACGGAGCCGTCGACGCCGACGAACGACGACGCCGTGTTTCGCCTCTACACGAGACATACTCAGGGAAGTAGACTAAGATCTTAGTGGTCGGCCACCGCAGGGTCTCTTCTGTTCAGCAGAGTCTTTTGTGCTCTTCAAACTAGATAAGACACGTCATTTTATTTAATTAGGCGGATATAAGCAAAGTAATTTTTACCAACTTTAATGTAATGGATTTCCGCAAAGTAACGCCTGATTCTATTAATTAACGTATACTATACCAAGTTAGTTTTTCTACTTTGTCTGCAGAGTTACATAAAATTATATTGGAATATGATTTATATTTTTTAATATTACTATCCTATATTACACTTACAGAAATTTATAATGATTGCCTTAACTACTTAGATAAATATAAAAATGTTATGCTTACACGAACACGAACAAGCGATACTGAATTAGTTCTGATTATAAATGATAAATGAGTAAATTGAATGAAGCAGAAAAATAATTAATCTAGAAACGATGAGAAACTTGATGGATTATTGCTTGCGGTAAATTTATTCTTCAGGTACCAATACCAGTCAAGACTAATTATGAAAGTACAGAAAGGAGTAACTAAATTGCCGGATGTCCTGTTCACACAGCGCTCGGTTCGCAAAGCACTCCTCTCCCTGGACATCCACAAGTCGAGTGGGCCTGACGGAATCCCCCCAATTGTGCTATAAACGTGTGCTCCGGAGCACACGTCCATAGCACAATTGAGCACAACTCCGGAGTTGGCACCGGTTCTGACGCGTCTTTTCCGGTACTCCTACTCCCTAAGCATAGTCCCGAAATCATGTAAGACGCCTTTTGTCCACCCGATCCCTAAAAAAGGCGACCGTTCAGACCCGTCTAACTAGAAGCCTATCGCCATCACCTCCTTGTTCTCCAAAATAATGGAATCCATTATAAACTGCCAGTTCATGCGGTACCTTGAATATCACCAGCTGATTAGTGACCGCCAATACGGTTTTCGTCGGAGTCGATCAGCTGGTGATCTTCTGGTCTACCTGACTCATAGAGGGGCGGAGGCAGTAGCCGTTAGTTTCGACATTACGAAGGCCTTCCCTTCCTACGGGCTTCCCGAGAAATTGTGCAATTGGATCTCCAGTTTTCTTGCAGATCGGAGCATCAATCGTCGTTGTAGACGATGCATGCTCCGACTACAAGCCTATTAATGCTGGTGTTCTACAAGGCTGCGTGCTATCACCAACGCTGTTTCTTCTGCATATAAATGATATGTTGCGACAGCACTGGTGATGCTCTTTACACCGGCCGTGCCAATATTTCTCGGGAAAACGTCGCCAAATACCGGAACAAACTTGTATCTGAAGTCGAGTCTTTGCTGAACAAAATCTCGGATTCGGGGCGACTAAATCTAGTCCAGTTTAATCCTTAGAAGACACAAGTTTGCGCGTTTACTGCTAAAGAGAACCCCTTTGTCGTATATCCTCAGTTTCAAAGCACTCCTTGTTGCCTCCGCCAGTATCAGAATCCTCGCCGTCGACATATCGAGTGATGTGCAGTTTCGTGGTCACTTGGAAGAGAATGTCAAATTGGCCTCTAAAAGTTTGGTGTGCTCAGCAGAGCGGGACAGTATTTCATGCAAGCACACCACCTGAAACTTTACAAGGCGCAGGTTCGGCCTCACATGGAATACTGTTCCCATCTCTGGGCAAGGGCTCCCCAGTGCCAGCTCCTTCCACTTGACCGCATCCAGCGCAGAGCGGCTCGAATCTACTTCGCATTCAACGCCGAACAATTCGGAAGGTTTTAGATATCCATTCGCATTAAAATCAAACGCTTTTGTAAACAATTTTCATTCTCCAGTGAACTATAACATTAAATTCGGTATCCCACACGGAACACAAAATAATTTTAAACCTTTCAATAACGTGAATCCTAGGTTTGGAAATATAAAACAAAATAATTTTATGCGACTAAATGGATTAAATCCGCAAAACAATTTTAAATTCGGCATACCAAACCAACAAGCTTTTAAACCAAATATAAATCCTCAAAATAATTTTAAATTTGGAATACCTCAACAAGGTACTTCAACTAGGCCTTCAATTTAATCAACAGTTTCGACACATGAGTAACGAAACCGTACCGTATTTTTATTTTATGTGTAGTGTTCGCGTAATTATAAGAAATCATTATAAAATATTATATCTAAGGTATATATTAAAATGCTGATAAACGTTTTGTTTATTTATTTAATTTTATCCTCTTGTGCCAACCCTACCAAAATAGGTAAAAATTTTGACAGCTCCTTACAAGCTTTGCCTCTGTACAGTTTCTTTACTCATGTGGTTTCGACCAAATTTTAACGTAAATTAACAATTTAAATTTGGTATACCTCAACCGCAATGTAATCCACCTCAAATTCAAGATGACGTTTGAAAGTGACGTTTGTATGCAAACTGCTAGACCTCTTATACAAAACATGGTTAAATATAGCGGTAGTAATTTATTATATGCATACGATAACGATGAAAATTAAACTTTACAAGATGGTTATTATCAATCCGATTACGATCAATACTTTTTCTATAACGAAGATTATGATAACTCTGATGAGTTATACACAGAAAACATACCGTATGTTTAAAAAAAGCGGAAAGAATGACAAATGCGATTTTTTTTCAGATTAGCCTCGGAAGAGAATCCCCAGAAATGATACGTTTGAATTGTAACGGAATTAATAAATTATCTCATATTTTTATTCCCGAAATTAATGCACGCTTCATGATTGATACTGGAATGACTAGAAGTTTCATTAGTCCTGCTTTAACCGATAAATATTTTTCCAATTTCAAATTTTACGAACAACTAACTGATATATGCGGCTTCATCCGCGTTGCTTGATATAATAACAAAGAAATCAAAAGTCACTGAACACGTTCTACTTATAAAAATCGTTGTTTTTTGAGGCTTTAATAACTTTATATCAAAATGAAGATATCGCAATATTTTTTTTAAGATAAGGGCCAAGTGTCTAAGAAATAAAACTTCGGAAACCTAATTGAAATCTACCCAGTAGTTTTTGCACAACTGCAAACCTCTATCATTTTATTTATATAGATATGAAGTGATTAATACTCACGCACGAAGTGTTCATAATAAAGTCATATATATACGATTGTTAAAAACATTTAAGAGTTCATTAGAACATAAATTTTACATCTATAATGTTGAAGTTCTGATTTGTTAAAAATGTTAGAAGCAACATTCGACATGAAAAATCAAATTATACAAACGCGTAATACACATATCATCATAATTTACAGCCCAGCAGCATATGAAATAACATTAGAACCTAGAACCGAAATACGAGTTAAAGTTCCAACTGACCTAGACAACGGTGATGCAATCATTAACTACAAACATTTTGGCAATAACGTACGAATGCCTAGTGCTATAGTCACGTGTATAGGTTCGTTTGCTACAACTATATAAGAGAACGCATCGCAAGAAAACGTAATGCTTACATTTAATGAACCGATAGTTATGACCAAAATTAATAATAAAACATGTAAAATCAACTTTACAACTGATAACGGAAGTATTAACAATTATGAAACAGATGAATTATTTAAACAAAATTACGATTAGATGACACCAATGTAGAAGAGCGTCAAGCTATCAGAAATCTATGTTTTGAATATAGAGACATATTTTATTGCGATCAGTTACCCCTTACATTTACTTATCAAGTGAAACATCAAATTGGTGCAAAAATGAAAATCCCATTTATATACGACCATTCCCTTTACCACCGTCACAAAATAAGGAAATACAAAAACAAATTGATAAATTATTAAAAGATAACCTAATCCAAGAATCGTTTTCGCATTGGAGTGCCCATGTACACCTAATACCAAAGAAAATGGACGCTTCGGATGAACAAAAGTTTAGGATGGTAATTGATTACCGACGTCTTAATGATATAACAACTGACGATAAATATGCCGAACATTAATGATTTATTTCACAAATTAGGAAAGTCAATATACTTTAGTACTTTAGATCTTGCAAGTGGCTATCATCAAATTGAAGTAGATGAACAAGGTAGATCCTAAACAGCTTTTACAACTCCTTGTGGACATTTTGAGTTTACACGCATGCCGTTTGAACTCAAAACTGCACCCGCAAATTCCCAACGCGCAATGGACAACGTGTTGAGAGGCTTACAAGGTATCCATTGCCTTGTCTATTTAGATGACATCATAGTTTTTTCGAGTAGTTATCAAGAGCATATCGATAAATTAAGACGAATATTTGACCGACTCAGACAAACTAATTTCAAAATGACACTTCACAAGTGCGAATTCCTAAGAAAGGAAGTACTTTGCTTAGGTCAAAAAATTAAGAAAAATGGTTTAGAAACCAACGACGATAAAATTAGAGCAGTAATTGACTTTCCACTTCCCCGAATTTCTACTGAAATTTAAAGTTTCCTTGGATCATCAAATTTAAAGTTTCATCGGAAAATCTTTTATAAATTTATAATAGTAGGTTACTACCGTAAATTTATAAAAGATTTTTAAAAACTAACACAACTTCTAGCATCATATTTAAAAACAAGAATTAAGATAGAAATAACTAAAAATACGCAGATGCTTTCCAAAAATGCAAGGAGCTATTAGTTAATGCTCCTTTACTTCAATTTCCGGATTTCTCTAAACCATTTGTGCTTACCACAGATGCATCGAATTACGCTTTAGGTGCCGTTCTTTCACAAGAATCTATAGGCAACGAAAAACCTTAATGACGCGGAAACACGCCCCGGTACAATAGTAAAGGAATTGCTAGCCATAGTGTGGGCAGCAAAACACTTTCGCCCTTATTTGTACGGACGTCAATTAACAATATTTACCACCGATCATTAGCATGGCTAAATTCAATTAAAGAACCTAATAGTAAATTAACCATATGGAAAGTAAGGCTATTTGAATTCGACATTGATATAATTTACAAGAAAGATAAACAAAACACTGACGCCGATGCTCTGTTCCGTTTAAAATTAAACGTCATTTCAAACGAAAAAGATGATGTATCAATGCAGGTTAACGAAGACGAACGTAACGTATGCGTGGGTGAAATAAAAAGTTTTTGGTATTTACTTCCAAATACACGCAGCAAGAAAGTTAACAGTACAGAAAAGAAACAGAGAAAGTTCACAGTGAAAATTATGTAATAGTTAAAACAGTAGTACGTAAGCGAGCGATTTTTTGCAGTTGCATCGAGCGGCATGCGTTTCGATTACGGTGCGACGACAGCGCAGCTACATTACCCCTGGTCAGACCGGAAGTCAATATTGCAGTCTAGATGTCGACGAATGTGCAGGTGCCGAGAAGGAGGCAAATAACCTGCGATAGTGCCGTGAAGCAGAGGCGAGCAGTAAGGCTCAGAGCCGTGCCGAACACTGCAGCGCAGAGAGTAGCTTGAAGGAACAAGAAGCATTATTCCAGTGCTCCAATGAATCTTGTAAAGCTATATTGCTTGCAGGATCTGAATGCTGCTGAAGACAATTCTCGGGAGTGAATGGTAGCGGTTTTTGAGGATAATGGCGAAGGCTTGAAGTTGTGATTTTAAAGGTTGTTGGTTGCGTGTTCACATTGCGGTCACCAATGTGGCCGTGGAAGTAAAAGGGGAGATCTCCCGCCGGGCAAGATGTTATTTTGGAGTCGTTCTATATATAGCGTTAACTTCAGAAATTAGACAGCGCAATTAAGGCTTCGGTGCGTTTCGCTTACGGCGCGACAACAACACCGCCATGCTTCCAACTTGGTGACAACAAAATCGGTTAAGTTGTGAAATGCAGCTTCAGCTAATTTGCCTGTCCTAAACCCAAATTAGTTACAAGAAATTAGTCCGTTTATTTCCAGGTATTTTGTCAATCTGATGTTCATAAGTCGCTCAAGGATTTTGGACAAATTTGGATGAATGAATATTTAACTGTAATTACAAACACAGCCTCTGTCGCCGTGTTTGAAGATGGAATGGATAAGTGATTTTCTGAACGCCGTAGGACAGCTGTTGTAAAATAAAGATTAGAGATGTAAGTAATGGGTGAGACTAATATATTCTTGAAGTTCAAAGTAATGCAGACTTTTGAAAAGAAACTGAGCTAAATTGATTCGTCAGAGATGCAGTTTTCTGAATTGAAAGGAAACTGAGCTTAATAGGTCCGTCAGAGGTGCAGCATTTGGAATTGAAAAGAAACTGAGCTAAATAGGAAATTTTGAATTGAAAGGGAAGATCTGTGGGAATTCTGATTAATTGATTGTGGGAATTTTGGAAAAAAACTAACTGAACACTATTTTAAGACGCTACTGTACACAATGTTATATGTTTTTCCATTCGGGGAAAGAATGTGGAGATTCTGGGCATTTGACACACGCGAACATGCTACATACAGCTGACCATGAGAGAAGCACGGTTTTTCTAAGTTGACCCCCGCTACCTGTAACGTTTGCCCTTGCGCTTTATTAATTGTCATTGCAAAACTGAGCTTAATAGGGAACTGCAACCTTTTGAATTGAAAAGGAAGATCTGTGGGAATTATAGGGATCCGTGGTATAATAACATTTTCACATTTTCCTACGCCTGTCAAAATTGTAGCACCGATTATGTTCCGTCCAAGATGTGTCACACGCAGCCTTGTCCCGTTACATAACCGAGGAGCATCTAAATTTCGCATTAGCATGACTGGGACGCCTAATTTTAATTGAAGCTTATGTGAGGGCACACCTGACAAATCTAGAGAATTTAGAAACTCTACGGGATATGAAGTGCTCTGTTCTGTGTCCATAACTGTGTCTACTGACAAATACTCTGTTATTTCTCCTGCTACTTCGCTTAATATATCTGAATTTATTTTGTTAACGCTCTCATTTTTGGTGCAAGAATCGCCCTTTCACATAACCATTTGTCTTCATGCATGTTGTTCGTTAAATCTGAATAAACGCTCGCAATTAATTCGGAATGACTCTGTACTAAATTACTAAAATCTCTCGTCAATTTAACGCAGCCCTCAGCATCCGTTTCGAACCGCCCATCGCCAATTTTAATAGTGTGTCAGCATAGTTTCCAGCATTGATATCATTATACAAATGCACTCTCATATTCGTAGTTAAACTGAATTTTGTCACCTTGTTCCATAAAATAGACGACTTGAGGCATGCTTTAATTTCATCTGCAGGTGTGCCCTTTGAGTGACAGGTAAATTTTGGCGAAAGTCACCAGTCAGTAAAACCACCTTTCCTCCCATTACATCGGTATTGCTGCGCAAATCCTGGAGCGTTCGATTTAATGCTTCTACAGCTTTTTATGCGACATTGTACTTTTGTCCCACACAAAAGTTTGCATTGTCGTAGCATAATACCTCGTGCACTATTTTTGCTAAAGTTGCAGATCGGCGATTCTTCCTGGGCTAGATTTAGATGGAGTTTTAAAACAGAATGTGCAGTGCGGCCCCGCTTAGCAGCGTGGCGGCTATACCGGAGGAAGCTACGGCTACAGCAATGCTTTTATCTTTCCGTACTTGCGCTAATAATAAATTTAACAAAATGTCTTCCCAGTTCCTCCAGGGCATCTAAAAGAAAAGTGCACCATTTCCAGATTCAATTTGTCCTAATACTTTGTCAAAAACTCGTTTTTGTTCGGGAAGCAAGTGGGTACAAATTCGGCTACTTGCTGCTGCAAAGCTGGTATATCGTAGTTTGTTTCACATATAATTTCATTACTTAGTTCATTTTCGGTTGTTCGCTGAGGGCTTATCATTTCAAAGTCGCTTAATTTTTGCCTACCATTGCCATTACTTTATCTTCAATTTTTCCAAATGCTTCATTATAAATGTGTTCATTGTATGTCATGTTCGCGTGTGTCTGCTGTAACCTTCGCAAAATATCTTCCGCTATGTACTCTTTATATTTGTCCCACAATTTATGTGCATTAGATAGCCCGCAAGACGATATGAGAGTTGCATAAAGATCCCTAATTTTGGCTGGTGACTGGCACTGCACAGCTACCTCCATGGTTTCATCCCAGTGATTATCGTTTTCTAAAAGATGCAGAGCTTCACATGCTTCTCTATAAGTTGCGCACTCCTGACCGTTGACAGTTTTAAGGTCTTTATATCCTGTAGGACCCCGAACATGGTGCAGCAGCAATCGTAAACAGAAACATTCAAAATTAGTTACATGGACGGTATACACGACCAAGGGCATCTGATGACTTTACACCGGGCCAATTTGCAACAGGCGCGCCTTGAATACGGCGTTTCCTCCTTCCTAGATGTGTTCCAAGTATAATAGCGGGGACTTCAGAATATAACAACTTTTTGCAAAGGGTCGGTTTGACAAAGTTGAAAGAAGGCTGTTAGTGTAGTTTTGGCGGTGATGCAATTCTTTCTTGAAATTTCTTTCAGTGAAATATACACGCTCCATTTTCTAAGTGCACAGCAAGGTGAGTAACTGTTGGGTGCCTTTCGTGTAAAGGAAGCCAAGGAGACGCCACGCTGCCTCGTTCCTGCTGACATAACGCCCTGCTTGAAAGGTCTGTACTTCATTAACGGGATTTGCCTCACCTTCACTCCTGAGATTAAATATTGCTTAGTCGCTTTCTTTATTTATGTACTTACAGATATACTTGATTGCGCGGACAGAGCTACATGCTTCTACATTAATGTGGGCATTAAACATTTTACATAGAAGGGGCGAATACGGGACAATCCAGCTGTTATCTAAGGTTACGAACGCTCCAGTGAGATTTGATTGTAACTTCCTGCCACCATCTTCGGGAGCTCTGCGTCTGTATAAAGGGTAGCCATTAACATTGTGCACTGTTTCTTTCAATAGCTGTTTAGGGAATTTCTTTGTACATTTTCCTTCTTTCATATATGGCGATATTGAATTTCGTGCTCCACATGGACCGTGAATCATATTTCGGACGATGGTATCATACAATTCTTTACCTTGCTCAGGATCCGGAATCTCGGCGCTTATTATGTCGTCTATTTGGCTGGGCCGCAACTTCTTTAAGCCATATTAGAATGTGGGCATGCGGTAATCCTCTTTTTGCCATTCAATTGAATACATGAAGCACTGCACCTCTCCGAAAATTTTCCTTTGTTAATTACATACATTAACTTTGTACTTTTAATCTAAATACTCTAGCAACTAAATCGTGTCTGTCAGTACTTTTTGGCCCGACATTAGCTCCTCGGTTATTTCTTTCCATGTGGGATTGCAAGTAAAAGTAACAAAATATCAAGTCTTCCGTAAGTTCGTACATAGGCGAATGCGTCTTGTGTGTACTCATGTAGGTAGGGGACTGTTAACGAATGATGAGGCAGAATAACCATTTTACCTAAATCTCTGGGGTTTACATTGGCGTCGCTAGAAACTGCATCTTGTAAATGTATAATTCTCAACGCGCAGCTTTTCTTGATTTAAAGATATATAACGGAGACGATCACATTCTACCTTCACATACATGTCTACCAAAATTGATGAAATAATTGTCACACCGGGCTAAGAGGTTAAAATCATTTTCTCGCAACATCATATGATACGCATAAAATCCATACATGATACTTTTTGTTCGGAGTAGGCTCCTTTGTGACCGGGTTAATGAGTGGAATTTGAAAATGATAACCCTCTTGTCCTTTGCAATAAATCAATGGGTATTACAGAGCGTCATAAGACTTGTGTGTATCGGCTACCCGTTGCAACGTATCATCACATACTCGCAAGACAATGTCTCGTGAAGAAAATTGATCACCACTAATTACGGCTGCTATTTCGTTTATCAAAGGTGCATTGTACCGCCTTTCATGCTCTCCTCGAGGGTCCGATCTGCGTGAATGACGACTTTATAATCCTCTTCAGGTAGGTTTTCTAAAGCAGTTTTAAATGTTTTGACTAAAATGTTACGTTCATGCAAGAATCTTTGAATTTTGAACACTGTATCTCTCTCAACTCCTGGATAAATTAGCAGCGACGGTCTACCTCAATTTCTTCGTCACCCATAAAATATACTTGTAAAATTTATGCTGTTCGTTTTCAGCTGGAAAAGTGAACCTATTCTATGATAAATTTGCCCTTGCACCGTAAATGTAGGCGAAAATCCCGGTTTTATTATTTCTCGGTTAACTCCGAAGGACGTCATTTGAAAGCATGAGTAATATTTCCGGATCCTGTTTAAAAAGCGCCGTGACTCATTAGCATCATATAAAAAGAGAGTTTTCAAAGGTTCTTCTGGTTCCCCAAGTAACGGAAGAGACACTTTGCCATTGGAACAGCACATGCCTGCGGTCTCATCTTTCCATTTTAAAGCACTGCAAAATCGACACGCCTTGTCCATCAGTCCGATAACAACTAACCTGTGATTTTTATAATCAATCAACGGATCATAATTGAATGCTGCGTCATTAAAAACCGACCAATTGTTTCTTTGAAAATTTTGTCGACGTTCAGCTTGGAGCTATGCATTTGCATCTCTTCGCGCCTGTGTCTGTTCTGGTGTTTCAGATGCATTTATAGTAGATTGACGTTCAGGCACTCTTAAGGCAGCCTGACGTTCCGCTTGTTCGAATAGCCTTTGCTGACTTTGAGCAGGTGTTTCAGTAGCTCTTAAAGTAGATTGACGCTCTGCCTGTTCAAGACGCCTTTGCTGACTTTCAGCAGGTGTTTCAGTAGCTCTTAAAGTAGATTGACGCTCTGCCTGTTCAAGACGCCTTTGCTGACTTTGAGCAGGTGTTTCAGTAGCTCTTAAAGTAGCTTGACGCTCTGCCTGTTCAAGACGCCTTCGCTGACTTTGAGCAGGTGTTTCAGTAGCTCTTAAATTAGCTTGACGCTCTGCCTGTTCAAGACGCCTTCGCTGACTTTGAGAAGGTGTTTCGGAAACTCTTAAAGCAGCCTGACGCTCTGTCTGTTCAAGACGCCTTTGCTGACGTTGAGAAGGTGTCTCAGACGCTCTAAACTGACGCTCTGCTTGTTCTTGCCTTCTCAGTTCAGCATCTTCTAAAGATTCTAGCGATCGAGCTAATCTTTTCGCTTGTCTTTGAGAAGATACTCTTGAAAGGCTGGACTTACGTTTGCGAGGCATTATGAAGTAAGAAAAAACCTATTTATAAAAAAACGTTAAAATACCTAAAAGGAATTAAATTTCCTTTTAAATATTTTTTTAAAAGCAAATCCAAAATATCTAAAAGGAATAAATATTCCTTTTAAATATTTTTTAAAATCAAAACAACAAAACCAATTCAAGACACAATACGAATCCGAAAACAATATCCAAAAAAATCGAATCAACTTAAACCAAATCACAAAACAAATCGCAGAAAACCGAAATCGAAAGCAGTAGTCAATATAAATATAACCAACGAAAAAATAAGTAAGTGTATAGGTACCGTATACACTATCTATACTATTAATATTCCTTTTAAATATTGTTAAACAACCTAAAACAACGAAAACTAATTCACGATTCTAATCTATATATATAATTTAATCCTTTGAGAGCTGCTTCTGTTAGAAGTGGAGAAATATTTTGATTTTTTTGCAAAATCTTATGAAAACCGTTAACTACATAAAAGCAGGAGGTATATGGACATTAAGTGCATTTTTTTTTAGAAACTCCATAGAATATTTGAGGAATTGAGCCACAAAGTAATTACATTACAATAGAAATAGAAAATTTGAATGCTTCTCATTAGATAAAATCTGTCAGGTCAAAATTAAATGCATAATCTTTTACCACCATACATAATTAATTCGATCAGATTTTTTTAGCTTTAAAAAATTTGGTTAGCTGTAGCCATTTGCCAAATCTATATTCACAATAAATAACAAAACCAATTCAAGACACAATACGAATCCGAAAACAATAGCCAAAAATCGAATCAACAAACCAAATCACAAAACAAATCGCAGAAAACCGAAATCGAAAGCAGTAGTCAATATAAATATAACCAACGAAAAAAGAAGTAAGTGTATAGGTACCATATACACTATGTATACTATTAATATTCCTTTGAAATATTGTTAAACAACCTAAAACAACGAAAACCAATTCACGATTCTAAATAACAAAATCCAAAATCAAAGCCAGAGTCTAAATTTGTATGAAGGAATACCAACCAAATCAACAAAACCGATCCAAGAAAATACACAAATCCGAAAATGAAAGCCAATATAAATCCATTCAACCTTAACCAAATCACAAAGCAAATAACAAACAACCGAAATCGAAAGCAGGTAGTCGAATAAGCTACGAAATAGAAACAATTTAAGCGTATAGGTACCGTATGCACTATAAGTTGACGCGCGGCTCAACGGCGGAGTTAAGTACATGTCAGGAAACATTTCGTTACCGTGTTTTAAAAACCTTGTAACGACATCTAGCGGAATCAAGTTAAACTATGTATACGTTAGTTAACTCTCAAAACATATTTTTCTTATAATTTTGCACAATTTTTCTTATTGTAATACCGATTCATTCATAACCACATATAAGAACAGTATTCATTTCCTTTCAATAAATATTACTAAGAACTGTTTCTACCATTATTAAGTAATAGTTAAGGGTGAAAGCGTGACAGGTGGTGATAGTATTTCTGATCCATACTTATAATCACGCCTGTAACCCTTGCGGGGTAGACAGAGCATCAACGGATTACTTAATATCGTCTGCGAGGTTATCGCCTATTCTGTGAATTACGATGCACCAAAACGTTTGAAGAAAATCAGCTGGTGAATTTTATGTTTTTTATCGCTCTCTTCCCGGTCCTGCGTGGAAAAATACAGATCCATACATTTTTTATCTTAATTTTGGTAAAAAGACATAATAATCCAGATATTCTGACCTTCTGTGTACCGTCGTCCGTCTTGTAGAATCACGGTGGCGCCACCAAGCTGAATTTAATTTTGCAACATATTCGATTTTCCCACGGGAACGATATGTTATTCCGCTGAAAAAAGTTATCACTGTCTATGTCACTCTACAGCCACCAAACTATCCCCATACAAATAATCATGCCATGCTGACGCTCTGTTGCGACGTGAAAGAAGGACAAACAAAAAAACAAACAAACACACTTTCGCATTTATAATATTAAGTATGGATATTCTAAAACTCTGATTATTCAGACATGTGCAAGTGGGTGAAATTGAATTACAAAATACATTCATACATAGATACATACAAGACAAGCTTACATAAATCGTGTAAAAAGGCTATCACTTACGTTTTTATTAGTAATAATAGTTAAGTTAGTTTTATAAGTAATAATCATATTTAATAAATAATAAAGCTCCCAAAACATGTTGATTTTGTGTTATTGAACGTAGAACAGACTTGTTTTTTCGGAAGAATCACATTTTATTACAAGTTATAAAAGGAGAATATGCAAACATATTAAACTAGTATAATTCAAAATTTTATTACACAATCATTTATTCAGAATTATGCTTATCTCCACTGTTGGTTTAGATTAAAATTTAAAGTATCACGCCTGTCTGAGTAGCGTGAACACGAAATTCAGTGCTTACGTTACACCTGTGAATTTAAAGTATACTTAAATATCCCTAATATTGTGTAGCGGCGGTGTAAAATATCCTATAGGTGTAATAATGTTTGTAATAGTATAGTGTTAGGTTAACATCAAGAGAGGACTGTCAAAACTACTTGTCGCATTTTTTCGATCAAAAATGCCAAGATTTCTACAGCAACCGGATTATGTCACTACCTACAAGATGGCAACAAGTTATCGAACAAAATGGCAAATATATATTATAATTAAATGTAATTAAACTTTGAAAAAAAAATATCTTGAATTTGTATATAAAATACGAAGAATCATTTTCCCTGTTATTTTCACTGGCTTTGTATTTCTTCTGCGAGTAGGAAGCATAACCGAGTACAATCAGTACGTCTCAGTGTCTAAGCACTACCACTTCAAAGGCTTCCTAACCAAAGGGAAGCTTTATTTCGTCTTTGTGTAAATGGGAATAATAATAACTATAGCGCAAGCACATTTAGTTATTACCACCAATACTACTACACTAGGAAAAACACACCACTGCCGATAATACGATACGTGGTTTGAATCTAAGCGAGAAATCATCAGGAGAAATAGACTTGACGATGGCTGACCGCTAAGCGGTCATTTAGCGGTCAGCCATTGCCGAGACGATTAATTTTTATGTTTACGTGGATCTTAGCTAAATAATTTTAACACCGCGGATTTCATAACGATGCTGCTATTTTACGGTATTCTATTAAAAAAATAATACTCTTCTTAGATTTCTAATAAACACGTGTGTATTTATGTCTCTGCGCTATTTTAATATGCTTACATACAAGAGAAAATCGTTTTTATTTTAAAGATAAAAATAATTTAATAAGTTAAAATTTTTTTGGCAGCATTGCTAGAACACTTTCAAACACTTTCAACATTTTCAAAATAAAATAACAATTACAAAAATATGACAATGTAAATAATGCTATATTGAATTA
The DNA here is from genome assembly GCA_029286625.1 of Parnassius orleans. Lineage (NCBI taxonomy): Eukaryota > Metazoa > Arthropoda > Insecta > Lepidoptera > Papilionidae > Parnassius > Parnassius orleans. The sequence continues at coordinate 108,694 of JAGSMP010000873.1, forward strand.
GTACATCGGTTTAACGTTAATAATTTGCATTTTAATGCAATTAAAACAAACTGTTGTTTTTCAGGTGGCTCAGGACAATGCTTTGTGGCACTCCTTGTCTATGTTCAGCAGTGGATATGTGAAGGGCTGTAATGATGATGATGAAAACTAAATGTTGTGTTCATCATCGATTTTTCTTTGAATCACATTAGACGCGAACCTTTAATGGGGCCCCCATATATAATAAAACCAGCAAGCAGACTTACTTCTGCAGCGTAAGCTGTAAAAAAAATTAGAAACCTTACCAGTGTTAAAACAGCTGGACTAGTTTATTTTAGCAATTTCCATAACATAATATCGTATTGTATTATGCTATTGGGACACACGACTGACACTTAAATTATATTTGTTTTATAGAAGAAGGCCATATGAGCAATATATAATTTAAAACTTAAAAAGTCTAAGACAAACATTTAAGGAAATTAATATATTAACTTTGCCCTCTCGATACATTTAGGAAAATGTAATGTATATACACAAAACTATACTTAGTGAGGCGGCGCTGTCGTCGCACCACAAGCGAAACGCACCGAAACCTAAATCGCCCTATCAAAGTTATGAAGTATTGCGGTAATATATAGAACAGCTCTGATTTACCGAATGGAGCGTTGGCCACTCTTCGGGCTGAACACCTTGTCCCAAATTGGTGACCCCGACGTGATTTTGAACATGCAATATGCAACCTTTGGAAAACCTCAACTTCAAGCGTTTAGTATAACCCTCAAGTACCCCATCCATTTGCTCCCGAGCAGATATTACTGCAGTCTTAAAAATCCTGCAAGCCATCTTGCTTTACAAGGTTCATCGCAGCACTGGTATAACACTTGCATATTTGTCGACAACAAGACTGCACCATCGACTTCCGTTCTGAGCAGGCGGGTGATGTGGCGGCGCTGTCAACACGCAACAAGCGAAACGCACCGAAGCCTAAATCGCGCTATCAAATTCTGAAGTACTGCGGTTTAAATAGAATAGCTCCAAATTATCACATGGAGCATTTACCGCTCCTCGGGCTGAACACCTTGCCCGGCGGGAGATTTCCCCTTTTCCTACAACGGCCAAACGTAGTTTTACAAAAATGAGTGACATTCACTCTCTAAACATTAGAAACATCGTGTAACTGGTACTACAAGCTAGTAGTGCCAGTTACACGACTCCACTGAGTCAGTAATTCATTCTTGGGACGATGACACAAAATCTGACTTCCACCAAGTTTAAAAACTTTATTCAACAAAGATTGTATAAAAAGGGTTATTATAATATTAAGAAATTTATGGATGATAATATCATCTGGGGATAAGGTGATTCCCTACCAAGTTATTTCTTAATTTTTTTGTGTTGTTAATTATTGTGTAACATATTAAGTGATTGTAAACTGTTTTTTTTTTTTTACTAAAATGTCCCACTGGGTTTTTTGCTGGTTCTTCCAGTGGTAATTTAAACATAACAGTGACTTTCGATAAGTGTTATTTATGTATTCAATATTAAAAAAAAGTTTATATTTCTGTTCTTTTTCAACACCATACCACTTTAACCGTCAGATCCACTTCCACAGAGAAATCTATTCACGAAAAAAGATAAATGCACCATTCCCAAGACAGCGGTGGCGTCTAAAAAAGAACAATAGATACATTAGCGCTTGATACCGTTCCAAAATATCAACTGCATTGTTCCTCACGTAGTTACTTTGAATATATTTCTTTTTTGTTGACGAGAATGCCTCGAAATCTTATTCCTCTAGAGCGGCAACGCATGAATCTTAATCGAGGCTAAATGTAGGTGTCTATGGACCACAGCATTCACTAACCATTAGCAGTTTAACTTACGTACCCTTAAACTACCCTTTAATAAATATAGTTAAGCCCTACGAAAACAAAAAACAGCAACAAATTTTTAATTAGATTAAATTAAATTACTGTTAATATTAAATTGAAAATCTCCACTACGTTTTAATGTGTGACAATGTAACATTTAATTAATCCTGCTCAAAAATAGACATGTGTCAACAAAGTTATATAAAATTTAATTACTTTTGTCGGTTTCATTACAGAGAAACCAGTTAGCACTTCAATTACGAGTCCAATTAAATATATAAGGACATAGTTTTTCAAGGACCCGACAGCTAAGTTAACAGAAGGAAAATGAAAATACGGCCACTAGCGCGATAAAAATAATTACCTACTCGTTCAGACGAATTAAAATTAATAATCATCAGCTTCACATGAAAAAGTGTAATAAATATAAAGGAAATATAATATATATATTTATTCAACGTCAGATAAAAAAAGAATACTAGTAACGATATTACAATTATTAATATTCATCTTTACGTCTCCAAGTCCCCATGTTTAAGACTCGAATACTTCGACTACTCTTGGACAAATGTTACTCGTATTAAACGTTGCGAGAGTATTTAACTGACACTATTTGATTTGGTAGAATTATGTGATAGCAATCATATATTTTCACAAAATGGTTTTGACATACATTTTATAATGTATTATTTCAAACAATATTTTATTGACATGTATTCCACATTATGAAATCCATGCTTATTGATATTTAGGATTGTTTATGACATAATCTTGATGCTCTTTTAAATGTAAAATGTAGTAATTTTAATGCTAACAAATGTGTTAATTTCGATTTCATAAATTACTCCATTGTTGATTCTATATAAATAATAAAATATCGTGAGAATCTTAAAGTACAGAGATTTTTCTACCTAGTTTACAATATCTAATGCAGATAAGTGATTTGATTTGATTTGTAAGCTTATAACGCTTGTGTATGAAGTGGCTCACGGCAGCAGTTATTCGAAATCACGACTATTAAGTTTGCCATCTGTACCCTTAATCATTAGGTTAGTGCTGTCCAAAATTTCGTTTGTCAAATGTGATTTGTTTAAAATTTACCACCTTTTCAAAATGGGGTATCTATTCCGGAGAAGGAAGAGCGAAAGAAACTTTAACGAAAGGCGAAGGTATCCTTTCTTTTTTCGTAATTTATTTAAGATTATATTACATCCCCATCCATAACTCAAGCATGTTCTATGATATAAACTAAATAAGACGTTAAAATTATATCAGTGCATAGTTCTAAGTAAACTCCAAAACATATCACACATTTCATTTCTGTAATGAAGCCTGCAGTCCAAGGATTGTAATGCAAATTTAACCGGTTAAATGTGAAATAAGAAGGTATTAAATTATCTCCATTCAGCCTTTTCTGCATTCATAAATCTTTTCTCATTTTTGAATGAATAGGGGATGGAGGATGTACGCTAAGTGCATCATTATAAATAAGAGATTACCCTTTTAAAATATATTGTCTACTTCAATAAAATGCATTTTGATAAATTTCCACGCTTGCTATATATTATATTACTATGGGCACATGAGTGATGTAGCGGCCAATTCAATTTTTGAAAAATTGTTTATTTAATATGAAACAGGAATATTATGCAATAAAAGGCATTGAAATAAATCATTATTCACTATTTATATATTTGTTTGTAATCGCGTACTCGAAAACGGCTCAAACGATTTACATGAAATTTATAATAAAAGGGTTAACGGGGCGTAAATCGATCTAGCTGGGTCACATTTCTGTGAAAATTTATTTTATCTGTGTTTTTACGCACAAAGCAACAAACTTGACTTTTTTGATTTGTAATTTGATTGATAATTTCGCCACAGCGGTTATCTTCTCAAAGTTCAATGGTTAATAGTAGATCTACCGCGGAGCGCGCGTTGTTGGGAATTTTTATTTTTTATTCATAACTATACTTCTGGACAAGAATAAATTAATATACACAAATAAAATGTTTTGTCCTAGGAGTTACGTACATTTTATTGCACTATGCGTACTTTTAAACCTTGAGGTCAAAGCTTTGGTCGAAATATATTTGATTACTGTGTTTTCAAGGAGAAGGTTCTCAATTTTAATTTATTTGAAAGCTCATGCTTCTCACGTGGTCTCATATAAATTTGATCAAGATCTGATCAGTAGTTTTGAGTTATCCTTAATAATGCGTATTTAATTGGCTTCGACTACATTGATAATATTCTCATTTTATTTATGTTGAAGTTGGTTGTACAAAATTTTAATTTTACCACTTGTATATAATCAAATCTTTTAAAATCATATGGAATAATGAAATACTTTTATATGTAACTTTTGTATGTTTCTTGGAAAAGGCTATAAGGATTTGGATGAAATTTTGTAATTAGATAATATTTTTTATTAAAGTTGTAAATATTTACTTTGCAAATATCCGCTTAATAAAATAAAATGATATGTCTTACCTAGTTTGAAGAGCACCTCCCGCCCTCCTCAATTGCGTGCACTATCCCCGTCACCACTAATCCCAGCACCACTACTCCCACCACCACTACACTAGGAAAGACACACCACCGATGACAATACGACACGTGTTTCGCCTCTACACGAGGCATCTTCAGGTGTAGTAGACTCTACGGTGGCTGACCGCTAAGTGAGCGGCGAGCCAAAACAGCTGCTATTTATAAGACTCGCCGACGCAACCGCTCCCCACTTAAGTAGCGAGCGACCGCGTCATGCGATAAAACATGTGACCAATCACCACCTGACGTACGCAGCGGCTCAATACAATCAATAACAAACCAAAGTAATGTTGCACTGCTGAATGAACAAACAAATGTTTCTAACTCACCTCTATTAAACATCTTTAAACCTGCTCTCTAATAACGGACAGCCTCGCAATGTGGTCGTTCGTCACCGTCACGGTGATCAGCAATTGGTTGCGTGGTTGGATGGGTAGGCGGGCGTTTTGCAGCGGTTTGTTATTGATTTAATAGCAGGCGGATGCGTACGTCAGGTGGTGATTGGTCGCATGTTTTATCGCATGACGCGGTCGCTCGCTACTTAAGTGGGGAGCGGTTGCGTCGGCGGGTCTTATAAATAGCAGCTGTTTTTGGCTCGCCGCTCACTTAGCGGTCAGCCACCGTAGAGTCTACTACACCTGAAGATGCCTCGTGTAGAGGCGAAACACGTGTCGTATTGTCATCGGTGGTGTGTCTTTCCTAGTGGTGGTGGGAGTAGTGGTGCTGGGATTAGTGGTGACGTGGATAGTGCTCGCAATTGAGGGAGGGCGGGAGGTGCTCTTCAAACTAGGTAAGACACATAATTTTATTTTATTAAGAGGATATTTGCAAAGTAAACATTTACAACTTTAATATAATGGATTTCCGCAAAGTAACGCCTGATTCTATTAATAATGTTTTCTTTCCAAGTTTATCTAGGCATATGTCATCCCTGAGATTTGTTTTATAATACCGAGGAAATCTTAATTGCTCAGGTACTAATTTATAATACACAGTATTGAAACGACAGTAATCGATGTCTACTGCCCGATTTAAAAGTAGTGAACCCACCTCGCAGGGAAACGGACGGGTTATGTTGGACTCGCACCGACTAAAACCCCATGGTGTTTCACCTTCGCCAATGATTATCAGGGCCACGAGAACGCTTCTCCCACATCTGTGGCCCCACTAGCGCCAGCCGCTCCATAGCGGTCCCTCCTTGGGAAAGGACAACCCCTTCCCTTTTTCTTCTCAAGTATGGCGCACTAGAGCACAAGGCGTTCCTTCCTTCCGTTCCATTCTTCCAACGCGCAATGAACTCTCCAATCTCTCTTCCTATTTAATGAAAAAGAAAAAATCAATATCAATTCATGATTTACAAAGGTATCGCGTAACATAACACATAAGGTCTGTCTGTCGTCAAGTTAATTGTTACCCCTGCCACACACTCGTCGAGTGGCATGGAAAGTAGCGAGGAAAGGAGGTAGAGACGTAGTGTTGCAATAATACTCGTCATGCCGCACGTCATGCTCCTCGTCATGCCCATCGCTCCCTGTTTTGTCGGTTTTTGGGCGCTAGTCAAAGAACTGGCAATATGAGCGAGTCAAGGAATGGATAAACGATTTCAATAAAAATATAATTTTATTGAATAAAACAAAGATACAATGTTTATCGAGCGAAGCCCAAGAATAGAATGACAATAAAAATGGAATATAATCTATACTAATATAATAACGCTTAAGAGTTTTTTTTTTCTTTAAACACGCTAATCTCTGGAACTTGCAGCCCTAATTGAACAATTATTTTTTTTATTTTATAGCTAGATTCATAAGAAATGGTATAGGATACCTAGCATTAAGCTTCACCTCACATCTAGCCTTAAATATTGATTTTTTTAAGCAAGTCAGAAGAAAAAGTTACTGCTTTTTTTATAGGACAGGGTGACAAACGAGCACACAGTCCACCTGATGGTAAGTGGTTGCTATGACCCATAGACATCTACATAGTATATCCTCAATAAAGAATCAAAATGCAGATGCGTTGTCACCCGTGAGGACTAAGATGGAATAGTTCTGTAATGGCACTCACCATACGAAACACAGCAGTGTTAAGCTGCTTTTTTACGCTGATATTCTGTGAGAGCGTGGTCCATCCCCGGTTGAGCCGACCCATTCGTGCTAAAACTATACTACTAATATAGCTGCACCATGGCTATACCACGTATAAAAGTACGCGTGCGCTGGCGTAATGGTTAGTGATGTGTTGTACAAAAGTATGGACCTTCACTACATCTCTAAATAAGACCGCAGCACTATATGTCTATCTCTTATACATAAGCCACAATAAGGTATTTTGTGACAAAAAATATTGAAAATTAAAAAGTGATTTATGAGCGTTATTATTATGCATGGTATATTAATCGTTACGAACGAAAGTTACTACATCATCAATAAAATTTTATGGAGATAAACTTTGCTCCTGATAGCATATTATTTGGGCGCATAATTTAAGAGGTAATGAAAAATTTAAATAATTCAACACTCGGCTCGGCGCGCGAACGACGTGTAAGCCTAGCCTACCGATACCGAGAAAAACCATTAATACGAGGGGTGATCCAAAAGTAATGATAATCGGTTACTTCAGGTCCGCATAAAAATCCAAAAAAAATATTTATTGCTTGTTTATATACTCACTACGTCAGCCTAAAAAAATCATATAAATAGACCACGATTTCCGGGAGATACATTCATTTGAATACGAACTGTCAAAGAGATAACATCAACATGGAGAAAAACGAAATTAGAGCTGTCATCAAGTACCTCTGTTTGAAAAAATGTCTTCAAAAACATACACAGTGACTTAGTGGAAATATTGGGGACTCTGCTCCTCCATAGTCTACAGTTGCACGCTAGGCCAAGGAGTTTAAACTGGGCAGAACATCCACTGAAGATGAACATCGCGAAGGACGCCCATCCACGTCCCTCACTGAAGACAACGTGAAAAAGTCGAAGATGTTGTGTTGGCAGATCGAAGAGTGACCATCAGGCATGTAGCTGAGGTCACAGGGATCTCATATGGCAGCGTTCAAAGAATCCTTGCGAGCGAGTTGCATATGAAAAGGTACCCAGAATGTTAACCGACGAGCAAAATAAAATCGAGTTGACATTTCGAGGTCAATCTCGAAAAGTTCCAAGCAGATCAAGAAAATTTTTGTTCCGTTTTGTGACTATGGACGAGACCTGGATCCACCATTTTGATCCTGAAACGAAACAACAATCGATGACTTGAAGCGAGCCTCCTCACCGACGCCAAAGAAATTCAAAGTTTCAAGTTCGGCGGGAAAGGTTATGGCATCTGTTTTTGGGACGCTCAAGGCATAATTATGGTGGAATATTTGGAAAAGGAGCCACTATTACGGGTTCTTACTACGCAGACCAAATAAGAAGATTACGGGAGGCCATTAAGGAAAAAGACGCGGCAAACTGCCAGCTGGAGCGCTGTTTCACCAAGACAACGCACCGGCTCACAAAGCCGCAGTTGCGATGGCTGCCATTCAAGAAACGGATTCGAACTGCTCGAACACCCTCCCTATTCGCCAGATCTAGCTCTTAGTGATTTCTACCTCTTTCTTCGGCTCAAGGAACGCCTCCGAGGCAAGAAATTCGAATACGATAGCGAAATAATGGCGGCTGTTAAAGCGTTTTGGGATGGTCAAGACAAAGAATTTTTCAAAGGGAATCCTGGGTTTAGAAAAAAGATGGACTAAATGTATTGATTTGTTAGGAGACTATGTAGAAAAATAAATTATTATTTTAACTTTAATTACCGTGTTTTATTTTCATTATCATTACTTTTGGATCACCCTACGCCGGTGTGTGAGGCGTCATAACATATAGGCGTAAGCGAAATTTCCACGTGCCATTACATTTACCACGTGCTCGGCGGAGAAGGAAAACATCGTGAGGAAATATGCATTTCTGAGAAATAAAAAAAGATGTCGTAGACATGTGATTTCCACCAACACGCATTTGGGCAGCGCGACGAACATTTGTTTGCCCTAAAACTGTCTCAGAATTGAGAGGACGCCTGTGACCAGCAGTGGCACGTATTAGGTAAGGTATAAAAGATTCTGGCCTACCCACAATAGATTAATTAAAGATGCAAAACTTTCATGTCATTAAATTACTGTATTTTATTCAATCTGGTGGTAGCTACTTGCTAAATCTAGGGTGATGAAATACATATTCTTGCCTAACATATCAAAAGATCATTGATATTAGGTATAGGGTATTTATTATCTACTGTGATCTCATTAAGCCGTCTATAATCTACGACCATTCGTCATATTTTTTACTCGAATTATCTACTTTTTAGGTACCAAATGGACCGGAGCACTCCAAGGTGAAAATTATTTTGGATAACATTATCTTTGAGCATTTTTCTATCTGATTTCTAATTTCTGCCGTTCGTGTAGGTGGTAATCTGTAAGCTTTAATAAGTATTGGGTCTTTGTTTTTGTTCTTATTTTATGCTTTACTTCATTAGTGAATGAAAGAGGTACGTCCTCACAATAAAAGATATCTTTATATTCTTTGCAAATATTAATTATCGGTTGTTTTTCCTCTTCGTTCATATGATCTCACCTATGACTACTATCCTATACTATTTTCTAAGTATGGCTCGACCTTGAACGCACTTAATTCTATCTATGGATCTACAATTTTGAATAACTGTTGTCGCATAACCATGTACACAGTTTACTAAAGTCGTCGGCATTCTAACCCCATCGGTAAATTCTGTAAAGTTTCATATGGCCTCACCGTGTAACAAATTAACTGGAAATTTGACCTTTAATGCGCTACGCGCTGGTAACACATAAAATTTACGCATTGGTGGGCTATAAAAAATTGGTATGCAAGTGTCCTTAGTAAATAACTTTCTATTTTTCATGTCAATATTCGCATGAAGTAGCGTCAATAGATCGCTACCAATTAAGCCATCATATGTGTCATCTACACAATAAATATAAAATGTATGCCACTCATTACTTTTGAATGTTCTAGGTAAAGGTGTGTACACTACCTCATTATGTTTACTACTGGCATGGGTAGTAAATACTTCAAACTATTTAATTCGCTCTGGTGTATAGAGGCCCTTATGCAAAAATTTCCTACTTGTTCGTTTTCATTTGAAGTATTTGCTAACACATTATTTCTATTATCATTATAATCGCTGTAATTTACACGTCTTGAACTGGCCGTTCCCATAGTCAAGTCGTTATCGCTACCTGATCCGGTCGGTGACGTTAGGTCCGGACGTTTGCTGGGATCTGCACTGTGCGTTTTCAGCAGTTTGCCGACTTGGGAACTGTGATCTCTCGTGTTCCGATGAATTATAATTGTTGTAGAATGGTTTGTTTTAAAAAAAAGGATTATATTGATATCTGTTATTGTTTCTAAATGGGAATGAACTATTCGAAAAATTGTTATAACGAGCACTATTGGTCACACTGTGTATAGGAAAAAGACCCATACCAACCGATATTTAAATGGTGAATCGCACCATCATCCATCACAGTTAGCTGCGGTGGGAAAATCTTAGTTTCATAGAGCACGAGGGATCTGTGACAGAAAACATCTGGAAGCCGAGCTTCAACACGTCGAGTAAGTATTGCAAGACAACAAGCTTCGGGTCCCACGCCTACGTCACAGTGACCGAGAGAAGCCGGCCACAGTCGAGCGTGTGCCTGCTGTACTACCCTACGTCAGAGAGTCACACACAAGGTTGGCTACATTTTGAAGCGAACTTCTATTAAAACATACTTCAAGCCGCCGAAGAAGATCAGTAAATTTTTACCATCCGTCCAGTGTAGTATCCCTCTACAAGATGCAGGAGTGTACAAGCTTGATTGTGAATGTGGTCTCTCTTAAATAGGACAAACAAAAAGATCCATTAAAACCCGCGTGAAAGAACATAAAGCTGACATGAGGCACCGACGCTCTGGGAAGTCTGCAGTCTGTGGACATGTTCAAGATCGTCCCCGCCATTACATCAGATTTGATAGACCACAAATCCTCGCAAAAGAACACCGATTCCTACCAAGGATGATACGCGAGGCTATTGAAATTAAAAAACATCCTAATTTAAATAGAGAAGATGGATGGGTGCTGCCATCTGCTTGGGATCCTATAATTAACAAAATTAAATCCAAACCCAAGCATACCACTGCAAGACTTCAAGATACTATAAGCTCATTCTGCGTAGATTGGACCAAAAAAAAATAATATTCAAAAAAACTGAAGCTAGCCGGGCTAACTATGACATTGGGACGTCAAACACCTCAGTCCCCCCCGTAACCATGGGAGCTGTAAAGCACCCGAAACGTCGGGAATCAAAATAGTAAAATTAAACGCGATAAAATCCGTATAAATAGTTTTCTTCAATGTGTTATAACGAGCGTTATTTCTATTTTGTATAGTATGAATCTTGAAATCATTTGTCCAGTTCCCGGCAAACATCTTGAACAATAAGCGTAGTGGGGGAAGGTTTGAGCACGCATTTTTGTATGTAAAACCGACTCTGCGCAGTCAAGGTCAATGTTCTAGAAGTTTGCCGACAATTTTGTTGTCAATAAATTTTAAACAATAAGTAAAGACACTGGATGTTATTTTTGCTAACCTGAAGCATTTACTATCTTAGTTTAGCCCTAGAAATGATAAAAAGATTTTTTAAATCAAATTAACTATTCAGGTAGTTTCCTGCCTGAGTAACTTCAGAAGTCTGTAACAGAAAACTGACCTATTAAGTGTCATTTTTTAATGTTATTATGAAAGATTAAGGTACTGCCAAGTTATTAAAATTAATTAGAAAGTATGAAATCATTTATTACTATTTTCTTTTAATGTTGAAAATTCAAGCCCCACTCTCCTGACAGAATTTTTTAAGTTTCGATTAAAATTATTGTATCTTCGGTGAATGTTTGGAAGCTAATTATTTTATGCATAATAGGGCAACTCATAAGGATCATGCTACAAACAAAAAACTTGTAAAAATCTCACAATTACATTTTTTTAATGTTAGGCTGTTTAGGTGAACATTTTCAAAAAAGGATAAAAAATCATAACTCGAAAACTACAAAAATCATGGTACATACATGGGGTATTTTCGGATACCCCTAGGTGTGAGGAATCAAAAAAATTTTATAACCTCACTGTTTGGACCACCTTGTATATGTCTATGGGTCAGAGCATCCACTTACCACCAGGTGGACTGAGCACTCTTATTCTATAAAAAGATTAAAAATTACTACAAATTAATAGTAGTTACTCACTTATTTGCCATATTATGTAATAACATACGAATATAAGAAATTTTAAACAACAATAATTGATCATGAGCTGTGATGATCCTTGAGAGAGTACTAGGCCATAGTCATGCAAATAATGTATTGTCGTCGATTCTAAATAAAAGGTCGGGAAAAAAGTATCTTCGTGTTTTGTTTGTATAAAATTGAAAAAAAATCTCTTTGGTTTTACTGGTTGTATCTGGCTGGTTTTAATATTAATACATATAAGACATTAAGAAAGAAAATAAAAGTAAAAAAAACACTTTCCTGCCATTTTTCAATTGTTCTTCTGTCCGCCAAAATGAGTGAAGTTAACGAAGAAATTCGATACATTCTGAAGTTTTATTACAAAAATGCGACGCAAGCCGCGAAAAAAAATTGTGACGTTTATGTACCTAATACAGTGTCAGAAAGAGTAGTACAAAGTTGGTTCAAACGTTTTCAGTCTGGAAATTATGATGTCAAAAATGCGGCTCGCTCTGGTCGCCCTCATACGGATAAAGTCGATGCCATTTTTGCAAAAGTGAAGCAAAATCGGCATATTAGTAGTAACAATAAAGCCGAGGAGTTGAGGATTGACCACAAAACAGTTTCAAATTTCAAAAAGACTGGCTATACAAAAAAGCTCGATATTAGGGTACCAAACGAGCTCACTGAAAGAAACCTAATGAAACGTGTACTCATTTGCGATTCTCTAATGAAACTGAATGAAACCGGCCATTTTTGAAAACATTGATCACTAGTGATGAAAAGTGGATCACCTACGTAAAAAATGTGCGAAGAAGAACATTGTCAAAGGGTAGTCAAACTCCACAGACTGTAGCGAAACCTGGATTAACACGCAATAAGGTGATGCTGTGTGTATGGTGGTTACCAATACCACAGGGTATCGTTTATTATTAGCTCGATCGGATCGATTCGGATCTCTACTGCAAGCAATAATTTGAGAATAAACGACCGGAAATGATCAACAGAAAAGGAGTGGTCTTTCATCATGTTAACGTCAGATCACACACATCTTTGGCCACTTAGCAAAAATTGAGGGAGCTTGGTTGGGAAGTGTTAATCCATCCACCTTATAGTCCTTCAGATTTTTACCTGTTTCGGTCTCTTCAGAAATCTTTGGGTAGTGTTTTGTTAACATCAAGAGAGGACTGTCAAAACTACTTGTCGCATTTTTTTATCAAAAATCCCAAGATATCTACAGCAACGGGAATATGTCACTACCTACAAGATGGCAACAAGTAATCGAAAATGGCACATATATATTAAAATTAAATGTAATTAATCTTTGAAAAAAAAATTCTTGAATTTTGTATATAAAATACGAAGAAACTATTTCCCCGACCTATTGCATAGTCTAAAACTCAGATTATTCAGACATCTGCAAGTGGGTGAAATTGAATTACAAAATTCCATTACATTCATGTATAGATACATACAAGTCAATCTTATATAAATCGTGTAAAAAGGCTATCACTTATATTTTTATAAGTAATAATAGTTTAATAAATAATAAAGCGCGTAACAGACAGAAGCGTAGAACAAACTTGTTTTATCGGAGGAATCAAATTTTATTACAAGTTATAAAGGGAGAATATGCAAACATATTAAACTAGTATAATTCAAAATTTTAATTACACAATAATTTATTCAGAATTATGCTTACCTCCACTGTTGATTTAGATTAAAATTTAGAGTATCACGCCTGCCTGAGTAGCGTGTACACGAAACTCAGTGCTTACGTAACACCTATGAATTTAAAGTATACTTAAACATCCATATTTATCACTATATTTTCATCAAATGTCGTGTAAAAGATTTTTAAAATCGCTTTAATTAATATGCGTTCATTTACATTTCAAACTCGAGCTAGCGTTCATTACGTGAACTAGGCAGCTTCGTGCTAAACCCATGTGGATGGAAACGGCTTTAGTTAATATAATAATTTAATGTTCTATTATTTTCACTGATGAAAAACGCTGGGAAATTATTTAAAGTACTTATTTCGTAATGAGGATAATATGGACTGAAATCAAAATTGCGTTGTCGACACTGAGGGTTAATTGATATACTAAGCTGTTTTTTTTTATTGGCAATACATTAGACGCAGCATCATTATGCTGCCATTTTACCCTGGTAATCTCTGAAAGTGTGTTCCTTCTCCGGTCACACCAATCCCTTGGCGTTGCAGCAACAATACAGCTGCAGCGTGGCCATGTAACGTAATATTATGTATAGGGTAATATTATGCCAGTTTCCAATAAATTCCGCTGTTGTGTAATTATTTAGTTATGAATCTTTAAAAATCATATAATATTATTAAGTTAAGGCTTAAAGCCCTTGCTACAAATAGCTTTCGAATTGAATGAAATTGTGCTTTTCAGTTGATGAGTATTTGAGTGCGTTAGTATACTAAATATATTTCTCCTAAAATAATATTTCATTTTTAAATTTATAATTTTATACGCTCAAAGTACAAAAATTTATTTTTACATATTTCCTCAAAGTAGAATAGGGTAAAGCTACAGCATATTATATAGGTTCCATTGCTGGGCGCAAGCCTTTTTAAGCCACAAAAGTTCGCCTCGAAATGTTTTATTCCTCAGTTATGCAGTTTCCTCATGATGTTTTCCTTCACCGTCGAATAGTTGGTAAGCAGCATTTAACATTGTATTTAAAAAAAATATTGGTGTCTGTACACATTATTTACAATTATTAATGAGATATTACCATCTAGACTGAGGTATTATTTAATCTTCTTTTTTTAGTCATCCTGTGAAAGACTGCTGATAGATAAGACTTATTTCGATATAGAGAGGATTTGAAGTACTAAATGTATCGCATCTATGACGCTGCTCCCCGTTGCTTATCTACGAAGTTAGCTAAATAGACGTTCTACAATCGTTAACGCTAACAGAAAAATTAAGTCACGTGAGTGTCACCACGATTATGTCAAATCCTTTCATAAACGGTAAATGTCTTGATGCTCTACCGCAATCTGTCGATGACTAGTAGAGAAAGCCTAATGGCGATAAGTCCGCCCTTTGAATACAAATTCTTTTGTAATAGGGAATGCAATAAAAAATAAACAAATATATTAGCCTTGGGGTTTATCTGGCATTTTCCCGTAGGGCCCTCTTATGATGCACATGGGACGTAAATGGGATGATGGATTTTCTTTCCTTAAGGCTTATTATCAGCTATATTAATAAAACATAATGATTAAAAATATTAAATTTATTTGAATAGAGTTACAGGTCAATAAAAATAAGGATCTCAGAGTGTAATTAGTAACAACTTTTAAAAATTCCTTTTTTAAATTTGAATTTGAACTAACTTTTTTTAATTTAATTTCGGCTAAATGTTTCGAGCAACTGTTATTTCATTCAAGAAAATATCAGCGGTTAAATCTTAGCAAAAGGCTTTTTACCCGTTTAAAAGTAGAAATCTATGCAAATAGCCTGTGAGTAGGACATGACCGTTTTCGTTTAGCGTTGAATTTTTCCCGGAATTACTACGTTGATATTTTTGTAAGTACACCCTTTCTTGTAAATTACTCATTCCAAAAAACCTTTCACTAATTGTATTAAAATTCATTCATTCATCCATGACAGCCTTAAAAATTTCACTGGTTACAATAGGTCTCACTCGGAGATATCCCTGTATTTTATCTTTATATATTTGCAATAGGTGCCGCGTTTGGCACTTGACGTACCAC
This sequence comes from Parnassius orleans, assembly GCA_029286625.1. Taxonomy (NCBI): domain Eukaryota; kingdom Metazoa; phylum Arthropoda; class Insecta; order Lepidoptera; family Papilionidae; genus Parnassius; species Parnassius orleans. The sequence continues at coordinate 124,142 of JAGSMP010000873.1, forward strand.
TGTTGGGCAAAAGCCTTCTCTTTATTAAGACAAAACTCCGCTCCGTTGCCTTATATTACGTTGACTTCAGGCGTCCTTGAAATAATTTTGATAATTTCATTCCTTCTTTAAAAGAAAAAATACCCTCTCACGACACTCACGGGACAAAATGGGTCGATAGATTCTCTTGGCCACACGGCTATTATTGTTTACCACTATTGTTACAAATCTTTTATTAATTTTACCTAGTCAATATTTTTCAAAAATAAATGCAACATTAAAGCAGCTCAATGCTGCTGTGTTTCATACGGTGAGTTTAGAGAACCGAAGACCCTTTTTACTGGAAACGCGGCATTCCATCTTAGTCCACAGGGGTGACTACACATTGCATTTTGATTATAATATGTATGTGTTAGTACGCTCGTTTATCATGCATATTTTTATAGTACTTAAAATTGTGAATATTAAATTTAAAGGGTACGGGGGGTGAGAAAATTCAGTTTGATCGCGTACTGTGATAATTTGAGACGAGCGCTTTAAGGTCATCACACTACAACCCCAGTACCGTACCGGC